>BSBK01008804.1:0-95000 GCA_027943335.1 Chamaecyparis obtusa
AACAATCCATATAAATGTAAATATAGGCATCATCAGGCAAGTGAAACATAAATATACATAACATCACAATATGAGAATAGTAACATCATCTAAGTAGAAAACATGCTATAACTCAAATAATCAATTTATCAAAGTATTGTATCATCATAACGTACTATCATAATATCAAAGTATCTTCAAATCTATTTGAAGGTCCAAGGCACATGAAAAGTGACCTAAAAGAGTTTGACATCATAAATAGAAATAACAAAATATGGATGGGTATTACATGCCCCCTATAATTAGGCTTACTCTTGGACACCTCTAAACAAATAGGAATATAACTCCCTTAATCTCATTGCATCCTACTAAGTCATAAAAAACTCAACATGAGGGTCCCATTGGACCCTTTCCTACCTATGGTTCAAACTTTAAGGATCAATCCTCACTACAAGAGTACATGAATGGTTTTCAAATAAAGTTGGGAGTCCTCTATGTGGAAGCCCAATCACAATGGCTTGGTACCCAACCTGATAAGGATTAATGGCTACAAACACTCTGTGGGATCTACCACCATCCCCAACTACAGGTTCTGAAGCTACTATTTTGTGACCTGAGAACTATGTCAATCATTAAGGAAAATTGATAGCAACGTGAACATGTTTCCCACAAGAAAAATAACCTCCTCTCTCTACTAACACCAATTCCCAGTCAAAAGGTAAACTGGACTACTTTGAAGCTACCTCTACTAAAATCTCGATGCAAACTCTAAGCTAGTTGAATAGTCTAATTATGTATGCTACACTACTAGTTGAAATAGTTCCTTGATTGTGAACTAGCACTACAGCCATGAAATAATTTCCTACCTTTCTGGTAAAAATGTCCTTTAAGAAGATAGGACGGTTTTTGGAGTTCCAACACCCTGAGAATGATTTCCATTAAATCCTAAAAATTAGGTGCCCCTAATCAGGACACTAGCTTGGCCATCTAGACTGCTAGACAAATTCTATTCAACCAACATAGCCTCAATAATTATATCCCTAAGGTTTTTGGGTAGGAAGACCAAAACCCCTCTAGTAATGAGGTTACTAAGCCCTCTGAAAAGGTGACGGATTATCAACATAGTATCATTACCAAATATAGCATACTCCTTGAGCTCATAGAATGAATGTTCATACTTCTAAAGAGATATAGCTAACTATCACATATTATGGAACTCATGTACACATTCCTATCTCCATTGATCTACCAGAAAGTGATCGTGAAATCTCTCAAGAAATAAATCTGAAGTGATAGTATCTATTTTCAAATCATGTTTTTGTTCATCCATTAGCCACCAAGTAGATGCAAATCCTCGGAGGTGCATGATGACATACCTAGCCTTGGTATTAATACCATGGGAGTACATAGAAAAACCTTGGTCTAAGCAAATAAGCTTATTATCTACCTCAAAACCACTACAAGATTTGTCAAATATAGTAGGTGAAGACCTAAGGACTTCTCTCATGTAACTAGATAGAACAACATCCTAGTTAACTATAGTGATCTTCCTCCTAGGACTCCAAGATGTCTCTCCTTATTATGAGAATGATGAGACTCATCCTGCTCAATCCTATTCTCCCAAGTCCTAGACAGTTCAGAATATCCTTAATCATTTTTATAATGTGAAGTTCCTTTGACTTAGCATTCTTCTCTTGACTCCACTCTTCCATATTTTCCTCATGCACACTCTCTTGAGTGAGGCTCATAGAAGGTTTTTTGAAGATATAGTTGTTGGGTAAAATGTTAATGTGAAAAAGGAAACATTTTCATTGCAATAGGAAAATGGTATAATAAAGTTAGAGAGGGATGATGAGAATAGGGGTAAAAGAAAAATAATGTAATATTTTTGTTAGAATGGGAAAAATCAGCTACATAGCACATTCATGGGAATAGAAAATGAATATACAAGAAATGATTATTCCAATTACAACTGGATAGAAATAGGGGAAAATGTTAGTCCTTTTTAACTACAAATGTCATACGGGATAAATGATACAAAGAATAATATTTGAGTTAAAAGGATAGAGGACATTGGGTAGATGGATCCTTTTTGAATTGCAACTATAGGCGGATAGTGGGAGTTGTAAATTGATATTGCATCATATATAGGAAATCATATATTTTCAAAAAGAAGGACAAGTGACATGATTAGATGAAGTGATTGAGTCACTTTTTTTAGAGAAATGAGATAGAAATAATTTTGATTTGGAGAAGAGGATAGGCATCTATAGAAAAGGAAATATTGAATCCTCTTTCCCTGATATATTTTCTCACTCTTCTATATTGTAAAAGGGTTCTAATATTTTCTTTAAAGAATGTAAATAGGTTTGTGTTTAGTTTTAGGTTGTAGATAGAAATGTTTACTATAATAGTTTGATTTTTTGAGAGATGGTTAGTAAATATGTGCAGGAAAAATACTATTTTCATGAGGTTGTCTCCAAATTGGTACTTTTATGGTCATATGAACTAAGTGCTTTAGAGAATTTTTAGTTCATCTCTTCAAATCTTCTATTTTTGTATTGTTTTCTCATTGATTTATTTTAAGGAAATAGTTAGATACTTTGTTCAGATAGTTGTGATATAGAGTCTTGTATTCAAATCTATACATTCTCACAATACTAATAGTACTAGGAGTTGTCTTTCCAATCTTCCCAATCATTGTAATATTTGTTCACGATTCTCTTCTAAGGGAGGAGTTCAATTCTTTGAGTGAATATTAGTAGTTACTTCATGACTAAATGAATTAATTTGTTATTGTAATGTAGTAACATTTGGTTATATATTGGTTCAAGTTTTCTTATTGGATTCCTATTACAATTTCATGCTTGACTCTATGGCCCATCTTTAGGCACTAGTTTTTCATAAGTCTTGATGTATTTTCAGAAGAAAATTCAAAATTTAGGGATGATTTTACCTTTTATTGTTAATGTTGTTGTAAATTATTTGCATTCTCAACAATAATTGAAGATCTAATGGGATTGAGTATTAATTTGGTATACTAGGCAAACCCATTATTATATCTAAGAATTATCCACTACCAAAATTCTGCACTATGTTGTGTGTCAAAACAATATAGTATTTGCAGTTTTAAATTATGGGAACACCCTCCTCAGTCTAGTAGTTATCGAAGTGAAGAAGGCTTATATAGCCTTTTTCCTAATTTTTTCTTGTCTTTAGTTGGTCACTAGATTTGGTGTATGTTGTCATAGCTTCCAATAATTCATTCTAAGTCTTGAGAATATCACCTATGACTAGAGGTAGAAATAAAAACTTGTGACATACATCATGGAGGCATTCTTGATATTCAACATATATTTTCAATTGAATCTTGGTATTGGGACATAAACTTTCTGGTCATGGAAATTTAAGGCCTCTTTACACTCGCAATAATGTCAAGATGACAAGTAGCTCTTTAAAACTTTATTTCCTAGCTTCATTTCTAGTCTTTTTAAAATCAAGGACCTCTCTTTCCTAGATTAATTTAGTGGGTCTTTGTAATGTTCCCATGCTTCCTTTCAATTTCTCATTACTTTAATTCTATTTTATACTTCCTTGCAATCTATCATCTCACCACATTTAGATTCCAAGATAAATGGGATTTTTCTTTACACTTCCTAGTATTGGTTTTTATTTAATGTTTGTATAAGACACTTTCTAGTTTCACTATTGACCTAGAACTAGATACATGTCTTGGATGAAGGGTTCAAAAAAATGTCTAGAAGGTATTTATGACATAGATATTTATTTATTATGAACTAAATAGTTCTCTAGCTAATTAGATGAGTTTTTTAAACACTATATATTTTTAATATTGAACAAGCTTAGAGGTCATTATCATATAAGGTATAGTGGAAAGATGAGATTTTAAGGGTTTGATTATTCTTGGCTGTAGTTTTTTTCACACTCTATATTTTGGTGCACCCAACATTAGATCACCTCCTAATTTCATAAAAAAAATATTTTCTGATATTATAAACATTCAAACTTTTATTCTTCTCATATTCTCTTGATTTCTAAATTACCCTAATTGTTGTAATGCTCATCTATTATCTGTATGGACCGCATCGCTACTTGATACATATTTAGAATAACTTTAGGATTGAGAATTCCTCCCAACCACTGAGAATTCTGAGTAGGCTTTGTTTAATGTTCTCGGTGAACTTTGCTCCTTTTTATCCTCACCATTTTCTTTTGAGGTTTGTGGCTTATTCTACATAGAAATCTCAATAAAATTCTTGAGTCAACAACCCTCAAAGGTTTTATCTTGTCATTGACCTTGAATCATCCATTAGGGTAAGTTATAATCAAGTTTAGTGTCTTAAGAAGAATATAATAAATTTTGGACATTTCTTAAATCATAAAACCATTGTTCCTAAAGCATTGTTATTAAATCATAAAAGCATTGTTCCTAATTATAATGGGTTGGCATTTATTAGATCTACGACTAGTATAGTTAAATTGCACGTGTTATCCTATTAATATATGTTTCCCTAGAAACTAGATACAAATTTGGACATCACTAGTCCCCATTTGAATATTCTATTTCTTGTGGTTTTCATATATACATGGTTAACATGAATCCTAATATAAAATCCCTTTAGTTACCACATTCCTGCTCCTTCTAGCTCTACTATTTGTACATATTTAGTGCATGTTTATGTAGTAACTACAATTATGGGGAATATTTTTTCTGCCATGTGCAATCCACCTTCTCCTCTCTATAAATTTCTATCCTTTATTGTATGGACATTTTTTTAAAAGTGTTTAATTTAAAATAAATTAGGGGGGAAAATACACTATTCTTTATTATTAGGACAATTCATTGTTAAAATGAGTATTAAATTATATAATAGTTATTAAAAAGGCATAAGATACATAATACTATGTATTTTAAAAATTATTTAAGAAATAAACATTTTTATTGGAGTGCATTTAGTGATATGGTATGTTTTTTGGAAAACTAGAAGCTCTATTAGGGATCCCTCTAGTTGAACCTCTTAATCTCCACTATGAAAAAATAGTTTTTAGGAATGTATACTTTGAAGCATGTTATTCTTATTATCATTGTATTTTTTAAATTTGAACAAGTATTATTGACTCTATTGGTGACACAATGCAACTGTAGGAATATGACATTCAAATCCATCTCTTAAAAGAGCAACTAGAATTACCCCCAAGTTTTTGTATGATTTGGTCACACTTGTGCTAGGAAAGTTAGTGAAGATTAATGTGTAGGAAAATGATGTAGGCCTTTACTGATTCATTTAGCTAGAAACTAAAAAATTGTTATTCACTATTTTTTTCTCAATATTTGTACCACGAAACTTTGTAAAAGAATTTTTTTAAAACAAACTAATATTAATCCTATCAACTACTTCGAACCTCATATGTCAATAAAATTCAAAAGATGCAAGGTGATGAGAGATTTAAAGAAGATAAATTAAATTTATACTCTACACAAATCATCCATGGAAAAATCAAACTTGCAAAAGAAAAAATAGATTTGACCTTTAAAAATTGAAATAGAATAAATTAGAGATTCATAATTCATACTACTCAAATGAAATCATATAAGGAAAAAAAATGAGATTTCTCAAAATTCACTGAAAAATCATATAGCCATACCCATTAATGTACACATGTGAGAAAAATTCATCCTTTAATCCACTCCATTAATCCATTAATCCATTAATCCATTACCCACTCCATTAATCCACCACCATAGAAAATCCCTCACAAGTAATACTAATTAAATGAAATGCAAAGTAGATTCACGGAAAACATGCAATGGCTCTTAAATCTAAAATTTTGATTCAGATTAGAAAATCAAGAAATATTCACACTGAGATTGCACCACAATTTGCATATATTGTTCTATTAAAAAAATCTTAACCATTATTACAAACAAACACTTAGGCTTTTTAAAAAATTTCTACAACTTTAAATCTTCCAAACTTGTAACTAGGATTTCTAGGTGTAATGAAATAAAAAATAAAGTTTATCTTGCAAAATGAACTCCTAAACTATTACATTATGATCTAACTTTGATTTTTATTTATTTACAACTCGAAAAGAGGCCTTCTTGACCCAAAATGTGCACTAGAATTTTAGTTTGAACTTGAGTTTAACAATAGAAATAATGTGGATACCCAAATTCATATTTTTAGCAAAATGGACGAGTTAATTGTTAAGAAAATTAACCCTCTTAATTTTCTTTAAATCAAGGACAACTGAAGACATCAAAACAAGCATCTTATTGGAGATTTAAACCTCCCAAAACTGCCACTTTCACTAAAAACGCGGCTCACTGTAATTTTTAGCAATTGCAAAAAATGGAAGCATTATAATATAAAACATTTTATAATTCTATAGATGTGCCAACAAGTCTATAAAATATTGGTTGAAGTTTTAAACCACTACATTAACCTCTCCAAATGGTGGAAGCCTCAAAAATTTGAGTTGGGTCTACTAGTTTTTCTAGGATTTTTGGAGTTGTTTCCCCACTTGTTGAAATATTTGATTCCAATGTATATCAACTCGTTCTTGGTGATTTTCATCTATTCAATGTAAAATTTTGTATTTATGCTCTCTAACTTCCCTTTAGACTGCTAAACAATATTATTTATTCTATATCTCTTTCCTTGTGTTCATCTTTGTATAGCGTGGATGATAGGGATTCTACAAATATTTCAATGTGGTGTACCAATTGTATTACTACATATATTTTCTTATCAATGAGGCCCTTTCTCTTATAATAATCATTTATTTCCAATTTAATGGTCCTATACCATATACCCACCTTGCCAACCTCTCCTTGCTCAAAAATACCTACTTCTATTAACTTTTTATACTAGCTTGTGTCATTATCTTCAAAATCAGTAGGAAGTCCTCCCACATTACATAAGTCACCTCAATGCTTATTTCTTGGTCATTAGTGATCATATAATTTAATAGAGTAATCTCCTTGATCTAATTAAGTATTTTGATATACCATGTCACCATACTATATTTCTTGATGATGTGGTTGGTACATGTTCTTATTGTCATGATTATTTGAATTGGCCGATAGGAAGTGGTTGTTAATTGTGATTATAAATCTATTGTCATTTCATATTTTAAATTCTTGAATAATACTTCTTTTTTTATGATCTCATATTTATGAGACTTTCCCTTTAACATGTTTGATATTATCTAAGGGATCTTGTTGTAGTGTCTGGAAATTTAATGTTGGTATTTTCCTTGATTTGTGTATGATAATAATCTCATAAGTATTAACGATGGTTGTGGTGATTAAATATTATAAAGGATACTATTTTATCTCATTGAATATCTTTTTCCTTGATTGTTTTGTTTCACCGAGTTTGCATGATTTACATTTTTCATAACATGTTATAAACTTAGTGATGGTACTTTTGGGGTTTGGTTTTCCCCAAGCATTGTTGCTAAAATTAGTGGATATTACCTTATTCTTCTATCTTTCACCCCAAGTGTGTCTTTCTAGATGACAAGACTTCCTCATTATCATTTGATTTTCTTGAATAAATGTGGCCTTATATTGGCTGATATTTAATAACATGCATCTTCTTCAGTTCTAATATGCCCTAAACTTAGTGATGGTGTTCATTATGGTGGATTTTAGTGGATACAATTTTACCTTACATCTAGATATGCCCACGAGCATGGATTTTTGAGGGATTTGATTCATTCGTTGTATTTTGAAGCTTGCTAAAATATGACCTTGTGCTTGTCGACTCTTAAAAATAAAGAGTTTTTAGTAAGAATAACTAATTTTGATTAAGGGAAAATTAGTTTTTAAGGGACAATAAATCCAATTACAAAATAAACATCTAAGTAAAGAAACTAGATGCTAAACACCCACTACACAACATTGAACCAAAAACAACAAAAATAGGAAAGAAAATCCCCAAAGTTATTATAGATTTTTTTCAAGTTTATATTTTAAAGCATAATCTCCTCATTATGTTGCATACTTTTTTCAAATTTTTGTCAATAGGGTCATGCCCCCTAATCTTTCTTCAAAGTCAAGTTGTAGGGTTGGGGAGAGAGACCATTTCCATTTATTTCACAAGAGAACTATTGTCATTAATATGGGTTGTATTGCTTGACTTAACACTACCCAATGGAGAAGTAGAGGCTCTTTTTGAAAGACCCTAAAGAGATTCTAGTTGGGCATTCAATCTCAAGGTCTTTTGAACTATTCTCCATGGCCATTTTATTAATAGCCACAACCACAATCAATTTATCTTCGACAATAGTAACTAAGTCCTCCAAAATCTTATTTCAAATCTCATGACCCTATTTTAACTCTTTAATCCCATTTGCCAGTGCATGAATATTGGCCATTACTTTATCCATTTCATGGATAGAATTTCAAATGAGTTTTTCTTTTAAAACATTAATCTCTATTACTATCCAATGAAATTGAGTGTTCTAGCTATCTATCAATTCCTTTACATATATTTTTATATTGATAAATTCTTCAATGGAAAACCCCTTTTCAATAGAGTTGTCTTTTTCCAGTTTCATTGGGATATCATTATGAATTCTCATGTCCTTATAACTCACAATCAAAGGCTGCGAAATAGGAGAGTGACGAGTATGGTCAATGTCATTTTAGCTAACCTTCTCTAGTTTCTTAATTCTAGAGGAATTTATCCACCCCCCCCCCCCCCCCCCCCCGCCTATTGAATGGGACCTAGTTAAGGATTCATCCTTTCATTTAGTAGACATATGGGAAAAAACCTTCAATTTTCCTTTACTCCTATCAAAATCACTTAGTTAAAAGGAATCTAGCACAGAACCCTTAGGAAGGGTATAGTTTTAATCATCATCATCTATAGCTACAATTTTGCAGTAGACCGAGGAAGATATTTTAGGGTGCTTATGTTTGTCCAAATGAAACCTATCTTCTTAATTTGAGGGGGCATCCTCAAGGTCCGTTGAGAAGTCTTCATAATGATGGTGGAAATTCTATTGAAACTAAATTCCCATCTTACATTTAAGGTTATTTTGGATAGACATAGACTTAGCATGCTCCATAATAAGTTGAATCTGACCCTCATATAAACTAGAGAAGAAGGGTTTTGGCATGATATTTAAAAGGCTATGACATGAGGATAAAAGAAAGTAAAAAGGTGGTGATCTACAATTATAATGCCTAAATTGATTCGTAATAATAAAATGGTAGCTATTAAGACTACATAATTTGTCATCTAAGGTTATGTATCACATGGTAACCTTGGCCATATCTTTAAATGGAGGCTTAGTAGAAGATCTTTCATACTCACCATTCGTCAGTCTTTTAACTTTATCCCTCTCTATAGGTAGGAAGAAAATTATGAACACTTCATTTGCACACTTTCCTTCCTTATATGATGTTGATTATCTTGATTAACCATTGGATAATTACTCTATGGAGGAAAAGTTCTTTTTAATTTCTGTTCATGTGAATTTTTTTGACGTCATGGCTAATAGTTCTCTTTGTGAGTTAATGTGTACTATTAGGATTTCTTTTGTGGATGGTTCTTTTGAGGTTGCAGTCAAGGAGATCAGGAGACCTTTGGAAAAGGTGACTCCCTCATTGTTATCTATTGCATTGGATCATTTTTTCAGTATTTTAACTCTATTGGAGTATTCTATAACATTGTAATGTTGATCCTTTACTGGCTTCCCCACTTCAAGTTGCACCACCATATGTTGAAGAATCTATTTCATCTCTTCTTGAACATGACCAAATTCAAGTTTCTAATTTTGAGATGGATATGGTATTTGAGAATGAATATGCTTCAGATTTGGAGGAGGAATTTAGCTCATCTCCTCCCCTTATCATGGTTGTAGTTCTTGGCAGTGCTCTTTTTTTAGGACATAAATTTCTAGATTTTTAGATACTTTTGTCAGCCCTCTCTAGTTGGCCATACATGCATGTTGTAGTCTTATTTATGTATATTGTTGGATTGTCCAGCTTGGGGGTTTGTGGATCTTTCTAGCTACTATAGGTAAGTTCTAACTATATGGATGATATTTATACATATAGTCTAACTTTTGTATCCTAATGTGTTATCCGAAAATGAAAATTTTTGTAATCTTTTACTTTTTTTTAACATAGTCTTTTTACTAACTTTGATCACTTTGATTTTATGTAAAATTAATATAAATTAATTAATAAAATAAAATAAAGTAAATTAGATTAATCATTTATTAGATTTATCAAATCTAATTTTAATAAAGATCAATATAAATTATATGACTTATTAGATTCAACAAACCTAATTTTAATTTTAAAATCTCTAGTTTCATGGCTCATAAATTGGAAAGGATACAATGCACCTTCCTTTGGTCGGGGTCTGAAGAAAAAAAAAGGCTCCCTTTGGTTAGTTGGGACAAGGTCTGCCTCCCTAAACACCTTGGTGGTCTAGTGGTTAGAAGAATTCACAATCTCAATAGGGTTGTGCTATCCAAGATGGATTGGATGATGGTCAAGGGATCAACCGATTGGTGCAAAATTATGGAAGAAAAATTATGGATGATTCTGTATAATTTTCATGGAACAGGGCCACCCAAGAGGATCCAAAATCTAGAAAAACATTCTTAAGAGAAAAAGTAGTTTGGAGAAAGGGACCATTTGGAAATTGGTTAATGGCAGGGACATCCAATTTTGGGAGGATCCTTGGCTAACAGATATTATTCTAGCTTCCTCCCATTTCTCCCAACTAAGGAACACTCTCACTCTTGGAGTTGGCACCTTGGTCTCTAACTTCATCACCAATGGTAAGTGGATTGATCTTACTCCTATCCTGAGGGATAGACTAAATCTTGACAACCTTGCTACCAAACTCAATGAATTACTCCACTCTGTTTGAATTCCCCTGATAGATTGGCCATATAGACTTCTATGGTGACACACCCAAAATGGAGGCTTCACTGTTAAAATGGCTTACAATCTATTGATCATGGAAATTGCTGACACCACGTGTTGGAAGAAAGTGCAGCAGCCCCAACTGATTCCTAAAGTGAACTTCTTTTGGTGAACGGTGCTCCATGACACAATTCTCACTCTTGAAAATCTCACTAAAAGGGGATTTATTCTTGCTAACAGATATTGTTTATGCAAAAAGGAGGAAAGTATAAATCACATCTTCTTACACTAATTTTTATACCGAGATCTAGGAGCAAATTCCAATCTGGCTCTTCATTTTTTGGGTTCCTAATAGGGATATCCATGATTGGTTTCACGACTGGCTATCGCCTTCCCACCACCCCCTAATAAAACTCCTCTAGAATCAAGCCCTTCCCATATTTTGTTGGATCCTCTTGAAGGAGCGTAATAATAGGATCTTCAAGGAGATTGAGCTTAATGCTACTGAGGTGTTCCATTTGGGTCTCAAGCTATTATAGGACAGTTTTCTCACCTCCCACTAGAAGACCACTACTCTCCCCAGTTCTAATTGGGACCACAAAATTCCCAAGTTTTTGGGTATTGATAAGGGATTCACCAAATTTAATAATACCAAGCTCATAGCTCGTAAGGCTACTATCTGGACTCCTCTCCAGGCTACCTAGCACAAACTCAATTTTGATGGCTCAGTTTGTAATGGTCTCCAAGCTAGTGGTGGTATCATTCGTGATCACAGGGGATGATTGGTGTTTGCCTATGCTGGCCCTCTCCAGAATCATAGTGTCAATCAGGCTGAGGGTGTGGCTCTCCTTTGGGGCCCTAATTTTTCCATTACTCTGGGATGTACCAGCATTGTTATTGAAGGGGATTCCAAAGTTATCATTGATTCTATTCAGGGAAACTCTAGCGCTGGTTGGAAAGTTGACAGTATCTTATATGATGTTCTTGGTTTAATAGAACGCACTCACAGGTCTACCATCATGCACACTTACAAAGAAGGATACTATGTGGTTGATTTCATGGCTGCTGCCAGTTTGCATCTCAATAGCCTTCAGTGTTGCAGAGTAGTTAGTCAACTTCCCTAGATTACTCAAGACCTACTTAGGTGGGAAATGAGCGACGGTGAATTTGGGCTCCATGAAGTTTATAAATTGGACCTCGGTTTGGGCACGTACTAGTAGGGCCTGATGCTATCACATTTTTACCACCTCTACTTGTACTACTTTCAAATGCCACATGGCATGTTTTGGAGGGCCCATAAGTTGCAACAGGGGTTTGACATGGAAAATTGGCAAAAGGATACCTTTTATGGGCCATCATTACTCTGAATGGTTTCTAAATAAAATGATATCTACAGAGGATTATAGGAGATATGTAGCAGAGTTAATTGATGCCAATCACATTTTAAAGTGCCATCACCACATGTTAACCCTAATGGCCTTACTAGTGAGGTTTCACGAGCTCCAAGGTAATTATTACCCTAATTACTATGAACAACATGACAAGACGTTAATTCCTTTCTTCAGCTATCAATTAACCATTCCCAACTCCTTCCTTGCAAAACATTCGGGCTCTAAGTTTGGTGCGAGTGGTTTTGTGGGTTACCACTCTAGTTTTGACACTTTTGGTCTCAAAGATGACTTCTATCTTGTGTTTTGTGAGGTGTTGAGTGACTGGAAACTAGAGACAAAGATGGAAGACAATAGGAAGAGGATTAAACTAGACAAGATTGAGGTAGAATTCTCCTCAGACCCTATGGTCATGTACTTCTGCAAATAGGGAGGTATTGTTCCTTTTATGGAAAATGTCATGGGTCATGACGAAATGATCTCCATGAAGCTTGTTAAAACCTGGAATGAAAGGAAGGTTACCATCAATGGTATCACCTTTGAAATAAATGAGGTCATCGGCCAAGCCGCAGGGATGCTGACTATTGGCAAAAAATGGAAGAAAACTTCTAAAGCCCAGGCAAAGATCGAGTTCATTCATTTTTTAAGAATAAAGATACCCCAGTTTCTAAAAATAGGGGCTACAACATCTCTGACCTCCCAGAATTTTGGTCTAAAATGTGCAAGCTAGTCATCAAGTATTTCACCCTAAAGGGTCACCATGGTACTTTCTACAACTACCATCTTCCTTTTTTAAATTACTTTCAACATAAAGTTTTGATTTCCTTACCTTTTTACTTGTTACACTCCTTGGAGTCTAATGTGAATGATGTTAATGAGGCCATTTCACTTGATAAGAAGCCTTTCTACCTCCACCAAGGCCTTATCATCAGGCTGTACAATTTCCATCATGCCCTCTCCACCTCTGTTGTGCAAGTTACCCACTCGATCCAACAACCTCTGTCACCCTCGGTCTCCCTTAACTAGGGCCTTCCCATGCCCTCTAAGTCTAAAGGTTTCTCTACCCCTTCTGCTAGCCCTAAATCCTCTAAAGCCCAACCTACCCCTATTTCAAGGACTGGCCCCAAACATGTCCTTATCCTTGGGGATTTATCTCAACCCCGTCCCAAAAAACAAAAGAAAAGCATCATTAACTTGGATTGCCCTATGAATATTGATCCCTAGCCAAGCTCTACTCATCACTCCTCTCGTCTTTACAAAGAGCAAGGAAAAAAAGCTATCAAAGAGATGATGAGCCAAGAGGACGTCTCTATGGGCTGTTGTAGTAGAGAAGACTCAGAAAATGATTATGATCAAGTGGAGAATAAGGTGGAGAAGGACATCCATACTACCATGGCTAAGGAGGACAATCTGGAGAAGGACCCCATTGCTGGTAAAGATACTAGGGTAGTGGTCTGATGGGAAGAATTAAATACCAATTTGTGTCCTTGGAAAATACTGTGGAAAAACTCACCCGAGACCTTGATAACACAAACCAAATACTGGTAGATGTCAGAAAATTTGTCCTCAAGGTGATGCACGCATCTACGACCATGCTCTACCTTCTCAATGAGAAGGCTTTGGAGGGTAAGGAGTTTGTCGAAGAAAACCGTGAACTCTTCAAGTTCCTGAATGAAGAGCGGGCTGACTTGTTGTTGTCAAAGCGCTTATGGGATGGGAAATGACTGTGTGACTAGATGGGTATAGGACTATTGATTTTGGGGCTAGTTCCACACCTTTTTGTTGGGTGGGCTTTGTTAATTTCTGTATGTTTAAGACTTTAAGTACTATTTTTTGCCCTGCATGGCATATGTTCCTTTTTATGTTGGATTTTCCCAAAACTATCTCGTGGTTGTTTGATACTCAACAGCTATGCTGGATTGAATTATGGTTTTATGTTTTTGATAGAAGTAGATGCTATGTGTGCTTATCTGCTACTACTGTTTCTTTCTAAGTTGGATTAATTCTCTGTTGATTCTCTTAGTTAGCCTCTTTATGTTCCATGGGCCATCACCCTTTTGTTGCTACTTTTTTAAAAAATAAACCTAATTTTAATATAAAAGAATATCGTTGCGATAAATGAAGGGAAGTTAAATAATTTTGAAAGATGACGGCACTGTTCTAAATTAATAAATAATAATTAATTTATTAATTGGAAATAGACGACAAATGCAATAGGGGAGCATGATAAATGCCATCTCTTGCTCACTGAATTCTGTGGAGGCATCGCAGGCACAACATGAAACTCAATTGTTTTGAAGGTAGTCAAGAAAATATAGCCGTATACGACAGGAAAATATCCTTTCCTATTAAGGCTATATTAAATCTCAATAAGTTTTGTCCCTACGTATTTAACTTTTACTCAATTTGTGAACTGTCGAGTGCAATTTGCTAAGACACTTCAATTTTATTTTTTGACGCTATTTAAAACATATCTTGATGTAATTATAATGGAGAATTTGATTGAAACCCTATGCATTTAACATAGTCTCTATCCAGCAAACACATGGCAACAAGAATAAGAGACTCCCGCTAATATGGGAACGCCATATTATCCGCAAGCAGATGGAGGATTGTTCGCTTTATACTCTTGCTTCTTATGTTTCCCTTCTGACTTGGAATACAGGACAACCAAATGTAGAAAAATGTTATGATTTTTTCATATGTTATTTATTTGTTTATTTCGCAGGATGCCATATATTAATAAATTGTTTGGACTTCGCTAAATTATACTTCAACATTGAACAATCTATACATCAGGAAAAAAGTTGAAATTTTCTCAAGGTGGGTGAGATATCATCCTACTAAACAATTTTTATTTTTAATGGCATGATAATTCAAGTTAATTATAACTATGATTTTCTATATGTTGTATGAGACAATCTCTACAAAAAGTCATGTCTAGCAGAAATGGATCTTGCACCAAAATGTTTTGCTTGTTAGCCCTCATTTATGATATTTATGATATCTATGGAAAAATGAAAGAGTTGAGAATTTTTACAAAAGCAATTCAGAGGTAATTTCTTACATCTTAATTTCATACTTCTCTTGAAACCATGCTAACTGCAACATTTTACTACATTTAGATGGGATACCTCTCTAGTAGACAAGCTTCCAGACTATATGAAAATAATCTTCACAAGGTGGTATGAAATGATGAATGAAATAAATATGGATGTGACAGAGTAACAAGGGTGTGACATGATTCATTACATTAGAAGAAATGTATGTAATTGAATTCTTATGTATATATATATTTAGTTTTCACATTATGTATAATAATATTCTTCAAAATTACATTTTAGGAGTGTTTCATTGTGTACATACACTATTTTTATAGTTGGTGAAGTACAT
Source organism: Chamaecyparis obtusa (assembly GCA_027943335.1). Classification (NCBI taxonomy): domain Eukaryota; kingdom Viridiplantae; phylum Streptophyta; class Pinopsida; order Cupressales; family Cupressaceae; genus Chamaecyparis; species Chamaecyparis obtusa. The sequence goes on from BSBK01008804.1 coordinate 15,679, forward strand.
CAATGTTGTAATGCAAGAAAGAGAGTGGTTAGAAACTATGTACATACCAACAATGGAAGAGTACTCCAAGCATTGTTTAGCATCATCGACTCTTAGGATGGCTTCACATGGAAGCTATTTAATGGGTGAGATTGTAATAGATAATGATCGTCTGGTCATACAAGAATCCTCAAAAATTGTTCATCTTATGACCTTGAAAGGACAAATAATGAATGATATTTATACTATGGAGGTAATTAAACATTCAATGAACTATGATCAAGATTGGAATAAGAAACAGTATAACCTTGTTTCTTATTTTTTGTAGAATGAGAAGACTTAAGGAGGACAAGCATGGTCACTTACAACATGTTATTTGAAGGAGAATCCAAGTTCTACAAAAAAGGATTCTCTAAATCGCTTTAGATAAATTATTGATCATAGTCTAAAATAAATGAACCACAAGTACTTCACTTAGATCAGGTACTACAGATGTCACAAGTTTGGCCAATATGTCAGAAATTGCCTACAAATGAAGAAGAATGATAAGAAAGGAAAGAATCAGGTGTCATCTTTAGGAAGTGCAGATGATCTCTCTAGTAGAATGGAGGATGATTTTTTACTCGTAGCTTGTATGGTTAGCTCAACCTCACAAGGTGTTTGGGATATAGATAGTGGGGTGTCATTTCATATGATAGGAGTTAGAGAGCACTTCTCGAGTTATAAGTAGGAGGAAACCAAATTCCATATTTCTATGGGGAACATGTCCAAACTCAACTCATCTGGGAAAGGGACTATTCAGTTTCAAATGGAGAATGGAAATTTGATTCCCCTTAATGATATGTTCCATGTGCTAGGATTAGGTATAAATCTGATTTTTTTATCTATCCTTGAGGATAAAGGATGCAATGCACTCTTTAGAGGGGCTCATGTGTTGATCAAGCATAAGAATTGGAAATTACACATAGCTATTGGAGTTAGGAGTGGCTGCCTTTATAGGTTGTAGTTTGATACTCCTAAGGAACTCATGACCAATAGTAATCATAGAGATCAAGAAGAGATATGGCATAGGAGGATGGGCCATATATATCATGGAGCATTTAAATTTCTTTGTGAGACAATGGTAAGTGCTCCAGAGGTGAGCACAGAGCATGATGTATTTATGTAAGGGATGTATGTCAAGTAAGTTTCTATAAGAAAATTTTCCAAGGAGTTACTCCAGATTTGAGGGTGTTCTTGATTTAGTACATTCAGACATATGTTTACTAATGTTGATGAAGTCTCTTGGCGAATATGAGTAATTTTTTACTTTTATTGATGATTTATCTAGTAAGACCTATATATACTTCTTAAAGACCAAGGATGAGGTATTTAGTTACTTCCAAGAGTTCAAATCTCTTGTATGGACAACTCGATAGTAAAGAAGATAAAGGTTCTTTATTCAGACAATGGAGGTGAGTACAAAGGGAATGAGTTCTAGGAGTTTTGTATTAGGAAAGGAATCAAGAGAGTGGATTTTTCCTTACAACCAACAAAAAAATTGTATTTCTCAAATTAAGAATCATTCTTTATTGGAATTAGCAATGGCTATGCTAAATGACTAGGACATGCCTTGCTACTTAGGGGCAGAGGCATGTAATAGGACAATGTAGATATAAAATAGGGTTTTGCATAAGGTACTGGGAGAGATGACACCAAAGGAAGCTTTCATAGAGAAGTTCAGCCAGATGTCAATTAGTTGAAGATATTTGGGTGTTTGACATATTTTCACATTCCTAGGGATACACGTACCAAGTTAGATCTGATTACAGAGAAGGGTTATTTTTTAGGATATAGTGAGACCTTAAAGGCATATCAAATATGTATTCCTATGACCAGGAGGATTATATAGTTAGACATGATGTCAAATTCATGGAGGATAAGGTGTTCAAGAGATCTTGATTTTTTCTAGCATAGGATTAGAGTGAGAAACCAATAGAAGTGATAAGGATCACTCAATATAATGAAGTGTAACAAAGATTGAGTTAGATTACTAGTGAAAGAATATACTCAAGTAGTCAAAGTTTGCAGAGTATGGATGAACAAGTGGAGCAAGAGATGCATCAAGAAGACATGGAGATTTATATTTAATTCTCTATAGTTGACAGTAATGACCATGAATCTCTACAAGATACTCAAGAGTTTGTGAGATCTTCTAGGACAAGTAATAGACTGCAGAGACAAATAACCAAGTTTAATGACTATGTGGCATTATTCAGTGAGCCTTCCAGTTATCAAGATGTTGCACAACATGATGTAGGAGAATCTTAGGATCTAAGAAATCTTATATCAACCAAATTATATTTAGTTTTCTATTGATTTTTCATGTGTTCTAGTTGTGGTTGATTTGTGCTTGTTATTTTAAGTTGTAATTTCTACCATGTGTCAATGGCTACATTGAAAACTTTATCCTACAATCACACCTCAATTGTAGTCATCGCATTGGAGTTCTTGAAGATTCTTTCAAGGCTGTCCTATTCTTCATTTATTAAGTTAGTCTTGGTGTTCACCAATTGAATTTACAATCTATCAATTTCAATTTCTGGTTGTAATTGCAAGAAGGTTATTACGTTTGAGGCTGACTTATTGTTGTCATCACATCTCTTTGTTTATTCATTAGGGTTTGTTCTTAGGGTTTTGGGAGCCAACCTGATTATTATATTATGTTTTCTCTATTCTCAGAAAATCTGATCTATTCAGGGCCGAATGATGATTGTATTGGCTATATAAGCTTATGGAATTATTCCTAGGGGATAAGGAAGTCTTCATAAGATTATTTGGCCATAGTTTGGCTAGGCTTAGAAGGGATTTCTAATCATAAAAGGGTATGTATTTTTGGCATGTAAGACTACATGTTGTAGATCAATTGTAATTTATTTTATGATAATAAATGAAGGTTGATCCTTCATTTATTTTTTGTCTTGGCTATTGATTTTATTGTGTTGTGTTGGCTACAAGGTTGGACTAATCTTTTGTAGGTCTCTTCATACTTGAATACACCAAGTAGTATCAGAGAAAGTTTTGTAACCTGGGGTTTTCGAGTAAGTTGGTGGTGGAAGAAAATTTGATCTACAGCTTCGAGAGTTTGTAGAAATGGTTAGGAGAAATGCTAGAGGAAGTGAAAGGAATGCAGATCTAGTGGTCTTAAACCTGTTAAGACATATTTATGCCAGATTGGAGGTGGTGGAGACTTCTCAGAGGAGAGTGCAGAATATAGAAGATGCAAGTGATGAAGAAGGAGATGAGAAAAACTAGGACCAAGTAGTGGAAGGGGAGAATAATGAGGCACTACTAGAATTGAATCATGAAGAGGATATATTCATTAGGGCCTTGACAAATGTCAATAAGAAACCTAATTTCAATCCACCTGATTATCATGGAAACCTAGATGTCAATGAGTTAGTAGATTGGATCACAGAGATGGACAAGTCTTTTGATCTTGAAGGAACTAGTGAGGAGAAGAAAGTGAACTATTACTGCACTAAGTTAAAAGGACATACATCCTTATGGTGGGAACATATACAAATAGATCAACAAATAAGAGGTAGAGGTAGATCTTATGTAGCTCAAAAAAAATGAGTCAAAATTCAAGGATAATGACTAGTATAGGAGAAATGACTAAAGTTTATATCGAAGGGAAGGACAAGGTAGCAGTGAAAGGAGGAAGTTTAGTGGTATCTATTTTAATTGCAATGAAGTAGGACATAGATCCTTTGAAAGTAATAAAGGTAATTCTAAAAAAAAGGTATAAAGTAGTAAGAGTGTTGACAACATTTTTTTATGACGAGTATACTAGTTTAGTGAACAATAATCTAGTAGAGGAAAGTACAAGTTTGATGACTAGGAGAGTCCTATATCAAGATTGAACAAGAGAAGGAACCGGTTCAAAGGAAGAATTTCTTTAGAACCAGATGTAAGGTGAAAGATAGGTGTGTAATGTTGACATAGACAGTGGAAGTTCTAATAATATTTCTTCAGGGGATCTTGTTGAGAAGTTTAAGTTGCAAAGGTTGAAGCACCGTAAACCATATCAAATTGCATGGATACTAGATGCGCACATAGTACTAGTAAGTGAACAATGCCTAGTTAAATTCAAGATTGGGTAGTATTATGATGAGGTTATGTGCGATATTATGCCTATGGATGTGTGTCATCTCTTGTTGGGTAGGCCATGGTAGTATGATAGGAAAGCTCTGCATGGTGGTAGAAGGAATCTTTACACTATTATTGTTAATGGGGTGAAACAAAATTTGTTACCTTTAGAGAAACCTCTTAGAGGTGAAGAGTGTACTAGTACAAGGATTAGTCTAGTGGATGCCAATAATTTTCTGGATTACGTGAAGCACCATAATGTTTATTTTGCATTGGTACCTAAGGACTCTAAGGAGCAGTTATTGGAAGAAGGACATCCTAAAGGAATCACTAACTTTTTTAATGAATACATTGATATCATATTAGAGAATGTTCATAATCGATTATCACCTGTGAGAAGTATCAGTTATTGCATGGACCTAATATTGGGGGCTAGTCTGCCTAATAAAGAAGCTCATAGAATGACACTAGTAAAGAATGAGGAACTCAATAGGAAAGTGCAAGATATTTTCTAGAGACGATCAATCTAAAAAAATATGAGCCCATGTGTGGTACCTATAGTGTTAGCACCTAAGAAGGATGGTCAATGGAGGATGTCTATTGATTCCAGAGCTATCAACTGGATTACCATCAACTACCGGTTTTCTTTTCCTAGGACAAATGACTTGATGGATTTCTTGAGTGGAGATAAGTATTTCACCAAGATAGATTTAAAAAGTGGTTATCACTAGATTAAGATCAGAGAGGGTGATGAGTGGAAAATTGTGTTTAAAAAAAATGAAGGCTTATATGAGTGTTTCGTGATGCCTTTTGGATTGTCTAATCCACCAAGTAACTTCATGTGATTGATGAATGAAGTATTAAAGAAATTATGGTGTAAGTATGTAATTGTTTATTTGTATGATATCATGACTTTTAGTAAAAGAAAAGTGGAAAATTTTTTCACATTAGGAAAGTATTGTAGAGGTTGTGGGAAGAAAAGTTGTTGATAACCTTCAAGAAGTGTACTTTCATGAAGGAAGAGTTGTTATACTTTGGATTTGTAATTTCTACTGAAGGGTTGAAGATGGACCCTGAGAAACTAAAATCCATTTTTCAGTGGCCTAAACTAGTGAAAATGAGTGAGGTCAGATCATTCCATGGGTTGGCCATTTTCTATCAGAAGTTCATAAGGAACTTTAGCTCAATGTGTGGACCGATGATTGAAACTATGAGAGGCAATAGGAAGGAGTTCAAGTGGAAACATGGAGCACAAAGGAGATTTGAATTGTTGAAAAATAAGGCATGATAAAAGAACCAATGTTAGCTTTACTTGACTTCAATAAGGTCAATAAGGTATTCCAAGTGGACTATTATTCTAGTAGAAATGTAATTGGAGTAGTCTTGACTCAAGAAGGGAGACTTGTTGCTTAATTCGGTGAGAATTTAAATGATGCTAAGAAAAGGTATTTGGTTTATGATTAGGATTTTTATGTTATAATTCAAGCTTTGAAGAAATGGAGGCATTATTTGTTACCTTAGGAGTTTTTCCTATATATTGATCATCAAGCATTGAAGTATCTAAGAAGCCATGGTAAGTTGAATCAGAGACATCTAAGATGGATTGAATTTATGAAAAACTATACATTTATGTTGAAACAAAATAGTGGTGTGGAAAATAAATTTTTTGATGCCAACTGAGTAGGAGAAGGAATTTTTTTGACTAAAATGAAGATTGCAGTATTGGAGTTTGATGAATTGAAGAAATTGTATGAGGTTGATGTAGATTTCATTGAACCATGAAAAGCTTCTAAAGATCCTATTGCTGCTGAGAAGAGTAAGTGGTTGGATTATTTCATGTAGGATGAGATTCTATTCAGGGTTAATCAGTTGTATATACCTAGAAATTCCATGAGGGTCAATCTGATTAAGGAAAAACATAGTGGTAGTTTGACAAGATATTTTGGTATTGACAAGACATTAGCCTTGGTAGCTGAGAGTTAATTTTGGCCACAAAATCAAAAGGATGTGAGGAGATATTTTCAAAGTTGTAAGGTATGCCAAGTTGCCAAAGGAAGTAGTCAGAATATGGGATTGTATACACCGTTGACAATATCAATTAGACCTTGGGATGAGATTAGCATAGATTTTGTGTTAGGTTTACCTAGAACACAAAGGGGATATGATTCTATTTTTGTAGTTGTGGATAGTTTTTCCAAAATTGAAATTTTATTCCTTGTAGGAAGAAAAATGATGTGGTGTATGTGGCTGCCTTATTTTTCAAGGAGGCTGTGACATTACATGGGTTACCTAAGAGCATTGTTTTATATAGGGATAGCAATTTTATTCGATATTTTTAGAAGACACTTTGGAAGAAGATGAAGACTGATTTGAAGTTCATTTCTACTTTTCATCCACAAATAGATGGAAAATAGAGGTAGTGAACTAGAGTTTGGGAAATTTGTTGAGGTGTTTAGTTGGAGATAAGCCTAGAAATTTGGATTTAGTTTTACTGCAGGAAGAGTTTTCTTATAATAACTAGTGAATAGGAGCACAAAAGACACCAATTGATGTGGTTACTAGATTTGATCCTAAAGGGATTGTATAAATAAGGGATATCAGTCCTAATGTTAGGAGAAGTGTTGAAGGAGAATTTTTGCTGAGGCTAGGAAATCACTACATGAGGACGTGAGACATCACTTAGAGGAAATGAATCAAGGATATAAGAGAAGAGCTTATATGAAGAGGAGACGTAAGGAATTTCAATTGGGAGATGAAGTGTGGTGTACTTGTAGAATGGTAGATTTCTTATTGGTATTTATAATAAGTTGAAGAGGAATAAATTTGGTCCATGTAAGATATTGAGGAGGTTTGATTCAGGGAATGCATATGAAGTAGAGTTACATGATGATATGGATATATCATTGATATTCAATGTTGCAGACTTATATGAATATCATAAATCAGAAGGTGGTAGTGTTGAGCAGTTGGATGTTGTACAGGAGTATTCTAAGAAGAATCGGGATCAAATAGAATAGATTTTGGGGAGTAGAGTTGGTAGGAGTACAAGTGGCAAGCAATATATGGATTTTTTGTTAAATCAAAGGATAGACCAGTTGAGGATTTATCACAAATTTCTCAAGTTGAAGTGGACCACTTTATTTTTCCTTTAGCCAAACAAAAGTGAGGGACTCACTTTTCAAGTACCCCAGGTGTCTGATGCAGGAGCATCTTAGGATCTAAGAAATCTTACATCAACGAAAAATATGTTCAGTTTTCTCTTGATTAGTCAGGTGTTCTGGTTGCAGTTTATTTGTGCTTGTTATTTTGAGTTATGGTTTCTACTGTGTGTTTGTGGCTACATTACAAACCTTATCTTATGATCACACCTCGATTAGAGTCATTTCACTAGAGTTCTTGAAGATTCTTGCAAGACTATCTTGTACTTCATTTTCTCGATCAGTCTTTGTGTTCACTAATTGAATTTCCAATCTACTAGTTGGAATTCCCAGTTGAGATTGTGCCAACGGGTTATTACATTTGACGTCAACTTATTGTTGTGATCACATCTCTTAGTTTATTCATTGGGGGTTGTTCCTAGTTTTTTGGGAGACGACCTAATTCTTGTATTAAGTTTTCTCTATTCTTAAAAAATGTGGTCTATTCTGGGCCGGCCGATGATTGTATTGGCTATATAAGTTTATGGACTTGTTCCTAAGGGATAAGTTAGTCTTCGTAAGATTATTTGGTCGTAGTTTGGCTAGGGTTAGAAAGGATTTCTGATCATAATTAGGCATGTATATTTGGTATGTAAGATTGCATGTTGCAGATCGATTATAACTTATTTTTTGATAATAATTGAAGGTTGATCATTCATTTCTTTGTTGTCTTGGCTATCGATTCCATTGTGATGTTTTGGTTGCAAGGTTGGACTAATCTTTTGTAGATCTCTTCATTCTTGACTACACAACAACATCAGGTATGGTAAGATGTGATGGTTGAGGAGTATACCTCAATAATGTAGAATGATGTGTGGGAGGTTGTGTCTAGACCAACAGATAGGGTTGTGGTAGGATCATGCTAGATGTATAAGATCAAGCACGGGTGCAGATGGTAGCATCAAGAAATACCAAGCAAGGTTCGTGGCAAAGGGTTTCTCTTAGAAGGAGGGAATAGAGTTTGGGGAGACATTTTCTCCAGTTGCCAGGTATACTTCTATAGAAGCTGTGATCTTACTTACAACATATATCGGATGGTAGATCACTAAAATGGATATCAAGACAACATTTGTTAATAGCGAGTTGAAACGGGAGGTATATATAGAGAAAACATAAGGCTTTATAACACACAACAATGAGACCCATGTGTGGAGATTGAAGAGATATTTTTATGGTTATGATAGATTCAGGAAAGCCTACAGAAGCCATGTTGAGCAGAGATGTAGGAAATACTAAGTTCTTTCTTCCCATTTATAGACCTGTGTTGGCATCTCTTCTACTTTATTTTTTTTCTTTCGGTAAAGACGAAATGGCATATCTTCTACATTGTTTTTTCTCTACTGGTGTTGACATCTAAATAGCACGTTGTTTGAACACCTTAAGCACTTAGTCAGGGTTTGAATGAATTAGAAACTTGGCTTGCAAAACCTGCATCGTGGTTTTTCAAGAACTCTTTGGCTATGGCAAAGTTAAAACCAACAGCGGGACCAGAGCAAAATTTCAACATCATCTACCTGGCCATGGAAACGGTCAATCCCATATCTCGACCGCCAATGTAGACCGACTTTAAATCAAATTTGATTGATGCTTATTTTATTTTCTTCTGCAGAAAAGTCAGATTTTGACTGTATAGAAAACAAATTTTTCTTAGATGTTTGACTCCTAAAACCTCTGCTAAACCACCCTAGTTCACCATCTATTTGGAGTATTGCCTATAAATGCATTTTGGATGTATCTCCTTAATACAATTCTTGAAGAGAGATTTAAGATCGCAATTTTGGAAGAGATATTTCAGATCTTAAGTGAACTAGAGTTTGATATTTGAATCTATTTTTTTTAATTCAATAGAGTTTATTTCTATGTTGTAGCATACAGCTACTTACGTACTGTGTTATGTTTAACTTATATGCCATTTCAGCTGGTTTAGATTTCCAATAATGGGCCATGGAAATGGTCCACTGGACAATCTGAATCTCAGTCTTTTTTTCCTCTGGACACCAAATGTTTTACAAAACCAAAAAAACAACTATGAGTGCATATAGCATAAGCGTTGAGGGAACGTAAGCATCGCTTCTTAATATTTGTTGTTTGCGATGGTGCAAGAAACTCCGAGAACTAAGCAATACTGAACAAAGATGCAGGAAACAGTTTCTCTATCTCAAATCTATACCGGCGTTCAGAGCTTTTTAAATTTTATATTCTCAGTTTTCCTTAGTTAATTTAGGGAGATATGTGCAAACAACAACGAATCTGAAGAAAAAACTTTTAAAAATATGGGATCCGTTTTGGAAGTATTGAAAAAACTCCATCAATTGAAGATAAAACTCAAGCTCGAAGACAATATATTTCAAAGAACTAATTGGTTTTGGTGTATCACTGTATACATTTTGGTTTAAATATCCTAGAAATGAAGTATTTTAAATTTACTATTTATTTGAGGTGACTACAACGTTTTTTTTTCTTCCTTTTTTTAACAATACAAATGTCACTCTAAATTAAATAGGAAAATAGAGCATAGAAAATAATAAAGTCAACAAAATATGAGTTGTCTATTGTAGAAGATAGATCAACATACATATATTAAATATTCTATACGAACAGTTGAAAATATCTATTTATGTATAATTTGTCAAGATATTATTATTGAGGTGTACAATTAATTTTCATATTTTAGTGATATGCAATCATTGTTTAAAATAAATCAATCATACAAATTTGAAACCAACATTATTCAGTCATTTAAAATGCTTGTTTTATTGTACCTCTTAAGCAAAATACATAATACAACCAGAAAAAATTAATCTCCTGCACATTTTTTCAATGAAAGATTTTTTTCCTATTGTTTTTGTTTGAACTATCTACTCATAAGGCACCCGTCATTGGTGACAATTTATTCAATTCAACTAATGAAACTTTGTAAGATCAGCTCAGCCAAGCCAAATGTTTTAAGATAGTATAAATTTATGAAAAACATCAAAGCACATATAAATCAACTACTATGATTGATTTAAAAAATAATAAAATACAACTATTTTAACCATACAATAAAATGAAACATCTAATAAGCAATTGAATTGTCTGATCCACCGACAATAAAATAAAAACTTAATCTACTTTATTTTTTTATTTACATCATCCTCTCTAATAATTTTGTCCAATAGATAAAAAAATACTACTATTTTGTTAAGAATATCAGTGACCATACACTGAACCCACAATGAAAAATAATCGAGTTAGAATCCACCAGATCTGTAATAATCACAATTAGCTAAAGTCAATATTACTTAATGTAATTTCCAAAATTTATCAATGAGTAAATAGATAGATTTTGCTAAAATGATTATTGACCAATATTTAAAAAAGATACTGCACATTAGCAACATGAAGAGTAAAGTTCAATAGAATTGACTAAAATATTTTAATTGCTACCAGCAAGACATACATTGTACACAACTGGGGTACCCAAAAAACCCAAATTTTGATATTGTCAATATTTATCAACATGGAAACAAAACTGCCACCTGAATAAAATATAGCCATTGTCAGTAAATTATTGGCATACGATTGACTTTGGTGTTCACGCTTAGGCCATTCTTTAGCCTTGACACCTTTCTACTCCCTAACGTGTCTTCACTCATTCAATTTTAATTATATATGTGATAGGATATGATTTGATTTGGAGCAGATCAACAAACTCTCTCTATTTTAATTAGATATGTGATTGGATATTATTGTTTTTCCCTTGTTCTTGGATTTGATACTCTTGGCAAACGTAAACAATAATGAAGTCAATTCAATATCTATTGTACCTTAAAAAATAGAATAAATTTTTTATGTAAGTTATGTCTAGAAAGATGTCTTATATAATAATATTAATTATTATTATAGATTTCTTTATACTTTTATAATAGAATAGTTAATAATAAAATTGGGGCTAGCGATAAAATAATATTTAAGCTTACAAATCAAGGTTAAATATAGAATTATGGTTAACAATAAGATTATGAGTTATATTAATGATAGGATTAATAGTAGGGTTAGAGATAGAATTAAGATCAAGGTCATTATTAGACTTAGAATTGAGTAAAAAGTAATGATTAGGGTTATGGTTGGAGATAACTTTAGGTTTAGAGTTAGAAATAGAATGAAATATAAAAATATGATTAATATTCATAAATTTTATTGTAATTAAATTATTTCTCATTTTAAATCTAATTAAATTGTAATTCTTTTATGTGAGCTCTGATTCTAATTGAATTCTAACACTAACACTAACATGTAACTGCAATATAATTTTCACATCCTACATATGTAGCTTGTAGAGAGTGTTAAATTATAATATAAAGTTTTACATAAAAGAGATTAAAGTTAGCGTTAGTGTTAGAATTCAATTAGAATCAAAGCTAAGATAAAAGAATTACAATTTAACCAGATTTAAAATGAGAAACACTTTAATTAAGACTAAATTAATGAATATTAATCATATTTTTACACTTCATTCTATTTCTAACTCTAAACCTAAAGTTATCTCCAACCATAACCCTAATCATTACTTTTACTCAATCCTAAGCCTAATGCTGATCTTAATTATATTTCTAACCCTAACTTTAATATAAATCAAAATCCTACTATTAATCCTATCATTAATATAAATCATAAGCTTATTATTAACCATAATTCTAAATCAAACCTCCTTTGTAGCTTAAATATTATACTATTGCTAACCCCAATTTTATTATTAACCCTAACCCTAATGTTAACTATTCTATAATAAAAATATAAAGAAATATATAATAATAATTAATATTATTATATAAGATATCTTTCCACACATAATTTATATCCAAAATTGATTCTATTTTCTAAGGTACAATAGGTATTGAATTGACTTCATTATTTTTTACGTTCTATTTTTCAAATATAATTTAGAGGCCCGTTTGTCAAGAGTATCGAATCCCAAAACAAGGGAAAACCAATAATTTTAAAATCAATTTGCGCTAAAATTTATTTAGCGCATCTTGAAAATACTTTTCAGTCTCATTGAGTTGGCTCTTCATTTTATATTAATTATTATGATAATTGTTTTGTTAATCTATTTAATTTGTTGAATCATGTCCGATCACATATCTAATTAAAATAGAGAGAGTTTGTTGATCTGGTCCAAATCAAATCCAATCCAATCACATATCTAATTGTTAGGGAGTAGAATGGTATCAAGGCAAAGGAATGGCCTATGGGTGAACACCAAAGTCAATCGTATACCAATAATTTACTGAAATGGCTATATTTTATTCAGAAAGGAGTTTTCTTTACATGTCGATAAATAAGGACAATATACAAATTTGGGTTTTCAGGTACCCCAGTTGTGCACAACGTATGTCTTGCTGGTAGAAATTAAAATATTTTAGTCAGTTCTATTTAACTTTTCTCTTCATGTTGCTAATGTGCAGTATCCTTTTTAGATATTGGTGAATAATCATTTTAGCAAAATCTATCTATTTACTCATTGATAAATTTTGGAAATTACATAAAGTAATATTGGCTTTAGGTTTTGTGATTATTACAGATCTGATGGATTCTAACTCGATTATTTTTCATTGCGGATTAGAACTATAGGCATCGACCTATATTTAACTAGTGATTAAACTAGTTAACTTCAACCAATCAATTTCATAGTTTTTTCTTGGTCATATCAAATTTTCATATTTGATAAAGTAAAATGCACAATATTTAAGTTTTCTAATTTATAAAATTATTTATCTTTCATTTTATTGGTTAAAAGAAATGGAAGGATAAGAGCGGATTTCAAGGAAAATAGGCTGGCACAACCTTAACAAAACTAAATAGATTTTTAATAATATGAGGTGTCTTCTATTCTATGGTTAGGAATGAGCTAACTCAATTTTTAATTCCATTGCTTGTCTTTTCACCAATCTTTGTCAAATATTAAATAGTTTAAGATAATGTAGAATAGTTTAAATTTTTATTATTTTATTTAATAATAAATTTTTCTATTATTTTTTAAATTAATTTTTTATAAGAAAACTATTATCATAATTTATTTTTCCACTGTTCCATCAATTAATTATTAGTTAATTTTTTTTAAAAATTAATCATATTTACTATATCTTCATTGAAAATATTTGAAAATATTTTTAATTAAAGAAATTGACTAAAATTTTAAAATATTTAGTAATCAATGTTAAAATAATTTATTATTTGTCTTTTGTTCTTTTATACATTTATTTTCATAGTAGACCTGCTAATATTTGGTAGGAACTTCACTCGACTGCAGCCTTGTTTTATCTATTTTACAATAGGAAGACAAAATTATTAGAGATGATGGAAGTAAATAAAAAAAATAAAGTAGATTAATTTTTTATTTTATTGGTGGTAGATAAGACAATTCAATTGTTTATTGGATGTTTCATTTTATTGTAGGGTTGAAATAGTTATATTTTATTATTTTTTAAATCAATCAGAATAGTTGATTTATATGTGCTTTGATGTTTTCGATAAATTTATACTATCATAAAACATTTGGCTGAGTTGATCTTACAAAGATTAGTTAGTTGAATTGAATAAATTGTCACCAATGACTAGCGTCTTCTAACTGGATTGTTCAAACAAAAACACTAGAAAACAATAGCTTCGGTTGAAAAAATGTGCAGGAGGTTAATTTTTCCCTAATCTGATCTCACAAAGTTTAGTTACTTGAATTGAATAAATTACCACCAATGACTAGTGTCTTATGATTAGATAGTTATAATAAAAACACTAAATAAAGCAAGCTTTCGTTGAAAAAATGTGCAGGAGGTTAATTTTCTCCTGTGTTGATCTTACAAAGTTTAGTTAGTTGAATGAATAAATTGCCTTTGGTTGAAAAAATGTGCAGGAGGTTAATTTTTTCTTGATGTACTGAGTATTTTGCTTAAGATGTGCAAGAAAACAAGCATTCTAAATGACTAAATAATGTTAGTTTCAAATTTGTATGATTTAGTTATTTTAAACAATGATTGAATATCACTAAAATATAAAAATTAATTGTACACTTCAATAATAATGTCTTGACAATATATATATATATATATATATATATATATATATATATATATATATATATATATATATATATATATATATATATATATATATATATATATATATATATATATATATATATATATATATATATATATATATATATATATAAAATTATTTCTATACATTATATGTTGATATATTTTCCACAATAGACAATTCATATTCAATGGACTTTATTATTTTCTATGCTCTATTTTCCTATTTAATTTAGAGTGACATTTGTAGTCTTGAAAAAGGGGGTAAAAAACATTGTAGTCACCTGAAATAAATAGTAAATTTATTTTCTAGGATATTTAAACCAAAAAGTATACAGAGATACGCCAAAACAAATTAATACTTTAAAATAAATTGTCTTCGAGCTTGAATTTTATCTTCAATTGATGGAGTTTTTTCAATTCTTTCAAAACCGATCCCATATTTTTAAAGTTTTTTCTTCAGATTTGTCGCTGTCTGCACATATCTCCCTAAATTAAGTAAGGAAAATTGAGAATATAAAATAGAAAAAGGTCTGAACGTCGTAATAGATTTGAGATAGAGAAACTATTTCTTGAATCTTTGTTCAATATGGCTTAGTTCTCTGAGTTTCTTGCACCATTGCAAACAACAAATATTAAGAAGGGATACTAACATTTCATCAGTGATTATGCTATATGTGTAAAGTTAACAGATAAATTGGGAACATGAAACAAAGACACAAGTTTTATTGTGGTTCACCAATTTGGCTACGTCCACCAGAAAGCAGAGAAAATGTTTTATTCATTCATTACAGCTTACAGCTTACATACAAAGGGCTTTGCCCTCATATTTATACAACAGTCTTCAAGAGAAGACGAAGAGACAAATATGGGAAGAAGAAAGGAACAGTCAGGGAATATGAACCAAATAGTCGGACTTCATACCCAACAATCTTCCACTTGAAGTTTGACTGATGTCATGACTTCACATCTGAACAACCTCTGACTTAAACTTTGCTTTCCTTTACCAATACCATGGTAATCCATTGTCAATAGACAATCTTCATAGCTGAAATAGCAACCACAGCCAGTTGCTAATCACATCTAAACATCAGTAGATTTATAACTAGCATATCCAGCCCATACAACTTACCATGTAGCAAATAATTACATCTTCCAAAAACACATCAGAAAACCATTGACGTGCAAAAACCTAGAAGATCATTATAGACCAATCCAAATTGTATGAGCAATGTCAACCAAAAGTTGACTCAATCCACCAATCAGCACATAAAAAGTGTGGCAATAACTTGAGATGATCTGCAAACCGCAACCAACCTGCTGCAAAATGACATCTTCCAAGTCCTCAAGAAAAGACCACATATTGTAGTTAAAAAAAAATGAAGTACAACTACAATAGATGACCTCAAAAACTCTTGGAAGGGACACCCATGCAAACCATAACTCATCCTTCTACCAACACCACCAAGTGCTTAGTTGTGCCAAGTACGATCTCCTTTACCTCCCCATATAAGAGCATTTACAACACCCAACCACCATGGATGAAAGCTCTTGTAAAGAAGAAGATCAAACTAAAAAACATTCCAAAACAAAGAACAATCTCAACCATCTCCTAAACCCAAAAGCATAAGGAGATAAATCTGCCGAGTAGACCAAGAGTAGGGAGTGAGAATGATCCTCTAGGATACTCCAAGTCACAATGACTCTTCTCCAAGAACAATCTCCTCTAGGTCCATAATGAACTCATGTCCATCCACAGGTGTAGGCTCCTCGGTCTTCATGCTAAAACCTCCAAAGAGAAACTACCTCAACAAATGTTCTCTAAATCAAGAGAACTCTAGCCTCACCCAAGCCTCTTAGTTGTCAAGAGTACCTCCATGGTCAATTCCCCAAAGTACTTGATACTAAGAGCACTAACAAGACCAATTGTCAAAACTCTCACTGCACCTCTACACATCTCGGGAACACAACCTGACAACTTGATCTCCACAAATCAAAACCTCATTCTCCGAAGATCAAAACCTATCAAGAGAACCTGTATCATGCCAATGCTCTAATCTAGAATCAAGAGCCAACCATGACATAATAAAAATCATCTCTAATCACATAGAGGAAACCATCTCATGACAATAAAATTCTTACTACCATATTAAAACTCCCACTGGAGTGCAACACCAAACTATCCATGGTACCAAAAACAAAATCTGAACAATGATACCAAACATCACACTGAACAGTTATACCTGAAGCTACAAATGCTTTAAAATGAGCTAAATCAAACATCGGTATTATCAATATCACTGTCAGTAAAACTTTTACCAAAAATAACACAGGTCCAAAAATTACTTTCTGTCTGTGCCCATCATCAGATTCCACACAAACAAAAAAACCTTCAGCCAGCAAAATCTGCATTGATTAATCCACAGGGATCTCAACTTTCCCTTCTTCGATCTCCTATTGAAGATTCTAGGGGTCCTTGCCGTCAATAGTGCATCCAATAGACAAGGGTTTCAACAACATCAATGGGAGGAGTGCGCTCAAACTTGCTAGCAGCTTCCTCTACTACAAGTGTAATCAGAAGAGGAACCCCTGACACAGAAGCAAAACCAAAATAATCCCCTCTTCTTCTACTGCCATCCCACAAAAGACCAAATTCAATTTCGGTACCCCAGAACATGGTTGAAAATAACATTGCCACCTTGTTCAACAGCCCAAATCCCAACCTCTCTAGTTCTTTCAGCACCTTGATGACGAGAGCTATGGTACTGGGCACAACTGCAACTTTGGCTTGACGGTTTTACACGGTAAGCTTTACCGTTACCCTGAGACCCTTCCAATCTCAGACCATTTCCTTTGCAATATCTTCACCGATGAGAATGCTTTGCGCGAGCAAAGTCTTCCACTTCCCTGTCCTGCGGAGTCGTGTGAATACAAACTAACTAACATGTCTTGGATAAGAAGTGAGAAGTGGCGTACATTGCCTGGGTAATGAAGGACGTGGAGAAGACGTTCCATGCCATAGACCGTCATCCCTGAAGGCACATTCAACACAACCATATGTGCACGACCGTTGATTGAGTGCTGTAAACACAACACTAAAAAAAAATAGACAAATTTGCGTGCATGAAATTCGATTGAGGGCCGTTTCCTTTGCCATATTTGCATGCATGAAATTGACGATATCAGGCCTTACACAGGCTTTCATGACATCCGGTAACTGAACGGAATCTCCCACCTCATTTTCAGCGATTGCACTATCACCAGTGGTCGAGCTACCATTGTTGCCGCCATTGAGAATGGATAAACAAGTCATAAACAACATCCATGGCTGTAACAGTCTTCCTGCGAGCATGCTCTGTATAAGACGGCATCTCTGATAACATTCTCCAGAGAAAAAATCTTCAGAACACCTTTGGTTTCTTCGTAAATTAGGCCGCTTATACGCTTCACACCTCCTCGCCTTACAAGGCGCCAAATGGTGGGCTTGGTGATGCCCTGGATGTTATCTCGCAAGACTTTCCTATGCCTTTTCGCACCTCCCTTCCCCAAACCCTTTCCACCTTTTCCTCGGCTCGACATTGTTTTGATCTGCACAAGACAATACCACAAATCGCTTGAATTTTGTGATGAGAGTAGCAAGTTTGTTACGGGTTCCACAACACCCGTGGGTTGTATACGCCTCTCACCCATGGAGGACTTCAACGCCCACCCCTCATCTCAAACTATGTTCCCTCTCTACTCTGCGACATGCAGTCATGTGCAAAACTGCACCATATGCGAGACTCATCTCTTCAAACACCAATATCTCTTGAAACAGGAGGTGAACTGGATGCCCGACAACACTCCCACATAGCGGTGCCAGCAATACCACTATTTCTGTGTGCTAATCACAGGGTTGACGGATTTGAAGGAAGGGACATATTTTCTTCTACAAAAACAAATAATTTGTATCAAGTATTAACTGCTCTGCTCTCCTGGATCGAACACCACAAGCTCTGATATCAATTGTAAAGTTAATAGACAAATTGGGAACATGAAACAGAGACACAAGTTTTATCGTGGTTCACCAATTTGGCTACGTCCACCAGAAAGTAGAACAAATGTTTTATTCAGTCATTACAACTTACAGCTTACATACAAAGGGCTTTGCCTTCATATTTATACAACAGTCTTCAAGAGAAGACAAAGAGACAAATATGGGAAGAAGAAAGGAACAGTCAGAAAATATGAACCGAACAGTCAGACTTCACACCCAACAATATACACTCATAGTTTTATTTTTGCTTTTGTAAAACATTTTGTATACCCAGGAAAAATAGACTAGATTCAGATTGCCCAGTGGGCCATTTCCATGGCCCATTATTGGAAATTTGAACCAGCTGAAATAACATATAAGTTAAACATAACACAGTATGTCAATAACCATATGCTACAGCAGAGAAACAAATTCTATTGAATAAAAAAAAATAGATTCAAATATCGAACTCTAGTTCACTTAAGATCTGAAATATCTGTTCAAAAATTGCTATCTTAAATCTCTGTTCAAGAATTGCATTAAGGAGCTGCATCGAAAATACATTTATAGGCAATATTCCAAATAGATAGTGAACTAAGGTGATTTAGGAGACGTTTTAGGTGTCAAACATCTAAGAAGATTTGATTTCCTGTATAGTCAAAATCTGACTTTTCTGCAGAAAAAAATAAAATAAGCGTCAATCAGATTTGATTTAAAGTCGGTCTACATTGTTGGTCGAGAGAAGGGATTGACCGTTTCCATGGCCAGGTAGATGATGCTGAACTTTTGTTCGGTTCCCGCTGTTGGTTTTTAACTCTGTCATAGCCAAAGAGTTCTTGAGAAACCACGATGTAGTTTTTGCAAGCCAAGGTCCAATTTATTCAAACCCTGACTGAGTGCTCAAGGTGTTCAAACAACGTGGTATCTAGATGTCAACACCAGTAGAGAAAAAACAATGTAGAAGAGATGCCATTTCGTCTTTACCTAAAGGAAAAAAAAAAGGTAGAAGAGATGCCAACACAGGTCTATAAATGGAAGGAAGAACTTTGTGTTTCTTGTATCTCTGCTCAACATGGCTTCTGTAGGCTTTCCCCAATCTTATCAATCATTAGATATAATTAGAGGCAGTGCTTACCTTCCATCAGCACCAATGCTATTTGCATTCATAAATTTTTTATGGGTTTTGAATAGGTTTAGTGTGCAAAGGAAGAATACATTGCCCCCAGGACCGTTTGCATGGCCAATTATAGGAAATCTGAACCAGCTGGGAAAGCTTCCCCATCGTGATCTTCACGAACTCGGGAAGAAATATGGGCCCATTATGACTTTGAAATTGGGTTCTTTTCCCACTATTGTTGTTTCTTCTTCTGCCATGGCTAAAGAGTTCGTGAAAACCCACGATCTGGCCTTTTCTAGCCGACCTGCAATGGCTGTGGGGAAATACCTCGCATATAATTTTGAGGATGTGGCAATAGCTCCTTATGGGGTTTATTGGAGACACATGAGGAAACTGTGCATAATAGGATTGTTGAATGCCAAAAGGATCGAGTCATTCAGATTTGTACGAGAGGAAGAAGCACGTCTCTATGTTCGTTCAGTGTGGGAGATGTCTGGGAAGGGAAAGAAGCCTATGAATCTAACCAACATGTTGTTAACGTATACGTTAACAACCATGTGGCAAATCCTCTCCGAAAAAAAAAAATCCTTTTACAGTGACGCCAATCAAGGTGATGGTGGTGGTGAAATACTGAAGATGTTTTCAGAGGTCTCAGCTGTATCAGCAAAAGTCAATATAGGAGATTTTGTCCCTTCCTTGCACTGGATTGACTCGATTTCAGGTGTAAAGCAACACATGAAAAAAGTACACTGTTCCTTCGATTGTGTGGTCAGAGAAATAATAGATGAGCACCAGCAGTGCAGGAGGACCTTGCACAAGGAACATGAGCATGAGCATGCTACTAAGGTCTTCGTTGATGAGCTCTTGGAAATGGAGACTCTTGATGGAAGAGCATGTTAGTCCGTTTTTCAGTCATTGCAAAATCCTAGGAAAATGGCCTTTTTCCCTGCAATCTTTGTTATGTTGTCTCTACCTAGCCTGCAGTCACAGTTTTAACTTGCAAAGGAATCCACTTGGTTTTATGGTGTGCGCTCCTGCCTTGTGCTCTTTATGTGTCACCTTGCTTCAGCCCAAGTCGCGTCTGCTAATTCGCAAAACCCAGAAAGTTATTCGAGTTTCAAGCTCTGCAGGAAATGTTTTCAAAATCTGCCACAACGTTGAAAACCCATAGTGTTTTCAAAAACCCGTGATGTTTTTGGCTTCCCTGCTATCTTTTGGCCTGTCGTCAACCCTCGTTGTTTTCGACCTTTGCCTTTCAGCTTTTGTGCACTTGTCTTTTGGTGCTGAAATCTTTGTGTGTTTTCGACCTCGGTCTTAATTGCGTAAGTCCGACTGGATGGTGGGTCCAGACTCTTCCTGATTGGCTGTCGCATGGCCGCATGTCAGACTTTTCTGACATACGATCATGCGACCGCTTGCCACCTAGCCGTGTGCGTCCCAGTCCTGTTCAGTTGCCTGGTGGTCTACTTTGCCTTAGTGCGCAAGTGTGATGTGTGGTGGGATCTAGTTTCCAGATTGGTCAGATGGTCCTGATGTGTCAGAGCATCAACGGTTGTCGTTAAAGTGCAAAGGATTTGTCAAGGCTATGCACTTTTGTGACAACCGTCTGATCCTCTAAAAGGTAAAGTAGTTTCGTGGTCCTGGAGGTGGTGATGTGGCGGCTTTAGGTTGGCTGTCGCATGATCACATAGCCCCAATTTTTGGCTATGTGATCATGCGATCGGTTGACATGTGTCCATGGCAGTGTGGTGGCATTTCGTCGGTCGGCCTGGGAGATGCAGAGAAGTGGGTGATGTGGCGGTCTCATGGCCTTGTCGCATGATCGCAAGGGCCATTTCCACGGCTTGCGATCATGCGACAAACCCCTTGTTGTTGACTCCATGCGGTGGCAGTTAAGGTTCACGGGCTATCGCATGTTCGCATAGCCCATTTCTGGGCTATGCGATCATGCGACAGGGTGCGACATGTGCTGGGGCTCGTTTGTGGTTGTTTATTGGTCCAAGCTGGCAGGGTGGTAGGTTTGAACGCGGGCACGGGTTGGGGTATCTCGGTGGTAACATGATAGTCGGCAGGTTGCATGTTTGCAGCTTGTCGCATGTTCGCATGAGCCAGTTTTTCAGCTTGCGAACATGCGACAAACCCTTTTGTGGCAACGGTCTGGCATCGACGGTTATGAAGAGGATAATGGCAAGTGGCATGTCGCATGTTTGCATAGCCCATCTCTGGGCTATGCGATCATGTGACAACTATTTGGCGTCGCCATTGCGGAGTTAACCCGAGATGTTTGAATTGGTTAAAAACTCAAGCCCGTGAGGTGCATGGTGACCGTTTGGACTTGCAGAGAGTTTTTGCAATAGAAAGGACTGGTTTTAAATGCTATCTTGGCCAGATTTGACTGGTTTGGTGGTGCCTGTTGCTGCGATGTGGTCCAAAGTGCTTCACGGTTGATTGCAGAGGGATTTGTACCGTGAGAAATGATTACAATCTTGGCTTGAGAAGTGTTTGTAGCTGGTTGATTAGATTGTTTGAGCTTGATTCTGTGGCTTAACCCCTTGTCATGTCTGTGTTAATTCCTCGGTGGGGTTAGGTGATTTTAAAATTTGAATTTGAAATGATCGTGCTTGCATTGTAACCCTGGTATAAAGGGATTTTTGTGATCATTTTTGGGCATTGGGAGTTAGGTATTCAAACTTCTGGGTTGTGAGTCCTTTTCTCAGTCTGAATTGTAATGACTTGTCTTGATATTTTTTGACTATTGAAAGAAAGCTGTAGGTCTAAGCTATTGTTTGCAAGCAGGGTTCCTTTGGATGGATTGTATGCACTTGAGGATTCTTCATACTTAATGCAGGCACATGATTCTCATCTCTCCCTTGTGTCAATGTAGATGAATTTTGAACTTTCCAGTTCACTGCATAACCTTTTTATGTATAGGTCTTCATTCTTGAGTTCTAATCCAGGATTAGATTAAATGATGCTTCAGATGGGACCTAGATTTATCTCTTGTCTATGTAGAGATATTATGTAAGTAGTAGAGGAGATTGTAAATGTGTTTATGGCTTTTAATCTCAGATACATTCTGGTGTGTGTGTGTAGTCTGTCTAAGAATACTTGCCCAATGGATGAGGCACTGGCCTAGATAAGTATTTCTTTGTTGACATATCCTGATTGTGGTTGTTATGATTCAAAACATAAATTAAGAACCATTCCTTAAGTTTTCAGTATTTGGTTGTGTGGTTTTACCCATAGCAATGGAGAGTCAATGAGTGTGTGGTTAATACTTAGCACTTTCTTGCTATTCTGTTATCTATTATTCAAACCTAGTTCTTGGTGTATGAAGTCTATTTTATACTAGGTTAGGTGCACCCGCCTTGGTTTTGCAGAGCCAGAAGCAGAAGAGGGCAGTCTTGTCCCTAGAGTTGGTCCAGTTATCCTAAGACCTCATTACATTTTGGAGCTAACCACCCCTAAAATCTATCTGAGGGTATACTGGCAGCCTATTAGAGCATAAGCGTCATTTTGGACACCAACAAAGCAATCAAAGAAGAAAACATCAAAGCAATTGTTTTGGTACAATTTCTATTTTTATTAAAAAGAGTTGATTGAGTTGCTACTACAATAATTCTCATCGATCTAACATGGCTGCACTATATTTTCAGGATATGCTTATAGCTGGAGTTGAAATGACTTTCGTTACGCTAGCTTGGTTGATGAGTTCACTGATCAAAAACCCTAATGTGGCAAAGAAAATGCAGGAGGAAATTGATTTAGTTGTTGGCAGAGAAAGGATGGTGACTGAGGATGATGTGGCACGCATGGAGTATGTGTAGTGTGTTGTAAAAGAGACTTTGAGGTTATTCCCCGCTGCACCCTTGATGCTTCCACACGAATCCACACAGGATTGTATAGTTGGGGAATACGTCATTCCTGCGAGAAGCAGGCTCATCATCAATGCATGGGCCATTGCAAGAGATCCATCGTTGTGGGAGGATGCTCTGGAATTTAGGCCAGAAAGGTTTATGGGAAGAGATGTTGATATTGCGAGGGACAAAGACTGGTATGATATGTTTCCTTTTGGGGCAGGACAAAGAGGATGCCTGGGGGCCAACATGGCCATTGTGACCATCAACTTTCTTTCGGCTCAGCTGTTTCACTGCTTTGATTGGAGTGTGGAAGGGAATTTGGATATGACCGAAGCAGCTTCCTCCATGCGCAGAACTGTTGATCTTGTGGCACTTGCCTATCTGAGACCCCTAACCTACCTCTAGATATTTCTGTCATATTTTACATGTCCAGGATTGTGTATTAATTAATAAGTAGAGATGTTGTACGGTTATTAATAAGGAAAATAACTAAATAGTAGAGATGTATGCTTATTAATAGGCAAGTTCTTTTATTTTTAATACATATATATGGTAATATTGATAACAGATTATCTCTATTTTTTTTAGGAGACATTTAACTCTGCTAAAAATTAGGCATACATACTTTATCTTATGTGGGATTTGAACATGCCACTTCTCTTGGAAAAGCAAAAATCCTTTTTGAAAACATTTATAATTGGAGTCAAGATTTTCCACCTGGTGTATGTGGAGCAGCCACTTGATTCAAAATAATAATTTAGTATTTAAACAATTTATTTACTTTGAATATAATTCAATATTGTATATTTATTTTGTTGAATGTTCTAATTCAATTCTCCCTTACATTATTTTCAATTTTAGAGTTTGAAACTTTCCAAAAAATAAAATAAATAATCCTTCAATAATGCCAAAATATTCCATTCAACACCCACATCATCTTTCCGTCACAACTATCTATCTGTTTATTTAATTATTGTTCATAATTCAATTTAAATTATCTAATCTAGCTCAATTATCATGTACCTATTTTTAATTTGTTTAAATAGATTTATAAAAAATATTTTTTTATTATAGTAAAGCCAAATTCGATCTTAATATCAATAGATATACTTATCTTAACATATAAATAGGAGGAGGAAATGATGAACCACCTATTTATCCACTGTGACTATGCTACTAGCATCTGGCAAGAGGTCATTGGTAAGTTGGATATCTCGTGGGCTATGGGTAGTGATGTGCATCAATTTACTAACTAGAGATCTCCCTCCAATCACCCCCTTCTCCAACTCCTTTGGCGAATGTTTCCCCCACACATCTATTGGACTATTTGGAGGGAAAGAAACAATAGGATATTCAGGGAGGCTAGTAATTAGTGTGAGAGTTGTCTCTATATTGGTACCAAGCTCCTTTGTGAGAATGCCAATGCGGCTAAGTGGAAGCTTTCCTCTATACCCCCCTCTGTCTGGGAAGTCAAAATAGCTAAAAATTGGAACCTGTTGGTTGGGTTCTCCAAGTTCAACGATGCTAAGTTGATGGCTAGAAAAGCTACCAGATGGGTTGCTCCACTTAGAGGATGGACCAAATTAAACTTCGATGGGGCATATAATAACATTGCTCAGGCTGGGGGAGGTGTGCTGAGAGACCATAAAGGCACTTGCATTTTGGCTTATGCTGGGCCACTCAATAATTGCACTGTTAACCAATCGGAGGGAATGGCTCTTCTATGGGGGATTAATTTTGCAACCCAAATGAACATTAGATTGCTGGAAATCGAGGGGGATTCCAAAGTGGTGGTGGAGGCTATCAAAAGAGGAGCTAGTGCGGGATGGCGGGTTAGCTCCATTTTTTTAGAGATCCGTGAGCTGCTCAACAACTTCCAATGCATGACAATTGGCCACATGTACAGAGATGAGAATTTGGTGGCTGACTCGATGGCAGCTATTGGCCTAAAGCAAACCAAACTTAACAATTGGAGGATGGTCAATGAACTACCTAAGGTGACTTAGTAACTCATCGGAGGGGAAATGAATATTACCACTGATATTTAAATGAGCCATGCTGTCATATTTATTACGAATCCTACCTTGATCATGTGCTGGCATAATCTAGTGATTTTTGTGATTATGAAAAGGAATACCCAAAAACCCATAAAGAATCATAATTGCCTTTCTAGCATGTGGAGAAATAGTTGTCCGAATTGGCGGGCTTACTTGGCTAACAAGGACATTAAGTGCAGCCCTGGCGTTATTGCTAAAAATGGCACCTAGAGATCCATTAGATATTGTCATACGGAGCCCGGCTCCCAAAAATTCACCCAAGGCCAGCCGTTTTAGTATAACCTTCTCTCGAAACGGCCAAACCAAAACAACTAGTTTTCTACTATCTGTCAAGAAGCTTGGCCTTTTGGTTCTCTGGATATTCTAACGCAGGTGATGCATAGTTTTGACATGGGAGGCAACACCCTTCGCATCGATTCGGACAAGATCAATGAGACCTTCACCTCTGACCCTTTGGTGACCCACTATTGTGAAGAGCGGTATTTGGGGTTTTATGGAGCGCATGAAAGGTGGGCATGATGAGAGGATATCTAAACAATTTGTCTCATCTTGGAATAATAGGAGTGTCTCGGTTGGTGGCATCCATTTCCAAATCAATGAGGAGGTCATTGGTAAGGCAACAGACCTCTCTATGGAAGGGAGAAAGTATAAAAAGACCAGTCAGATGCCTGACCCTACTAGTCTCAACCATTTATTCAAGGAGGGAGAGAATCCTATCAAGAAGCTAGGGGGTTTCAGCCATGAAGAGCTTCCAAAGTTCTAGCCAAAGCTTTGTTTCATTATGATGAAATATTTCACCCTCGAAGGTAAGTTTATGGCATTCTACTACTACCACTTACCTTTTCTGAATCACATTAGAAATAAGGACTTAATTTCCATTCCCTTCTACCTCCTGCATTCCATAGAAAGTAATATTTTGGATATTAAAAAGAACCCTGATAAATCAATCCCTATTCTCCATCAGGTCCTCCTTCTTTGTATTTACCACTTCCACAAGGCTATCTGCCCTCCACACCAACCCCCTCGATTATCCAAGAGATAGGCTAGGAGGATTCCTCGTCCAAAATTGAAAACCCCACTCGCTCCACCTCCCATTCCATCCAAGTTATGCAAGAGTCTGATCTTGTTCCTAAAGAGGGTAGAACCCACAAAAAATGTGTAAAAAATCCTTTCAACAGGAGGGAAGAGCAGGAGGAGTCTCATGTCTCTAAATCTTTAGAGACTAAAGATCGGAAGGAGTTTGACAATACCCCTGAGACTGAATGGAAACCCAAAAAATGGAGGTTGTTGGAGAACCACGTCAAGGTAGAAGTGGAATTAGGTGGTTCGGGTCGATGAAGGTCTAACGGAATTGGGAAGGAGCAGTGTAAAACCATAATCTTGGAAGCGGTCTCTAGAGAACAGT
This sequence comes from Chamaecyparis obtusa, assembly GCA_027943335.1. Taxonomy (NCBI): domain Eukaryota; kingdom Viridiplantae; phylum Streptophyta; class Pinopsida; order Cupressales; family Cupressaceae; genus Chamaecyparis; species Chamaecyparis obtusa. Next base: position 42,519 of record BSBK01008804.1, read on the forward strand.
CCCTGTCTGAGAAAGATTCTCACTCCACTGAGTCCATGAAGGGCTTTTCTAATGATCACATGAGTCCTATTAGGACTGGTAACACTCCCCCTCCCAACCCTCAGCAAACCATGGAGACTCCCCACCCTACCCCACCTCTGACTTTACCCCATGATCACCAAAATAGGCCCCCCACTACTAAGCACAATCCTAGGGTTCTGGCTGGCAAAGACAGTCTTAAAGGCACCCGCAAGTTGAGGTTTTCTGATTTGGACAAAGAAATCACTGACATCAATCAGGACTTGCAGGAACTGAAGCTTCACTCTATGATGACTAACAATTTTTCACTGAAGGTCATGCATGCTTCGGCTATGATCCTCTGCACTGTGTAGGAAAAATTGGCTAGCGACAGTTTGGAGGTGGATGAGGACAATAAGGATCTCTTCCTATTCCTGCAGGAGGAGTGGGCCAGGACTGTGATGTCCAAACATCTGGGTTGAAAGAACTAGTTGCTGGTGCTCATGAGGTTTTTTATTTTTGTCTAGGCATGGCCCTCAGTTCCCCTATTTTGATTTTGATTTCAAGGTTATTTTATCTAGTCCTTGGTATAGCCCTGCGTGGCTTATAACTGTTATTTTAATTGCTACTATTCACTTCAGATACTCTGGTTTAATCTTTTCAAAAAGTACTGTGGTGTTTGTTTTTGATAGAGGCAGATTAGACCTGGTTTCTTCTGCTATTAAACTGATCTTGAAATGCTTATGACTAGTGCCATTAATATGTTGTTAATGCGCCTCTAGTCCCTTTGTAACTCAGGCACCCTCTTGTTGCTTTTATCTATCAAAAACATATAAATGAAAGGTTTTTAAAAAATATTCAATTAATTTTTTTAAGAAAATACCTAAACTTAATTATCTTTTGACACAAATTACACAACTCATCATATCTAACCACCTTTCATTTACTCAACATAAAACATGAACTCAACTTATCTATCTATTTATCTTTTTCTCTCTCTACCTTTATCTCTTGGTCTACCTCTTCCTCTCTATTTCTCAATCTCCTTATCTCTATCCCTCTATTTCCATCTCTCCCTCAATCTCTGTCTATTCTTCTAGATTCATTTCTCTCCCTCTTCCTTTCCCCCCTTATCTCCATCTCTAGTTTTATCTACTCTAAGATAAACACGGTAATGACAGCACAAATTAAGCACACTAAAAGTAGGAACTTGATGCTTTGTATCTTTTGTTTGGGATTTCTTTCTATTGCTTATTAGTACTTGTCGAATAGGCTAAGAATGTACTATTGCATATTTAATGGATTTCTTCTCTTAACTAGTGATTAAAACTAATTCTTTCCACCAATTACAATTAATTACTTTTTTTATTTTATTAAAACTAAAACATTTTCTATAGTCTATATGTGAATTTTTTAAAGATTTAAAAGAGTTTTTTAAAGATTTTTTGTTTTAAATTATTTTGCTAAGTTCTATGAATATTTTTTTATTTTTTATTAATATAATTTTAAATTATAAATCATGTTATCATTTTAGTTTATCCTATTAATTTCAAGAAAATATTATAATTTAAATAAAAACCTATGTTATTAAAATATATATTTATTTTTATTCATATTTTTAAAGTCTTTAAATTTTGATTTTATTATATATTAATAATACATTAACAACTATTTATGTAAAATAATTATGCAATTTTATTTGCTTACAATTATTATTTTTTCTTTAAAAATTATTATATTTAAATCAAAATATATTAAATTAATATTAATATTATTATAATAATTTTATTTTTAAGAACTTATTTAAACTTAGTTCAAAATATTGATTTATTTAAATTTATTTATTTATAATAGTTTTATTTTTAAAAAAAATTTTAAATATCAATTTTTGATGAAAAATAGTGATCATAATTTATATAGTAATTTAAGAGTTGTACATGTTTTTCTAATGTTTCATTTTATAGCAAGTAAACTAAAATGACAAGTTAAGTTAGTCACAATAATTAATTACAATTTCTTAACATTATTTATAGTAGCTCAATTTCAAAATGAAAATTCTTCATTATTATAAATATAATTATATTAATTTATATTAAAGAGAATTATAATTAATAAAATATAATAAATGTATTAAAATTTTATTTATAATTCATAATATAATTACAATTATTTACTAAGCTAAAAGGCAAGGTGACTACTAGCCACTACGTGGTACTTGTTAATATTGTCTTGTCTGTTTGAGATGTTTTTCATTGGAGGGAAATAGGTTGTTACTCCTAGTTTTCTATTGACCATAGGTTTTAATTCTTATTTCATATCACTTTTAGATAACTTTTTGATATAGGCTCTGGTTTGTGAATAGGTTATTTATCATTAGTCCCAACCAAGTATCTACAATGTAATGTTTAATTGATCTTAATAGATAAATGTTACCATACACCACCATGTTGACATATCCAAAAGAAAAAAATAATTAATTTTAAGACTAGAAAAAATATTTAAGTAATATCTCTTAAGTTTATTTTTATATTTTAATCTATTTTTTTCTTTTTTCAGATTATAGAAATTGGGTATAACACCAAATATAAACTATGGTGCACTATGCTAGTTTGATCGTATGGGTGGGAATAAGAAAAGAATCGGGCCCCTTTCCTATGAGGAGTGGAAGAATAAAGCTAGAGTTTGGGATATTTTAGATGGGGGGGGATTGAGACTTTCATGAAGAGCCTTTACGACAATAACCCTATTGTTAATAAGTTCTTCAAAAATGAGTGAAATGAAGGAAATCTAGTTATTGCCCCGTAGGAAGGTGAAAGTTGATGAAGCCCTGATTGTTGAAGTCACTAGAATTTCTTTTGAGGGAAAGAAATTCTATAGAGATAGAAGGCTTACAGATGAGGAGGTGAATATTTTTCCTAAAGAGTAGGGGGGAAGAGATAAATTGGTAAAAGCCGCCAAGTCCTACTATTTTCCAAAGCGATGAAGAGAATTTGGAGAAGGGTTTTAAAGGCTATTATATAGTACATTACCTTAGATGGGAGATTCACGAAGGTGTATGGCTACCACTTCATCATCTTGAACCATTATTGATACAACAAAAAGGTATTTATCCATCATTACCTCTTATGTTTTATGAATACTAGGAATAAGATCTTAAGAGATAAGGAGGCTACCAATCATGCCCTTCATGAAGGTTTAATGGTTCTTTTATTTAAGTATTTTAAAGCTAATTCTATTGAAAAGAGAATTCCTCTTCACACAGATACTAAAGAGGTCTCCAAGTCTATTGATGACTCTGATGAGGATGATTATAGTGACACTAACTTTGGAGAGGCATCTGATTCTGATTTCCCCCCCATCATGTCTACTAAGAGGAAAGGGAAACTTGGCTCATCATCTCCTCCTAAAAGTTAGAGGTCATTGTTTGTTAAGAAGAAGGAAAAAGGGATTAAAAAGATGTTGGAACTAGAGGGTTCTAATGATGTTAATGAGACCGCTCGTGATGGTATGGATACTGATGTTAAATTTAGTGGTAGGCTCTCTCCTCTAAAGAAAAGAGTTGCCTATCCTCCAAGGAATAAAAGCCCTAGTATAGAGGTAGATATTAAACTGAGTCATTTGCCTCCCTGGCTGCCTCAGAATCTAGAGAATAATGACAACCCTTTTTTAAAAAGGTGACCTTACCCTTGATTCTATTGTCCCTTTTAAGTCATTAATTCCAAAATAGAGATTTGCTTTGGGCCCCAATGTGTTAGCTCAGAAGGAGACTATTGAGTTTACTATTGATCCTTATCTAATTCCTCCTCTAAAAGCCCTATATGTCCACTCCAAGGATAGTGAAGTTAATGTTTTACGAACATCCAAAGAAGGGATTATGGATTTTTATAAAATTACTAAATGGTCTTTTCATGAAATTAAGGAATTGAAGACAAAATAGAGGGCTGTGGAAAGTAAGATTGATCTTATTGACTTGAATGCAATGGGAAATAATGTTGTGACTTCCATTGGCATCAATGATAATGAATACATGGTTAAGATCATTACTGTTAGGATCAAGGAATTTGAGGACACGATCAACATAGTAGAAAATAGAACTAACAACATGGAAAAAAAACCCTAAAGTGTATTGTAGATCAAAGCTATAAAGTTATGAAGGCCTCTGATGAACACTTGCACATCCTGATTGCTAAGCTAGAAAGATGAGTTAATGAGAAGGATATTGTTAAAGTTTTTGATGAAAAGGATTCCCTAGATGTGAAGATCATTGGTCCTAGCAAAAGGACTTGTGCCAACACTAGGAAAATGGTGATGTCTTCAGGAGATTTAAGAGCTGAAGAAGGCAGCCAACACAGTGGACGAACTAGAACTTGAAGTTGAAGATATGATAAAGAATATGGTCTAGGCTTGATGGTTGTTCTTAGGTTTTTCTTTTGGTTGTTGTATTTTGGTTCTATGTCTTTTGGTGGTTAGGTGTTTGTTATTTTTTTGTTGGCATTTGTTCTATTATGGATACTATTATAGCTATATTGTCCTTTTTCTTTTTTTTTTTCCTTGGATGCTACTTCTTAACTCTCCCTTTTGTTTGGGTTTCAGGTCCCTCTAAAACCTGGTTTCTTTTTCAAAAAAACTAGTGGACTAGCTTAGGTAAACTTTTTAATGTGATTGATGATGCTTGTGTGACATGTCCTCTAATACTATGTGTATTAAATGGATACTAGAGCTTGTGACATTGTTCTTTACCACAACAACCTCTTGCCAATCGAGCTACCCCCTAACCCATATTTTTCTTTGATTAAATCTAATAGAGTATTTAGCTATTCATTAAAAAAATATAAAACAGGTATTTCTACATGTCCTATTAATTCATTGTTTTGTTTAAATGGGAAAACTAGCTTTATAGGAACCATAAAACCGAATTTTAAAAAAAAATGAAACAACAACAGACATGCCCAAAACTATCTGGGAACCACGCTAAAATCATATGAAAACCATCCCACAAAAGAAGAGAAAACCCAACCCTATAAAACTACAACCATGAACAAAACATAAGACTAGACCATAAGCCTACAAGATATTGACTAGTTTGTTATTCTTATGAATGATATCCTCATTGATATTCTTAACTTTCCTAATTATGTTTTTAACAGGGTTCAAACCACTATCTTTGTTGCGAAGTCTCATTTCTTGACTAGGCATGGACCACTCAATCCATCCACATCAACATCCATGTCCTGTGAAGGATCTTTGTACCTCTTCTTCTTACTTGCATCCTCTACCTTCCCTTTCTTAACCATATTTATGCCACCAGTAGGATAGTTTCTCTTAGACATGTCATGGATAGCCTTAGTCTACTAATTGAGTCTCCAAACACCATCGCTTGTATTGTCCATGGTAGATTTTCCCATGCCCACCACCATATTTACTCTTTGTAGACCATCACTTGTATTTTCCATCATTATGACTTAAAATACATGTTAGACATTCATTAAGTCAACATGCTACATTGCACAAGAAGATATTGAACTCAAAATTTAGTTAATAGGAGGAACCTGTCAAGCACCCCATTATTGTGACAGTAATAAATTCCCTTACATAGTTGATACATGAAGCTATGGCCTTAACAAACCAATGTTAAAGAGAAATCCATGAGCATAAAAAGGTTGAAGTCATAGAGATTTGACTTTCCATTTGAAAATAAACCTAAATAGATATTGGACTCAATTTGGTCTCACTTCGGTGTCATGTTCTATAGGATTGTGTACCGAAATTGTTACTATAGAATGATTGCAAAAATCCCATTGTCATTAGGCAGGGCATTGTTAGATGGGTATAAGTTTGGTCCGGTGACAACGATTGAGCTAAGAAGATGCCATTACATTGATCATTTCATTTGTTCTCATAGATTATTCCACATCTCAATCTATTGTTCAGAAGTGTATATTTTATAGAAAAAATATTACAAAACCCTATTAAAGAATAGAACGCATGGAGGGGAAAATTGGGCATAGGGATAAACATTAAAAATCCATAACATTGGAGATTACAAATTTACAAATACGATTGTCATAAACTAAGTCATGAATAGAGAACATTGTCTATTAACCAAAATACAACCCTCACCTTAAGATATTTCACAAATTCAATCACGGAGCCAATAATGCCAATGAATCTAGATTGCTTGTAGAAAGTTCACAATAAGATATTAAAAAAAAATCATAGAATAAGGGAGACGAATAAAAAAGGAATCTTAACATGATATTAAATTGTCATCAATGTGTGCTCATGTTAATGAGGGAAAATGCCACGAAATAGGAAGGAGTTGAAATAGGCAATGCCTAGTAGGGTTTTTTTGTGACATTTAAAAACTCTACAAAATTTAGCTCAAGCATTTTCATTTTACAAAAGATATAGCATGAGAAGATTTGAAAAGAGACAAGAAAGAGAAGGAAATTTTAACAAACAAAGAGGATATGAAAATAACAACAAATTAGAGAATGCACAAGATCAGACGATTTAAGAGATAAAGTCGCAAGAAGATGACAATAATGTTGAATTTCTCAAAGGCATAAATGAACTAAATGGAACATAAAAGAAATGATTAAAATTAAAATGCATGGATGCAAAATTTGTAAGCACACACCACACACATCATATGCCACATATTCGATGACTAGACACATGAAATGCATGTGACATGCCATGTTCGTAGCAACCCCATTTTCTACTAATTTTTCTCATGGGAAAAGGAAAATATTGCGTGCAAAAATAAGCACAACTAATCGAAAATGAGAAATAAAAATTCAAAATTTCATTTGAATACAAAAATTCAAAGGGACCATAGGATAAGTGGAATTTTATGGATTTTTCCTAGTTTGTGAGGAGACGATTAATAACCTAGAGTGAGTTAAAAAAATTAGCCCTTGCCAAAGAAGGCATTGACTATTAAAGAAAAAAAAAGGTAGGCCATTGAGAAAAGAAGTTGCAATGCCAGGATAAATTTTATTTTATCTGAGTTTCATCTTTTGCGAAGGAGTTCTTTGTAACTCATGATATAGATTTTGACCTGGAGCTATGAACTAGTGAGGCCACAAATGGGGGACATCATCCCCAATGGGATTTGAACCTTGATGGACAAAAGAAAAACAAGACAACTTAACCATCACAACATGCCAATATTGGTCAATTATGATTGCAGTTAAATTTATGGTTAGAATTCAATTTTGTTAATATTAGGACTACAATTAGTATTATAAATAAATTAAGATTATAACTAATCTTCATTTAAAGTTTAATTAATGTTGAATAATAAAATTTTAATCTTATTGTCAAATCCCATTCTATCTACATTTCTAAGCCTAAAATTATCCCAGACCTAATCCTAGTTATTATATACACTAATAACTAATAAAAGTGTAAAAGAATATATACTAATAACTAATATTATCATAATATGGAAAGTGAACAAGAAGGAGTGGGAGCGGGAGTCCTTTTGAATTTGAAGGCGGGCAGGATCCTAGGGTTGTAGGCTGTGGGATCCTCTGGCGATGTCATTCCTGCAGAACAGGACCCTGCAGACCTAGAGAAAAAGGATGGGGTCCCATGGGAAAAGAAGAAAGACCCATGAAAGGAAGCAAGGGTGGCGGACGGGAATCTAGAGTTTCCTCCCACATCTCCCATAGTCACAAAGACCCAGTCATGTGATCAAAATGGAATAGCCCTCAATCATTGGTGGTCAACTCTCTTCGAAGTTAAACCTATAGGCAAGTCCTCTTTCCCCTCCATTAAGGATTTATCTGATAAGGAAAAAGGAAAATACACCATAGAGATTCCCGATGAACTGGTTGATCACAACATAGCTTTAATGGACCATACTCTTGTTGGAAAATTTGTGGGGTCTAGACCTAACATAGATATTGTTAGGATTTTTGCTAAAAAGAAATGAGATTTAAAGGATCAAGTCCAAGTCACAGCCATGGCTAAGGGATTTCTGTCCTTTGAGTTTTCATGTAAGGAGGACTTAGAAAAAATCCTTTGTGCGGGTACTTGGGCTATAGGAAAGGCAACCATGGCACTGTAAAAATGGACATCGATACTAGATCTCAATGACTCTTTCTTTGTCCAAGCCCCAGCGTGGGTTAGACTCCCAGAACTTCCTTTGGAATTCTAGTATGAAGATGTTTTTGATGGAACAGCCAACTCCTTCGGTACCTTGCTCTTGATAGACCCAGTGATAGTTTCTTGAAGTCACCTCACCTATGCCAAGATTTGCATAGGGGTGGAAGAGGGTCAAGACATGCCGAAAATTATAAAGCTTCGATCCAAACTGGGCAAACATGTGCTGAAGCTGGATTATGAAAGTGTCCCATTTGCATTTTTCCTCTGTAAGAAAGCTGGACACATAGCTAAAGCATGTCGAGCGTTCCAAAACTCAGAGAAAGAAAGGAAAGAAAAAGTCAGGCAATAGTACTAGATGTGATAAGGCAGGCCCATCTAGGGAGAACACTAAACCATAGGTGGGTATAGAGGCCAACACCCATAGAGTGTGGAAAAAAAAGGATCAACTAGAGATCTTACCTAAGATCCTTGAAACTAGGGATGATAAGGATAAACTAGCAGATGGGGAGTCAACAAGACAACAGGATAACATCAAAGAGCTGACAAGTCAATAGTTAGACAAAATAGATCTCAAAGAGGAGTTAGGCATAAGTGTGGAAGTCAACATTCAGCAAGATACCATGGAAGAAACCAAGGAAGATGGCCTGGTGGAAGGAGGTGACTCGTGCCTTGGGTCTATCTTCATTTCCATTGTTCTGGATTCCCTAGAATCCCTACTGGAAGAATGCTTCTCTAGTTTGATAAGGGACAATCTAAAAGCACCCCATCTCAAGAATCTTACCCATGTCCTGAGAGGTAGGACGCAAATAAAGTCCTACAAATGGAAGAACTGTTGGTCACTATTTCCTCAAGGTAGCTCACCAAGATGGTAGAGCTCTTTACGAAATAAAAAGACATAAAGGAGAGCTGGTCCAAGATCTAAAATAAGAAGAGATCCCTCTTTGGTTTCCCCTGCAGCAACCAGGAGTAGAAAAGAAGCTGATGTCGGGGCTAAACTAAAAACCCCAGGAAGAAAGAGAGCGAGTCAGATCAGGCAAGAAGAAGCTATTAATAACATTACGGATGGAACTCAGAAAACCATCTAGGCAGCCTATACCCCCAGTAAGAAATGAGAGTCACTTCAAGGAACCCCTATGGGCTCAACATCTAACACAAGCAGGATTTATAAGGAACATGATCTGGAATCACAGAACACATATTTTTTTAAACCAAGAAACTATGATGCAGATGGATAAGTTAGAGGGAATCAATTTATGGAACTCTACATATCTTAATGCTGAAGTCATCTACAAAGAAGGAAAGGCCATGGATTTGGCTTAGGAGAAAAGATAGAACAACAAAGGGAGCTTTTTTCAGCCTGGCTGGTCCAAAGCCAATTTCAACAGAGCGGCCAAAGGGAACCCAGGCCAGGTGGGTAGCGGTGGAATCAGATTTGGTTTCATTGCGGTCATCCTTCCCTTAGGATCCCAAACTAATATCTTTGTGAAAGCTTGTGTGACCCTCCAATTCACCAAACCTTCCCTTGATACTAAGGTCAAACATCTCTGGTTGGAAGCCGACTCTTTGAACATTACCAGAAGCACCAACACGTTCGATGAATCGTGGGCCATTCAAAACGATCTTGAAGTGGTCCACATTAATGACATGTCCAGGGATGCCACTTTGGTCACTGACTAGATCGCCAACTAGGTAGTCAGCAAGGAAGCTAACATGAGTTGGCACCATGCCGAAGATCTCTAAGGTGATGCAAAGGATTCTCTCGATGGGGACAGACTCCAAAGAACTGAAGGAATAATAAAAAATAATCATGAAAGAAAAGGGGTTTTTTTGAGGAGTTATTACATTAATGACAAGCACTGGAGGGACAATAAGGTTAATTACTATGCGTCCCCTCTGCATGCTTTCTAGGTTTCCTTTCCCAGTAACTATAATTATCTTCAAAGGCAAAAATCTAGAAAGCCAAGAACTAAGGATGCAAGAAAGACAAAAAGCATTAAGGTTCGACCTTACTAGAGAGAAACCAGCACCCATACTATAGCCATGGTTGGGGAAAGACATAGAAGGGAGCCAGAGAATGATAGAAAGAAGTGGAAGAATCGCACTAAAGTTTGGAGTGCCCTATAGAAAGGGGAAATTACCACCTTCATAGAAAGACTCCACGGTAGCAGGAAGGCGATCACCAACATTTATGTTAAAAGATGGAATGAAGGAATGGTGGAGATAAAGTGAAAGTCCTTTATTATCATAAAGGAGGTGATTTCCATGGTCATAGGCATCCCCATTTTCAAGAATTTTTTATACAGGGATCGTAAAATTTCTGACAATGTTGTCAATGATTTTGTGAGAGACGACAAGGAGAAGAAGGCTATTGTCAAGATGGATACTTACTACCAGCCTACGAGACTGAAAATGATGTGGAAGTTTGTTCTCAAGGCCCTCATATCATACGTCACTCTGGATACTAGGTTTGATAGAATTTGTACCTATCATTTTGTCTTTTTGAATCACTTTAGGCACAGAAAAAAAATTTCCATCCCATTTTATCTCTATTCCTCCATAAATGAGAATATTAATGGCTTTGGAGAGAAGAACATAGCTAACGCTACCCTTCATGAAGTCTTGTTACTATTGATTTATGATTTCTTCAAAGCCCAAATTCTGGGTAAGGAAATTGCAAATAATAAAGCTAACAGTGAAGATTCTGGGTCAGACTACATCCTGTCGGGTAATAGTGAGGGTACTCATTCTGAGGATAGTAAGGAAGAAGAGCAAAAATTTTTGAAAAAGGGGTCCTCATCCAAGAAGAGACCCTCGAGCTCGGTCACAATCAAAAAATCTCTGAAAAAGTAGAACAGAAAAGAGATAAACTTGGATGAGGAGTATAATGACAATGATGAAGACATGAATATAGATGATGAGGAGGGCAACCCAAACAAGGAAGCTACAAAAATGCCAGAACAGGTCAAAGGGGAAAAGCTCAACACTACGAGCGATTGCTCAGGTCGTCTCTCTATTGATCTCACGATCAGCGATGATAACTCCCCATCTCTTCAGCCCTCGTCAAGAACCAACAATGAGGCTCAAGACCTCATTTTTGAGGACCCCAAAGATGAACAGGGAAATCCCTCTACCTAGTCTCCCATTATGCTTGAGACCTCAGAATATAAGTCTAGAGGGGAATATCAAAGTCAAGATTTTGAAAAATGGAAAAAGGTCTGGAGGAGCTTCAATATCAACATAGTGCACATGGGGGTCATAAGGGAGGCAGTTTACCCTAAAATTCTGGAGGATACCAAAGGCAAAATCCATAAGGAGGACCTGATTGACCCCACTCTAGTGGTTCTTAGCGATAAGACAAGGGAAATGGAGATGGATTTCCTCAACAATACTAAGAATAGTATGTTGGATCTGTACATGTCCTTCAAATGGCTCTTCCATGAAATTGAAGACCTCAAAGAAAAAAATTAGAGTACTGATGACAAGGATCACAAAACCACCGAGCGAAAGAATAGCCTCGAGGCTAGGGTTGAGGACCTGGAATCTAAAATGATCAATCTAGAGGACACCCTAAAGGGTATTGTCGAGCAAAACTATAACATTCTTAAAGCGTCCAATGACCACATTAAGCTGCTAATCAACAAAAGGGAAGAAAAGATGGACATTAGGGTTGATCAGAGGACTATGGAGAAAGAGAAGACGAAGCCCAACGAGGGTCTAGGCAAAAGAACCAGAGCCAGAACAAAGAAAAATAGGGAGGATGATGGCTCCCGAGGATCCCAAGACATTCAGAAAGTTAAAGAGGCGGCAGCGATGTTGGAGGCTCTCGAATGCAATGCTATCGTCATGCTCAGGAGCCTGGCTTAACTTGACTTCAGGTGCCTGCCTCTTTTTGCTCTGTTTTGTCTTTCCTTTTTAGTGGTTAATCCTTGGATGGCCTTTCTGTGGCCTGTCTTTTTGTTTTTTAGTGCTTCAGCTCTAAACTGAACTCGTTTCTACTTCTTTTAAACTATGTTGTGGGTTTCAAGCACCCTGTAAAATCTGTCTTACTTAATCAAAAACTAATATTATCATAATATTATATTCAATAGACTAATATAATGAAAATAAGAGATGTATATAAATAATTAATACTAATGATAAAATATCTTTCTTGACATAATTTATATTAAAAGTTAATGAGAAGCAGACACCTCATAATATCTTTTAACATTATATATATATTTAGCTGACTTTATTATTTTCTAATATAATTAATGCATCACATTTGCAAAGAGTATCAATTCATAAAACGGGGGAAAAACAAAGTCGTCTGTATATAAATTGCTATTAAAATAGGTGTCTCATTATATTACTCTTCAATCTCATTGAGTTGCTCTTAACTTTAATGAATCAGTAATATGATAATAGATATTTCTAATCTGTTCCATTTTTTGTGCAAGTCCAAATCAAATCATACGCAAACACGTCTCTCATTCAAACGGATGGAGTGAACACTCTTGAGGAACAGTATTGGCTATGCGTGCAAGGCCGAAAGAAAGAAAAATGGAACCTTATTCATGTAGTATTGTAAGGGCAAAGCTAAGTAGAAATTTACTTCTAATGTCAATGACATGCCTATAATTTATACTTAATTCATATGGGAGTTTTGTTGATAAATATTGACAATATGGGAAATCGCCCAATTGCGTAAAGGTATGTGTGTCAGTGAATAGAGATTAAAATATTTTTGTCAATGGTGTTGTAGCTTTCATTCTCCACGCTGCTCATGTGGAGTATTTTTTTTAAATGAATGTAGTATAATAGTTCTTTTATTATCTCAATTTATCTATTTATTCATGTCTAATAAATTTAAAATTACATAAAGTAGCATTGATTTTATCTTTGGTTAGTATTATTGATGTGATGGATTCTGATTAGATTATTTTGTATTTTAGATGGTGTGTTCTCATTCATCATTCTTAAAAAAGATTTCATTTTCTCTACTTATTTTAGAGTAGGAAGATCTAATTGTTGGAAAAAATACAAGTACTTGAACAAACTTTAAAGTTAATTGAAATCAAATTTTATTGTTTGTAGAGGACAATTTTACTATTTCATTTTATTGTATGAATAAAATAAAAATTTATTTTAAAAGAAAGAGTTGGTTTATATTTTCTTATTTTTAAAAATCGATCAGAATATTTTATCTATAATTCTATATTGATTTTTCTATTGAAATATCATGTGCTTTGATATTTTTATCATAATTATATATTACCATAGAACATTTTTTTGAACTGATCTTACAAATTTTCATGAATTGAATTAAACTGAATAAATTTTCACCAATCAATATTATCTTATGATTTGACAGCTCAAACAAAAAAATTTTAAAAAGATTTTTAGTTAAAAAACAGTGCACAAGGTTTTATAATAAAAATAGAAAGATATATAATAACTAATATTATCATAATATTATATTCAATAGACCTAGCGTGCAGATAAAAAAAATAGATTGAGATTGAGATTGCTTCCATGGCCCATCATTAGAAATCTGAACCTGCTGAAAGGATATATAAGTTAAACGGAACTGGTTTATAAAATTTGTATGTTTGCAGAGTCAAAATCTGACATTTCTACAGAGTAAGATTAGATAAGCATTCATCATATTTCATGTAAGGTTGGCCTTTATTGGCGATAGAGAGATGGGCTTGACCGTTTCCATGGCCAAGTAGAGAAATTTTTTTCTACTCCCGCTGTTAGTTTTTTCATCTGCCATAGCCAAGGAGTTCTTGAAAACCCACGATGCAGTTTTCGCAAGCCAACCTCTAATTCAGTCAAATCCTGACTGACTGCTCAAGGTGTTTAAACAACGTGCTATTTAGATGTCAACACCAGTACAGAAAAGACAATGTAGAAGAGATGGCATTTCGTCTTTACCTAAAGGAAGCAAAAACAATGTTGAAGAGATGCCAATATTTCTATAAATAGGAGTGGGAGCTTAGTTTTTCTTGTATCTCTGCTCAACATGGCTTCTGTAGGCTTTCCTGAATCTTTTCAAGCATTAGATATAATTAGAGGCCGTGCTTACGTTCCATCAGCACCTATGCTTTGTGCATTCATAATTTTCTTGTGGGTTTTGTATAGATTTATTCTGCAAAGGAAGATTAAATTGCCCCCAGGACCGTTTTCGTGGCCTATTATAGGAAATCTGAACCAACTGGGAAAGCTTCCCCATCGTGATCTTCACGAACTCGGGAAGAAATTTGGGCCCATTATGACTTTGAAATTGGGTTCTTTTCCCACTGTTGTCGTTTCTTCTTCTGCCATGGCTAAGGAGTTCGTGAAAACCCACGATCTGGCTTTTTCCAGCCGACCTGCAATGGCTTTGGGGAAATACGTTGCATATAATTTCAAGGATGTGGCAATAGCTCCTTATGGGGTTTATTGGAGACACATGAGAAAACTGTGCGTAATAGGATTGTTGAATGCCAAAAGGATCGAGTCATTCAGATCTGTAAGAGAGGAAGAAGCACGTCTCTTTGTTCGTTCAGTGTGGGAGATGTCTGGGCAGGGAAAGAGGCCTGTGAATCTCACCAACATGTTGTTAACGTATACGTTAGCAACCATGTGGCGAATCCTCTCAGGCAAAAAACAATCCTTTTACAGTGGCGTCAATCAAGGTGATGGTGGTGGTGAAATACTGAAGATGTTTTCAGAGCTCTCAGCTGTATCGGCAGAAGTCAATATAGGGGATTTCTTTCCTTCCTTGCACTGGATTGACTCGATTTCAGGCGTAAAGCAACACATGAAAAAAGTACACAGTTCCTTCGATCAAGTGGTCAGAGAAATAATAGAGGAGCACCAGCAGCGCAGGAGGACCATGCACAAGGAGCATGAGCATGAGCATGAGCATACTACTAAGGTCTTCGTTGATGAGCTCTTGGAAATGGAGACTCTTGATGGAAGGGCAATCACACAAGAAAACATCAAAGCAATTGTTTTGGTACAATATCTATTTTTATTAAAAAAATTGATTGAGTTGCTACTACAATATTTCTCATCGATCTAACATGGCTGCATTATATTTTCAGGATATGCTTATAGCTGGAGTTGCAACGACTTCCACTACGCTAGCTTGGTTGATGAGTTCGCTGATCAGAAACCCTAATGTGGCGAAGAAAATGCAGGAGGAAATCGAATCCGTAGTGGGCAGAGAAAGGATGGTGAATGAAGATGATGTGGGAAGAATGGAATACGTACAGTGTGTGGTAAAGGAGACTCTGAGGTTATTCCCCGCTGCACCCCTGATGCTTCCACACGAATCCACAGAAGACTGCAGAGTTGGGGAATACGTCATTCCCGCAAAAAGCAGGCTCATCGTCAATGCCTGGGCAATTGCAAGAGATCCATCGGTGTGGGAGGATCCTGCGGAATTCAGGCCAGAGAGATTTATGGGAAGGGATGTTGATATTGCGAGGGACAAAGACTGGTATAATATGTTGCCTTTCGGGGCAGGACGAAGAGGATGCCCGGGGGCCAACATGGCCATTGTCACCATTAACTTTCTTTCGGCTCAGCTGTTTCACTGCTTTGATTGGAGTGTAGAAGGAGATTTGGATATGACCGAAGCGGCATCGACCATGCGCAGGAGTGTTGACCTTGTAGCTCTTCCTCGTTTCAGGCTCCAAACCTGCCTCTAGAGACTTCTGTAATATTTTGACATTCCCATGTTTGTTAATCGTATTCATCAATAAGTAGAGGTATTCTACGCGTATTTGAAAAGATTTGTTGTTGCAGTCAATATTTGCATTGATTATATCGATATAATTATTAGATATAATATATTTATGGTGATTATTGATATAATGCCATATTTTTAATTGTATATTAGTTTTGTTTAGATTGTTTGTTTGTTTTGATTTCATGAGATTAGAATAGTGTGACTTTTTATTTTATGATATTTAAAAATATTGATGTATATTTATGTAGCAATAATAATTTATGATAAGTTTAAATAATGACTAGTAAATAATAGTTTATTGGAAATGGTGAAAAAGATGCGAAAAAGGTTACATAGAAGAGGACACTTTTTTATTAATAATGAAAGTTTGTGTAAATGATAATCAAGACTTGCAAAGTTTGAGTATGACATATAATAAAAATGACTGTGATTGCAATATAATTTACTCAAAGTTTAAGTAAATAATTGTTTATTGCTAATGGTGAAAAAGAACAAAGCTATAGAGGAGCGAAGTTCTTGCCAAAAAAATATATTTAGAAAAGAGTTTGGAAGTATTAAAAAAAAAATATTTAACTTTACAAGGAAATGTTGGTATGCCTCTATAAAGAATTTTGAAATTATACTTTGAACTCTTAAAATTATGTATATATTTTTGAAATGTTAATGTGTCGTTTTTATATTTAAAATTTTTGTTAAAGGAAAGTAAAAGTTTTTTTATATTTAACATTTATTTTATGTATGAATTATATTGGCAATTATATATGCAAAGAGTTGAAACATGTAGAGTTGCTTTAAACTTAGAGGAGGGTATAATATAAGAGGTTATGAGTTGCCCTTTTGTACAAAGCATTTATCATTTGAAATGTGTGGTCTTTAAGAAGGAAAGCAAAGAAAGTTTGCATTTGAAATATGTATTGTTTTCAATTATAACAAAAAAGTAGTTGCATTACCAATATCACAATGTGGTTATTATCATTGTTTATATGAATGTAGAAGTAGATTATGACATATATTTTTTATTATAGTACATTGTAGATAATTAGTAAGATAAATATATATATTTCAGTTGGTGCACAAAAAAATAATCAAAGAGATAGTACAATGAACATATAGTAGAGGCATGTCTTAAATGGTAGAGATATTTGAAATTAATAAATATTATTATATTTCAAAAATAAAACAAAACTAAAAATTTACAATTTACAATTTATTTCTTTCATTATTTTAACAAATAGTCTATAAAAGTATTCAATTAAAATATATAAAATAGTGGAAAGAAGCCTAAACAAGCTACACAACATGTGTGTCACTAAAATCAAGTTTTGATTGTCAAAATATAAAAATAATTTTTCTATAACAATTTGATATTATAAAATTAATTGACCTCGTGAAAATAGATTCCTTAACTTTTTAAAATTAATGAAATTTTGTTAAAATATTTATATGTATATTTTAATATTAATATTTGTTTTAAATTAAAAATATTTTCAATTTAATTTATTAAAAAAAATTAATAATAAAAATATATACCAAATGAATATACAAATTAATATTTTTTTTCTAGAAAAATACTAAAAGAATATCAACATAAAATAGAATAGGAAAAAAATAAATTTAAATCCCATTTCATAAACTCTAAAATGAAGGCAATGATTTTTATAATCAGACTTTTTCATGACCACCGTATGAACTTTCCCCGGCAATTGCAGGACCCACCGGAAGAGGCTCCTTCTTCTAGGTGGTATCGAGCGCACATTTACTATTTACCGTAGGGACTTGAACAACATGTGAATTCCATCTGTCCGTCCTGGCCCACTCAACTAACCAAAAAGTTGAAAATTTTTGAATACTGTGCAGTCCTTGAAAATCCTCTCTTATCGTTCAATTTGTATTTATCATTTTGGTTTATGAAAAAATAAAATATGATATTGATAAAATAATAGTGTATTTTGATTGGCTACAAGTACAATATTTAATCATTCAGAAAGTTCTTGGTGTTGTCTATAGTTTAGGCCTAAGACAGGAACTAAAAAGGTTACACATGATAAGAAAAAACTTTTTAATTAATAATGAAAGTTTGAGTTTTTAATTAATAATGAAAGTTTGTGTATATGATAATCAAGACTTTATAAAATTTGAGTATGACATACAATAAAAATAATAGTGATAGGACAACTATATTTTATTGTTTGAAAAAATGATAAAAAAGTTTATTAATCAACATTTCTAAAATTTTCAAACGGTCATTACTATCATATAAAAGGAATTCTATAGGAGATGAAAATGTTTTCCACTATGATTTTGAGGAGCTTGGTAAGAAATGTTTTCCAGTATGATTTTTTTAAAAGTGTTTAATTTAAAATAAATTAGAGAGGAAAATGCACAATTCAAGTTATTATTAGGACAATTCATTGTTAAAATGAGTATTAAATTATACATTAGTTATAAAAAAGCCATAAGATACATAATACTATGTATTTTTTAACAATATATATTTTAAAAATACTTCAAGAAATAAACATTTTTATGGGAGTGCATTTAGTGGTATGGTATTTTTTTGGAAAACTAAAAGCACTATTAGTGATCCCTCTAGTTTAACCTCTTAATCTCCACTATGAAAAAATAGTTTTTAGGAATGTATACTTTGAAGCTTGTTGTGCTTATTATCATTATATTTTTTAAATTTGAACAAGTATTATTGACTCTGTTGGTGACACAATGCAACTGTAGGAATATGACATTCAAATCCATCTCTTGAAAGAGCAACCAGAAAGGTCACACTTGCGCTAGGAAAGTTAGTGAAGATTAATGCGTAGGTACACAAGGTAGGCCTTTTCTAATTCATTTAGCTAGAAACTAAAAATTTTTGATTCACTTTTTTTTTTCAAAATATTTGTATCATAAAACTTTGTAAAATAAACAAATTGTAACAAACTAATATTAATGCTATCAACTACTTCGAACCTTAGATTTCAACAAAATTTCAAATGACGCAGGGTGATGAGATATTTAAAGAAGTTAAATTAAATTTATACTCTACACACATTATCCATGGACAAATCAAACTTGCAAAAGAAAGAATATATTTGACCTTTAAAAATTGAAATAGAATAAATTAAAGATTCACAGTTCATACTATTCAAATGAAATCATCTAAAGAAATAAAATGAGATTTCTTAAAATTCATTGAAAAAATCTATAGCCACACCCATTAATCTGCACATGTGAGACAAATTCATCCTTTAGCACATACATAATTGTATCTACTACATTAATCCACCACCATAGAAAATCCCTCACAAATAATACTAATTAAATGAAATGCAATGTAGATTCACAGAAAACATGCAACCATGCAACGGCTCTTGAATCTTGAATTTTGATTCAAATTAAAAAATCAAGAAATATTCACACTGAGATTACAACACCATTTGAATATATGGTTCTATTAAAAAAATCTTAACCATTATTACAAACTGAAACTGAGTTTTTTTTTAATTTCTACAAGTTTAAATCTTCCAAACCAGTAACTGGGATTTCTAGGTGTAATGAAATAAAAACTAAAGTTTAACTTGCAAAATGAACTCCTAAACTATTACATTATGATCTAACTTTGATTTTTATTTATTTACAACTCGAAAAGAGGCCATCTTGACCCAAAATGTGCACTAGAATTTTAGTTTGAAGTTGAGTTTAACAATAGAAAAATTATGGATACCCAAATGCATATTTTTAACAAAATGGATGAGTTAATCATTAAGAAAATTGACCCTCTTAATTTTCTTCACATCAAGGACAACTGAAGACATCAAAACAAGCATCTATTGGAGATTTAAACTTCCGCAAACTGCCACTTTCACAAAAAACGTGGCTTACTATAATTTTGAACAATTGCAAAAAATGGAAGTACTATGATATACAACTTTTTATAATTCTATAGATGTGCCAAAAATTCTAGAAAATCTTGGTTGAAGTTTTAGACCACTGCATTAACCTCTCCAAATGGTGGAAGCGTCAGAAATTTTAGATGGGTCTGCTAGTTTTTGTAGAATTTTTGGAGTTGTTTCCCTTTGTTGAAATATTCGATTCCAATGTCTATCAACTCGTTTTTGGTGATTTGCATCTATTCAATGTAATATTGTGTATTTATGCTCTCTAACTTCCCTTTAGACTACTAAACAATATTATTTATTCTATATCTTTTTCCTTGTGTTCATCTTTGTATAGCGTGCATGATAGCGATTCTACAAATATTTCAATATGTTGTACCAATGGTATTGCTACATATATTTTCTTATCAATGATGCCATTTCTCTTAGAATAATCATTGATTTCCAATTTAATGGCCCTATACCATGTACCCATCTTTTCGACCTCTCCTTGCTTAAAAATCCATGCTTCTATCAACTTTTTATACTGGCTTGTGTCATTATCCTCAAAATCAGTAGGAAGTCATCCCACATTAGATAAGTCATCTCAATGCTGATTGCTTGGTCATTAGTGATCATATAATTTAATAGAGTAATCTCCTTGATCTAATTAAGTATTTTGATACACCATGTCGCTATATTATATTTCTTGATGATGTGGGTGGTACATGTTCTTGTTGTCATGATTATTTGAATTGACTCATAGGAAGTGGTTGTTAATTGCGATGATAGATCTATTGTCATTGCATATTTTAAATTCTTGAATAATACTTCTATTTTTATGATCTCATATTTATGAGACTTTCCCTTTTCCACGTTTGATATTATCTAAGGGATCTTGTTGTGGTGTCTGGAAATTTAGTATTGCAATTTTCCTTGATTTATGTATGATAATAATCTCATAAGTATTAATGATGGTTGTGGTGATTAAATATTATAAAGGATACTATTTTATCTCATTGAATGTTTTTTCCTTGATTGTGTTGTTTCACTAGGTTTGCATGATTTACATTTTTCATAATATTCTATAAAATCAGTGATGGTACTTTTGGGATTTGGTGCTCCCCAAGAGTTGTTGCTAAACTTAGCAGATATTGCCTTATTCTTTATATCTTTGACCCAAGTGTGTCTTTCTAGATGACAAGACTTCCTCGTTATCATTTGATTTTCTTGAACAAATGTGGCCTTATATTGGCCAATATTTAATAACACACATCTTCTTCATTTCTAATATGCCCTAAACTTAGTGATGGTATTCATTATGGTGCCATTTATTGGATGCAAATTTACCTTCCATCTAGATATGGATTTTTGAGTGATTTGATTCACTCATTGTATTTTGAAGCTTGCTAAAATATGACCTTGTGCTTGTTGACTCTTAAAAATTAAAGAGTTTTTAGTAAGCATCACTAATTTTAATTAAGGAAAAAATAGTTTTGAAGGGACAATAAATCCAGCTATAAAATAAACATCTAAGTAAAGAAACTAGATTCTAAAAACCCACTAGACAACATTAAACCAAAAATAACAAAAATAGGAGAGAAAATCACCAAAGTTCTTATAGATTTTTTTCAAGTTTATATTTTAAAGCATAATCTCCTCATTAATGTTGCATACTTTTTTCAAAATTTTGTCAATAGGGGTATGCCCCTTAACCTTTCTTCAAAATCTAGTTGTACGGTTGGGGAGAGAGACCATGTCCATTTCTTTCACAAAAGAACTATTGTCATTAATACGGGCTTTATTGCTTGACTTAACACTACCAAATGGAGAAGTAGAGGCTCTATTGGAAAGACCCTAAAAAGATTCTACATGGGCATTCAATTTCAAGGTCTTTTGAACTATTCTCCATGGTCATTTTATTGATAGCCACAACCAAAATCAATTTATCTTCGTAACTCAGTCCTCCAAAATCATATTTCAAATCTCATGACCCTATTTTAACTCTTTAATCCCATTTGCCAATGCATGAATATTGGCCATCACTTTATCCATTTCATGGATAGGATTTTGAATGATTTTTTATTTTAAAATGTTAATCTCTATTACTATCCAATGAAATTGAGTGTTTTATCTATCCATCAAGTCCTTTACATATTTGTTTATTAGCCGATAGGATTTCTCCTGGGGAGATGCCCACCGATTTTTGAGACTTTCCGACATTTTTACACCGCAAAACACACTACTGGTGCCCCGAAAGCTGAATTCCCTCCTCCATTTTTTTTTATAATTAATTGCAATGATGAGCTATTGAGTCATATGTCGAGGGAAGCATCAAAGGTGGTAGCTTTGCGGGTACATAGATGGAATGAATTGAGGCTCTTTGTTCAAGAGAATGCATTGTTCAAGTTAGAGGATGTTTCCAAGTTTGAAGGAAGTTCAACTGCAGCGGGAAACAAAGCGATAAGTTGAATAAAGGCTCGGATTACTGGAATAGTATCAGAGCAAGTCCGAATGCGAGCATCATTCTTTTTTTTATTCGGCCATTATGAATTCAGCGTAAATTGCATAGAATAGTATTCACTTCATCAAAGAAAAAAATCACATGGACTTCGTAGGATGGTATTTATTTCACAGTTTATGAGCTTGTATTGGATAAAATTAATGGTTACAGAGTTTTATTTTTTGGCATTGTTTTCTGATTACTAATTAGTTTATCAGTCAGGAAATCATTTATATTCTGAAGTTTTGAATTTTAATTAAATTTTTTTTCAAAAATATATAAGTCGTAGTGTAATTAGATAATAAAAGATATTAACATCATTTTCATTTATGTATTAACTAGATGATGTTCGGTTTGCATTTTTTATGTTTTAATATAATTAATTTGTAATATTTTAATTTGTTTGTTGTATAATATTTTTCAAAATGTTGATAAAGAAAAGAAAATATTTTAAGCAAATAAAACTTTTATGGTATTTAGTTGTGTGGCACTTAATTAATAAATAATCATTTAAACAAAGGGAAGTTCCGTGTAAACTTTGGTCAATCATTTAATCAAATACTAGAACCATTGCATGTACCATCCATTTCTGGGAGTATCAGAGATAACATAACTAACTATTAAAGAACTTACAGACCAGCTGGCACAGTATAACTCTGAGCCTACCCCGTAATTGCTGATGTAGTATTTCTCATGGTGACTAGAATCATTCCTAGGCCATAATACCCCTATTTTTTTAGGTGCTGGTAGGAGAAAAGAATCAGTGCTAGAAAGAGAAAAAGAAATAAACCAGATCTTGAAAACAATTTGCATATATGGCTGCATTCACACCATGCTAAGTCTGAGAAAAATGAGTTCAATGCAATTAGAAAGTTGCGCCAACAAGGACCGTGCATTTTGGCATCACAAGGAAGATTCAAGACCAGTGCATCAAGGAAAATAGCATCTACAAAATGCTCAACCGAGTTTGAATAGATTAAGCTTGGTTAACTTGTTGGTAATATTAAAATCTCTCCAGATAGTATAAATTTCGTCATATATGTAGATAAGCGATGCTGGAAAACCATTTTTTGGAAAGTTTTATTTGTTTTTATGGAAATAAGGAATGTGCAAAGATTTGCATATTTATATTTAGAATTTAGCTTTCTTTATTTTTTTAGTTTTATTCTTTAGCAAATAAAACATGTCTAGATACATGTGTATCTAGTTTTCTTTCCTGTTTTTCCTATGGCTATGAATTCTATATATTCAGCCATTTGTAATATTTTTTATAGAGAGCTGCAATAAAAGTTATTTTCAAAATTTTATTCTTTTGTAAAATCTTCATTTGGTATCAGAGCTTTAGGATTGTGAAGCTTTCAGCATGGCAAATAATTTGCAAATTCCAGAATTTAATGGAGTTGATTATCAATATTGGTCAATCAAGATGAAGACTTTTTTGATAGGAAATTTTTTTTGGGAGATCATTGAATCGGGATATGAAGAACTTGAGAATTGGGAAGATCTAACAGCTAATGAGAGGAGATTGAAGAAGGAAGTTGAGAAGAAGAATGCAATGACTCTATTTCACATTCAAATGGCTCTTGAGAAGAGCTTATTTCCCAGAATTGCTGATGCACAAACAATAAAAGGGGTCTAGAAGACTCTAAAATATGCTTAACATGGCAATGACCAGATCAAGGTTGTGAAACTACAAACCTTGAAGAGAGAATATGAGAATTTGAAGAAGAAGATTGGCATGAAATGGGTATACAAGATCAAATATAATAGTGATGGGAGTGTGGAAAGATACAAGGCAAGATTGGTTGCTAAAGGTTTCACTTAAAGGTATGGTATTGATTATAAAGAAACTTTTGCACCAATAGCAAGACAAGAGACTATTAGAATGCTTATTTCACTTGCAGCTCAAAAGAAATGGACTATTCATCACATGGATGTGAAAAGTGCCTTTCTAAATGGGTACTTAGAAGAGGAAGTATATGTGGGACAGCCACAAGGTTTTGAAGTTAAAGGCAAAGAAGATCATGTTTATAAGATAAAAAAAGCTTTTTATGGCCTCAAGCAAGCACCATGTGCATGGTATGCAAGGATTGATGGATATTTTTAGCAGAATGGCTTTCAAAGAAGTAAGAGTGAACCTACCCTTTATTACAAGCAAGAAGGTAATGATATTATCATTGTGAGTTTGTATGTTGATGATTTGTTATATATGGGTAGTTGTTCTAAGATGAAAGAGGAATTCAAAGTTTCTATGATGAATGAATTTGAAATGAAAGATTTGGGTCTCATGAAGTAATTTTTGGGAATGAAGGTTTATCAACATGAAAATGAAATTTTTGTTTGTCAAACAAAGTATGCAAAGGATATGCTAAAAAAATTTGATATGGCTGATTGTAAACCTCTTTCTACTCCAATTGCTCATGAAGTTGTATTATGTAGAGATGATGGTGTTGATATTGTTGATGAGACATCATATAGAAGTATTGTTGGTAGTTTGATGTTTCTAACTCACAGAAGGCCTGATATTGCTTACTCAGTTTCATTGGTTTCAAGGTATATGACAAATCCATCAGAAGAACATATGAAGGTAGCCAAGAGAATTTTGAGGTATGTGAGAAACACTCTCGATTTTGGAATTCACTATCCTTCTAAAAAAATTGGTCTTGTTGGCTTTAGCGATTCCGATTAGGGAGGTAGTTTGGATGACCAAAAATCTACATTTGGTAATTGTTTTTCTTTGGGCTCTGATTTAATCACATGGAGTTCAAAGAAGCAAAGTATGGTTGCTCTCTCTTCTACAGAAGCAGAATATGTCGCAGTCACTTCAGCAAGCATGCAAGTTTTATGGCTCATAAAGCTTCTTGAAGAAATTGGTGAGATTCAGGTTCAGCCTACTGTGATTTTTTGTGACAACATTAGTGTGATTAAATTGGCCAAGAATCATGTTCATCATAGTAGGACCAAACACTTTGATTTGAAACAAAAATTCATTAGAGATTTGGTACAAAAGAAAGCGGTTCAATTGAAATATGTTAACACAAAGGATCAAATTGTGGATATCATCATGAAGGCTGTTGCAAAGGATCAATTTTTGACAGTCAGAGATCAAATTGTTAGCCCTCTCAACATCAAGGGGGAGTATGTGGATAAGTGATGCTAGAAAAATATTTTTTGGAGAGCTTTTTAGTTAGTTTTATTTGTTTTTATAGAAATAAGTAATGTTCAAAGATTTGCATATTTGTATTTAGAATTTAGTTTTCTTTATTTTTTTAGTTTTATTCCTTAGCAAATAAAACATGTCTAGATACATGTGTATCTAGTTTTCTTTCCTATTTTTCCTATGGCTATGAATTCTATATATTCAGCCATTTGTAATATTTTTTATAGAGAGCTGCAATAAAAGTTATTTTCAGACTTTTATTCTTTTGTAAAATCTTCAATATATGCTATGTAGGCTAGAGAGAGAAAATAAAAGATTACTACACATGGTGAACATTCTGAAAGAAGGAAACTATGTCCACCGTTATGCTCTTTGAAATAGGACAATCAAAGAGCACAATAGGTATATCCTCATTACAAAAAAGAAATAAAATAGACAAATTGGAAGATAAGGATAATTCTCATTCAAATAGAAATTGAGGGGTTATGATATATATATATATATATATATATATATATATATATATATATATATATATATATATATATATATATATATATATATATATATATATATATATATATATATATATACATTAAGATGGGTAGACAACGATATCCTTTCGAACCTCACCCACTGCTATTGGAATACCCAATTCATTTGTCACATACAGACAACAACAAAAGCACAATTTTCATGATAGGAACAAAGTTAATTTATGTTCGCTAAATTACAATTCCAGGAAATGAGTTAAATGGCTATGAGCCATTAGAATTCACGTGGTAGTAAGGTTTAGACAGAAGATATAGAAATTTACTTACCTCTTGCGTAGCAGCCTTGCTTTATTTTGATTTAACATTAAAATATGGTTTTAAAGGCATTGGGTATTATTTTTGTATGTGATAAAACCTGAGATACCCATGCACTCTGGTATGGCCCGGATCTAGCAATGAATTCTTATCAAAGAGAATCCGGGGGTGGATGCCCAAGAATCCAGGGGCAGATTCCCTATGGGTGCCACCTCGAAGTCACCACAGGCATCCAAATGCAAGTGGATGCCTAACACCTTAGATTTAATGGTATTAGGGCCAAGATTTTCAAAAAATAGAGTGCTAATATCGATATTTATCTTGTTAATTATCTACTATATAGTGTGATGAATGTTTGGATGTATTCATAAGTGACATGATTAAATATAATTTTATTGTGGCATCAACTAATTTGATCTCTTTAATTGATATTTAATATTGGAAACATGTTTTGAGAGAACAAAATTTGTTTGGAAGGATTCTTACACAAGGTGAGAAAGTTTCACTATTTGGAAAATGAGATCAATGTAAAGAAATTAGATGTCAACAACTTCAAAATATATAAAATGAATATTCAATGGGCATGAATATTCGATGGGAGAGCAATGAATAGTCAATAGGATCTATATTTTAACTCTAGATACTTTAGGGAAACATCGAGTGAAATATTGCCATTTTATTTTCCTTCCATCTTGACACTCAATGTAGCCCTTTCTCAATACATGTTTCTGCAACTGCCTCCCCCCACCCACAACTAGAATTCCCTAATTGAACATCATTATTTTTGGAACAGATTGAAGATAATTATTTAATGATAATATTTACAACATTTGAATTGTCTTCCTATTTTTCATTTTTTATGAGAAATAATTAAACTTACTCTGTAGGGCCCTATAAAATACTAGGGTGTAGTGAACTATTCAATATATTTACTCGTGTTAAATACAGATAGCAATGCAAATAAATATACACATACATGTCTAGGATAGTGTAGATCAAAGAGAAATAGATGACATGGCACATATATAGAGAGGTGAAAGATAAAGAGACAGGTACATGTGTGAAAGAGCAAGATATAAAGGATGGGATAGGGAGGTAGATAGAGAGAGTGTGTGAGTTAGAGAGAGACATATCCAGAGGGATAGAGATCTATAAATACACCAGAATATTGATCATTTGACATATATTTTACTATCGGCATAATCCTTGAACCCTTCAAAGGTGCAAGTGCCAGTATTAATAATTTTTTCAATAGAAAAGCCCTTTTCGATAGAGTTGTCTTTTTCCAATTCCATCGGGATATCATTATGAATTCCCATGTCCTATAACCCACAATCAAAGACTGCAAAATAGGAGAGTGAAGAGTATGGTCAATGTCATTTTAGCTAACCTTCTCTAGTTTCTTAATTCTAGAGGAATTTATCCCCCCCCCGCCCCCCCCATTGAATGGGACCTAGTTAAGGATTCATTCATCCTTTCGTTTAGTAGACCTATGGGAAAAAACCTTCAATTTTCCTTTACTCCTATCAACATCACTTAGTTAAAAGTAATGTGACACAGAACCCTTAGGGAGGGTATAATTTGAATCATCATCATCTATAGCTACAATTTTGTAGTATACCAAGGAAGATCTTTTAGGGTGCTTATGTTTGTCCAAATGAAACATAGCTTCTTAATTTGAGGGGGCATCATCAAGGTCCGTTGAGAAGTCTTTATAATGATGGTGGATACTCTATTGAAAATAAATGCCCATCTTACATTTAAGGTTATTTTAGATAGACAGAGACTTAGCATGCTCCATAATAAGGAGAATCTGACCCTCATATAAACTAGAGAAGAAGGGTTTTGGCATGATATTTAAAAGGCTATGACACAAGGATCAAACAAAGTAAAAAGGTAGTGATATACACTTATAATGCCTAAATTGATTCGTAATAATAAAATGGTAGCTATTAAGGCTAAATAATTTATTATCTAAGGTTATGTATCACATGGTAACCTTGGCCATATCTTTAAACAGAGGCTTAGTAGAAGATCTTTCATAGTGACCATTCGTCAGTCTTTTAACTTCATCCCTCTCTGTAGGTAGGAAAAGAATTCTGAGTGCTTTCATTTGCACACTTTCCTTCCTTGTATGATGTTGATTATCTTGATTACCCATTGCATAATTAGTCTATGGAGTCAAGGTTCTTTTTAATTGGTGTTCGTGTGAATTTTTTTGACTTCTTGGCTAATAGTTCTCTTTGTGAGTTAATGTGTACTATTAGGATTTCTTTTGTGGATGGTTCTTTTGAGGTTGCAGTCAAGGAGCTTAGGAGACTTTTGGAGAAGGTGACTACTTCATTTTTATCTATTGCATTGGATCATTTTTTCAGTATTTTAACTGTATTGGAGCATTCTGTAATATTGCAATGCTGATCCTTTACTGGATTCCCCACTTCAAGTTGCACCACCATATGTTGAAGAATCTATTTCATCTCTTCTTGACCATGACCAAATTCAAGTTTCTAATTCTGAGATGGATATGGTATCTGGGAAGGAATCTGCTTCAGATATGGAGGAGGAATTCATCTCTTCTGCTCCCCTTGATCATGGTTCTAGTGCTTGGCAGTGCTCTATTTTGAGGACATAAATTTCTAGATTTTTAGATACTTTTGTTGGCCCTCTCTAGTTGGCCATACATGCATGTTGCAGTCTTATATATGTATTGTTGGATTGTCCAACTTGGGGGTTTGTGGCTCTTTCTGGGTACTACAAGTAAGTTCTAACTATATGGATGAGATTTATACGTATAGTCTGACTTTTGTATCCTAATGTGTGATTCCAGAATGCAATTTTTTTTTGGTAATGTTTTACTTTTTTTAATATAATCTTTCTACTAACTTTGATCAATTTCATTTTAAGTAAAATTAATAAAATAAATTAGATTAATCATTTATTAGATTTATCAAATCTAATTTTAATAAAGATCATTATAAATTATATGACTTATTAGATTTAACCAACCTAATTTTAATTAAAAAAATATCCTTGCGATATACGAAAGGAACGTTCTAAATTAATAATTTATTTATTAATTGGGAATGGAGGACAAATGCAATAGAAGGGCGTGATAAATGCCATCTCTCGCTCACTGAATTCCGTGGAGGCATCTCAGGCACAACACGCAACTCAATTGTTTCGAAGGTAGTCAAGAAAATTTAGCCATATACGAAAGGAAAATATCCTTTCCTATTAAGGTTACATTATTACAATTTTCCAGACCTGTAAATCTCAACAAGTTCCGTTCTTACCTATTTAACTTTTACTCAATTTATGAGTTATGAACTGTTATGAGTTATGAACTGTGGAGTGCAATTGGCTAAGACACTTCAATTTTTTATTTTGACGTTGTTTAAAACATATCCCGATGTAATTATAATGGAGAATATGATCGAAACCCTATGCATTTAATGGTGAATTTGATTGAAACACATGGCTACAAGAACAAGTGATTCCCGATAATATGTAAACGCCATATTATCCGCAACCAGCTGGAGGATTGTTCGCTTTGTACTCTTTGCATCCAGCCATATTATTCGATATGGCTGGATGCATCCCATACCAGACTTCCTTACGGTATGCAGGTCTATCAGTTGTACCGTTGTACCATTATTCATTGAGTACAATTTAATATTATTAAGATAATTTAAAATAATATTTTAATTTAAACATTTTACATTAAGCCAAATTCCTACTTTTATGCATGGGACTGTATTTTTTAGGTTTTTAAAATAATTTATTTTAATTTGTTATTTATAATATTGTATAAATAAAATAACAAATAAACATATTAAAAGTTCAACATTCATTTACAAAAGATTAATAATAAATTATAGATTATTGTTTTAATTTAAATTTAAATTTATTTTATAATTATTAAATATATAATTAATTTTTTAATATTATTATTGATTTTTAAAAATACATATATAAATATAATATAATTTTTTAATAAATATAATTGTTTTTGAAAATAGCAGCAGCAAGGAAGGGTGTTGACCCAAAGAATAAAGATGCTAACTATGAAATTACCAGAAAGTTAACCACCATAGAAAGCAGCAGTAAAGCATGAGAGTCTACCACGATCAAAAACAAAAAAAGTAGCAAAAAATAAACCACCACCTACGCAGAGTATCACACAACTGCGGAACAGTTTTGAAAATGTTTAACTTAAACCCATCCGGGTGCCACACAGGGTTAAAAACCAAGTTCAAAGTATTGAGCATATGAAAGTAACCATAATTTAACCAAAACAGAGGCAGGGAACCAACAACAGTCACCATCCTCCCTTTCACGAGCAACCACAAAGCTATTTTCTATTCCATAGGTGCTTCGACAGCATAAGGTCAACCCACTCCTCATTAAGGAAGTTGAAGAGCTCCCAGTTACTTTTAACAACTTCTTTGTCCTCCGATGTCTTCTCATTGAGGAGGCAGAGAGTAGTGGCGGACGCATGCATCACTTTGAGCGCAAATTTACTGACATCCATCAGGCGCTTGTTGGTAGCTTCTAGATCCCTGGTGAGTTTAGACACCGTATTCTCCATGGAGGCGAATTGGAACTTAATTTTCCCCATCATCCCACTACTAGTGTGCCCTTTGTCCTTGCTGGGGTCTTTATCCTTCTTCTCATCCTCAACCACATTGGTTTGCGTGTCCTCATCAAGCATTATTTCCACCTGTTCAGTGTCTTTATCTAGTTCCCCTTTGCTAGGAGAGCTCATGGAAGCATCCTCCTGGGCAAAAGCTTCCTCCTTTTTCATGAGCTCTCTAATAGCTCTTTTCCCTTGCTCTTTGGCCAAGTGGGTAGAGCAGCATGTAGAGGTGAGATGGGGCTCAGAGGTCTAGGGACAATCCAAATTAATGACAATCTTTTTATGCTTCTTGGGAGGGGGCTGGGGGCTATCACCCGGGTTAAGGGAATGCTTCTGAGTGCTGGGGGTGGGTTGGGTTTCAGAAGACTTAGTGTTTGAAGCAGGGGTTGCACTACCTTTAGATCCAGTGGGAGTGAGGATGCCCTGGTTAAGGGAAACTGACAGCGACAAGGTTTGTTGAGAGGTGTGAGAAACCTGCGGAGGTGGAGGGGGGCAGAGGGCATGATGACAATTGTATAAGAAGATGATAAGGCCTTGATGGAGATACATAGGGTTTTTATCAAGGGATATGGCTTCATTCATAACCTTCACATTAGCTTCCAACGAATGCAAAAGGTAAAAAAGAAAGGAAATTAATAGCTTGTGATAAAAATAGTTTAGAAATGGGAGATGATAGTTATAAAACGTACCAAACCACCCCTCTAGTGTGAATATTTCATCACGAGCTTGCACAACTTTGGCCAGAACTCCGGGAGCTCAACGACGATGTAGCCACCATTTAGCGGAGAAGGGGTAGCATCATCCATGAAGAATTGCACAAATTTTGACTTGGCTTGGACCTTAATAGTTTTTTTCCACTTCCTACCAATGGTTGGCATACCCATAACCTGGCCAATAACCTCTTCATTGACCTTGAAGGTAATGTCGTTAATGGTAATTTGCCTATCGTTCTAGGTTTTGGCAACCTATTTGGAGATCATTTCATCCTGGCCTTGGAGGCATTCCGTGAAAGGTAAAATACCTCCCTCCTTGTAAAAGTACATAACCATGGGACCCGAGGAGAATTCCTCCTCAATCCTCTCTGGCTCGATTCATTTCCTATCGCCACCCATTTTCTTCCCCACGAGCCACCTACAGAAAAGACTAAAAGCTAGAGGAAGAACAGAGGAAAGATCTCTTACACAAGGCTCGGCTCTCTGAAGATTCACACAACACAGGTTGGGGATGCCCAAAAGAAAGCCAAACAAAGTATTTGAAGTCGTGTCAAGTTGTAGAGAGTGATTAAGGCTTTGATTTTCTTGGGGATCATAAAGCCTTGCCTTAAATGTCACTATGGTTAAAATGTGAGAAGTACATGATAACCCATAATTATCATAATAATTATCTGAAGAAAAATTTGTGTCGTATCTCTTGACAGCCTCCAAAGATTTATTGCCCAGAGGCCATTTGAAATAATGATGGTCATTTAAAGGGAAACTCATGCCCATATGCCACATCAGACCCCTTTCATTCTTTAAGTTACTTCCACAGTGAGCCATGTGGCAAGTAAAAGGCTTTGTGATAGGGGTTGCAAAAATGTGCTGGCACCTGGGCCCACCACAATGCATCCCACACAAGCTCTCCTTTTTAAACTTCATGAGATTCAAATCCAAAAGTAAAGACACTTGATTTAATTTTAACTAGCAATCGCACCTAAGTGTGCAATGGGTACGTCGAAGAGGTGTGAAATGTCAATTATGAAAAATTTGGTTTCTTTTTTTAATACATTAATGAAGTACATGATGTCAAATAATAGACTGTAAAATACATTATTAAACTCTCTCTCTCTCTCTCTCTCTCTCTCTCTCTCTCTCTCTCTCTCTCTCTCTCTCTCTCTCTCTCTCATTTGCCCTCTTCATGGACATCTTGGTAGATACGGTAAGTATAATGATGTCTACAGTAGTAATAGACTAATAGTTTTTCTATGCCAAATTAGTTTTCTTTACAACTAATGCTTAGACCCATTAAAATGGATATAACTCTTCCTGCTATTATAAATGATTATATTTTAATTGATATGTTAAATCTATTGGCTTTGATTTTTCTTGATTATTTTTAGATAATGCATGGACTAATCGTATAAGTGGAAAATTAGTGAGAATTACTTATGATAGAATTTTTAAAAAAATAATTCATACACCTTACCGCTATATGCACCCTAAAAGGGTCACCTAGACTTTGGTCCCCTATTCAACAATTTATCAAATCCCTGAATCAATATTTTAAAAAATCAGCATTTTTCAAATAAATCAATTTCTTTGATCAAATCCTATTTTATCATTTTTCGATTATTCCTTGGGCTAACCATTTTATCCTAAAGTCTTTATTTATTTAAAAGGAATATTTCCTCCCCTTTTAATAAATAAAAAGCCCCCCACCTTTTCATCTTATCCTAAGTTGCACAAATAAAACAATATTCTTATTTTATAAAAAGGAGAAAAACACTTTTTGTCTTATATGGACACAAAAGTCAACTCTTATTTTCTCATTGGAGGATATTTGTGCACATGGATTGCTCCTCTTTCAAGCTCCACCCTTGATTAAATCTTTTGCCTCTTAATCTCCATGGTCCATTCTTTCTCATTTCCTATAAAAGAAGAGCTCTCTTCCTAATTTTCATATGCATTTTTGAATACTAATGTTATGCTGCAGGTTTTCTAGGTCACTTTGAAGCTTTTGAAAATTTGGAACACTCTTAGCTTTTGCATCTACATTTCATTCTTAGTTTCATTCATGCATAGTAGCTTTATGTTTATGCTTTCATAGTTTAGATTTCCTTTCAAGCTTTAGAGTAACTCACATAGCTTAACTAGGAAGGCTTTGTAATACTTGTACTTAATTTCCTTTTCATAACATAGTTTGTACTTTCATTTCCATAGCTTAGCTCGCATCTCTTATTTCTAGCTTGCATCTCTCATTTCTAGCTTGCATATTCATCTTAATCTAGTTGCATTTGCATTTCATAGTGACTCTTGGGGATATTGGCATCTTTGCCCTTGTCTTCATTTGAATCTATCATTGTGTGGTTGACTAGCAAGGTCATTATCTTAATAGCTCTAGCCGAGAGCAAACTTCAAATAATCTTGCAACTCCATGCATAGAGAGCTCTAGGTCACTTTTTAAGGTTTCCTCTTCATAGATTCTCTTGGATATAATGACTTAGAGAAGTGCACCATTTGAGTGTGTACATTTTTAGCGCCCACCTTGGGGCAAGACAGCTCTGTTTTGCCTTTCTTTGCTGCATTTCCGCTACAGGTTTCGGCTATTTTTATTTTTTTTGCGATTTTCGTACGCTGTTCGTACTTGTGTGCATCACTATTATGAAATCTCATGCGAGGTTTCTCTCCATATTGCGTGAAGATTTGATATTTATAGCACTTCTATGCACAATGAAGTATTTTCTCACACGGGCCTGTGTATTTTCTCACGCGGGCTTGTGATTTCTCGCGCGAGCTGACGTACGTTCTCGCACGGGCTTGTGATTTCTCGCGCATGGTTCTGTACTTTCTCACGTAGGCTTGTGTATTCTTGCATGTGGTTCGGTACTGTCTTGTGTGAAGTTCTGTTATAGACAGAGACCAGAATTCCAGATTTGTCATTTTTGTTTGCTGTTTTCAATTTTCTTACTTTTTTGAAAATTTTGGCGTATGGTATCAAAAATTTAAGTGTGATATATCGTTGGAAAGCTCTTTCCGAGCCTAAATCAACCATGTTGGTTTCTTTTTCAAAATTTTCCATTTGATCAGCTATTTTCCTTGCAGATTATCTAATTTTTGATGTGCTAACCATTGTGGGGCTAACAAGTTGTGCTTGTAGGTGCTCTCATTGCTTGATTATTTCTCAAAAGAATGCATGTCAAAGCTTCAAATGCACAAGGGCTACTAACAGTTTTTGTAGGGCTGCCCAAAGCATAAAAACCCAATCAAGTGCTTATTGTTTATTTCATTTCAAGTGTGGCAATTACTAGTTGTTTCATTTCTTAGGAACTTAATATCTTGTTGTAGAAATTTTTGGGTGGTAGGAAAAGTATGCTCTTCACCCTTGTGGTGAACCAGAAAATTTTGACCCATCTTCTGATTTTGAAAACAAGAGGGTAATTGAATCATTTGCTTGGTGTGTTTGGGAGAAAGCTTTGGGATAAGGGAGTATGCTCTTCACCCTTGTGGTGAAACAAAATCCTTGAACCTCATAAGTTGATCCACTCTTTATTTAGATCTTTAGAATTCTTTAGCAAGCCTGTTCTTGAGAAATCAAGAGGAACGACCCAAGTGGGGACAAGCTTATTGCCGGCTATTCCAACCCACTATAAACTCAAGGCTATCAAGGACACAAAACCTTGGTAGACGTAGTGCTTGTCTTCACTTGATGTGAGTACTTGTGGGATTGTGACCATGAGGAAAATATTGAGCAAGAATGCTTAAGGTACTCTTGAGGGCGTGAGGTCCATTACTTGCCGCAAAGTAAGGAGTCCCTTTGGGGAGAAAGAGGGGTACTATGAACAAAAGCCCTTACTAAGAACCATAGATAGAGGCCACCCTATTTTTCCGCTTAGCTTCTTGGTGCAAGGATTGATCCAAGTGGAATAACCCAGATCACCCCAAGATTACTCACCATATGTGTTCCTTTGGTTGTGTCTTTGGCACTTCCATGACAAAGTCAATATCTATTGTGGGCAACCACTTTGTGTGAGGAAAGGGAGCATCAAGTGTGGGCCAAGTTGTTAACTATTGAGCCATTGTCTTTTTAGGCTAAAAAGTGCTTGAAGTGTTCTTGTTGTGCTATACTCGTGTAAACTTTCTTGCATACTCAAGATCTCGGTAGTGTTAATATGATTTTTCAATTTTGATATCACAATTGTTTGTCTTGGAAAGGTTTCTTTTGCCCTTGTTTCAAGTGTTTGAAGACACGTTTGATCCCATACTATTTGTAAACCTGTCAATTTTCTATTGTCATTTTGATTGGAGTAAAAAAATCAAACCTCAAACCAAAAATTTTGAACAAACAGTCCCAAAAAATGAGATTTTGCACTTCATTGGTCAAGAGTCATACAATTCTGCAATAGTATCATATCCTGTGGAGAGAAATATCACGTGATAGTTCACCCCTACTGGACTATCACCCTGTTTGCCTAGAAAGTATCACCTAGAATTATTTGCAGTTTGTCTAGTTTCAGCCATTGTTAGTCACTTTTAGTTGACCAGATCTTTAAGTGGGTGATTTATTCTGCTGCTGGAAACTTGTTTGTACCTTGAGCTATTGTTTTTA
Organism: Chamaecyparis obtusa; assembly: GCA_027943335.1. Classification (NCBI taxonomy): domain Eukaryota; kingdom Viridiplantae; phylum Streptophyta; class Pinopsida; order Cupressales; family Cupressaceae; genus Chamaecyparis; species Chamaecyparis obtusa. The sequence continues at coordinate 78,635 of BSBK01008804.1, forward strand.
GGCCTCTTGGATTAATTTTCTTTGATTTTACAAAGTCATCTTGTGTGGAATTTCCAAGTTAAAAAAATTGTCCTTGCTAAAAAAGTATATCTCTAGATTCATTGGTAACATTCTTGGAGAATTTCAGTCCTCTTTTGTCCAAATTCATTTCCATCAAAAATCAATTTCAATTATATAATTTGAGTAAATCCATCCTCTTGGTTCATACGTGCAAGGATAATGGAATCCTTTAATTTAAGTACCTCTTTGATAGTGTTGGTTTATTCCTATTGCAATTTTCTATCTCACCATCTCTTTTTGGACATTTGAGTAATTTTATTATCCTAGTTTGGTATTGATGTTTTGTGAGGTCATCTTACCACCAAGGATCTTTTTCTTTCATGTTAGTTACAACAAGGTACCAAGCTAGTCAAGGGAAATGACCTCAAGTTGTCTTCAATCAACTGCCCTTAGTTAAGACTCGTCAACAACAAAAGGAAAAAAAACCCATTTTTGATCAATCCCCTAAGAGTGAGTCTGAAGTTTGTTTTGATCCAAAGAGAAATTTGAATACCTCTTTAGCACCTTCTCAATCAAATATGGATATGAGTTACACCTTGACCAAACAACAAAGAGAAATAATGGATCAATCTCTTGATGGCATTTTCCAAAGACATAGGGGTAACATGTCATTCGAAGATGACAATCAACATGACTCACCTCCTATTAATTTAAGATATCTAGAGGCTCATCAACGAGCCGAAAGACATTATGCACAAGCTCATCAAGATGCACGGTCGCAACATGAGGACCAAAACAACCAATCTTATGATGCTCATGTGAACGCAGCTAACTTGTTCAACCATTCAAGGCAAAGTTCCCCACTAAAAACAACTTCAAGATATACAAGTGAGAGGCTCAAAAGAATTGAGCGGGAAAAAAAGCTACAAAAGATGAACGAGTTGCAAAAGAAGAAAAACTTAGGCTTCTAGAAGAGGAACAACGAGCTTTTTTGGACATAGAGAGAAAAGAATTTCAAGAGGAACAAGATAGGATATTGGCCCAACAACTCAACAATCAATTTAACAATGGGGGTACCAACAGTGGAAATAGCTCTCCACCCTCTACTCCCCCAAGAACTCCAAGAAGTAGAAGGCGGTCAAGGACTCCTTCAAGATCTCCTAGTCCTAGAGGAAGGACTTTACAACATGCTCACTATAGGAGATGGATGCCTCCTAGGAACTCAAGACAACCCTCTGAATGAGCTCATCATGGCTCTCAACATGGAGGAAGTAGTGCAAATTATGAAGCTCAAGACTTTATGAGAGTACAACAAGAACCACTTTTTCAACAATATGTGGAGAAATATGTTGAGCAAAATAAAGATAGATTCCTAGAGAGCTTGATCAACAAGGGTGCGAGGGTCCCTTATAACTTTGATGTGGATAGGAAGATCAAGAAATAGAGCCCATCACAAGAAGAAGAAATTAAACAACTCAAGAAAATGATGGAGAAGATGATGGCTCCCAAGAGTTCTTTCAACCTTGACTCTATTTGTCCTAATCCTTTTGATAAAAGTGTGAGCATGAAAGATTTTCCTAGGAAAATTGAGTTTCCTCAATATGCCAAATATGATGGTAATGGTGACCCACACAATCATGTGCGATAGTTTTACACCATGAGTTTTGAATTTCACCATGAGGATTCCTATTTGATGAGATTATTTCCAAGGAGTCTAAAGGGCCAAGCTATGGAGTGGTTTACCAACATTACCCCTCCTATCAAAACTTTCAAAGAATTGCTACATAGATTTGTGCAACATTTTGCATATAACTTATCAAGGTCAGTCACCATGCTTGATTTATGTCACTTAAAACAAAATCAAGGGGAATCTTTTGTTACATTTTTACAAAGGTGGAGACGATTATGCTCTTGGTATTCTAGGACAATTCTTGAACATGAGAAAATTGATATCATTGTAAGTAATTTAGTACCTGAGATGCGGTATGAGGTTCAGAAGATGGTCTTTGATTCATTCGACACCATGGTTGAAACCGCATGTAGAATAGAGGATGTCTTAAAAGAGCAAGGTATTTTGACTAAACAACATAATAACAACAATAGCTAAAATAATAACAACCATCATAAGGACAAAGGAAAGAACTCACACTGGAATAAAAATAAGCGAGTAGTCAATGACGAAGTTGTTGACTCTAACCAACCAAAGGATCAAGGTGTCCTTCATTTATCTAGTGCAGTTCAAGCCATGAAGCTTAATACATCCTCTAACCAACAAGAGCATAAACAAAGATATCAAGAGAAGTCTAAAAAGGAAAAGTGACAATTCTCTAAGCTTTGGGATTCTTATGAGGATGTTTTCAAAATGCTTGTTGATAACAATCTTGCACGACCACAAGATCCAACAAAGTTTCACATACCTAACATTAAGCCATATTGGTGGAATGAAAAGGCTTATTGTATATTTCATAATGGCATTGGACGTGACATAGAAAACTATTGGAAACTTAAACATCTCATTCAAGATCTTATTGAAAGTGCCAAACTTGAGATTGATGGTTTGAGAACCAATGTAGATCATAAAGCATTTAAGGAACCTTTTCCTAAATATGATAAGGGGGAAACCTCTAAACCCAAAGATGGCAAAGCTGCAATTAACTACACCTACATGTCTATGGAAAATGTCATCAATATGCTTGAAGTTGTTGAATAAAGCATTAATATGATGGGAAATAGAGATCCCTATGGTCATGATGATAATTCTTCTCCTATATTTGATACGGACCCCATGATTGTGCTTAGAGGTCCCCACTCTCGAAGATCATCCCAAGCATTAAATATTGTCACTAGAAGTCAAAACCAAGGTCCTATGGTTATTAGGGGGCCTAATTCCAAACCCAAGCAAGTGACATCTAAAAATTTCACCAAAACAATAGTGAATCTAGAGATGAGCTATAATCTTGTTGATCAGTTACAAAGAACACTAGTTCAAATTTCCATTTTTGAACTCCTGGAATTGTCTCCAAGGCATAAGTGTATCCTTGAGGATGCTTTGCGTATAGCTAATGTCCCCAACAATATTGATATTGATCAATTCCAACACATGGTTAACCACCTTGCTAGCCCTCACTACCTCACATTCTCAAAAGAAGATGACAAAGCCTTGAGCCATCCGCACAATCTTGCCCTCCATATTGAAGTCATGATCCACAAAACCCGTGTTAGGTGTGTGTTGATTGATGGGGGTGCTGGACTCAATATATGTTCTTTAAGTCTTTTGAAAACATTGGGATATTCAGAGGAAGTAATTGACACAAGAAAGAAAATCACAATAAAGGCCTATGATGAGGTAGAATGAAGCTCTAAGGGGTTGGTTGTTCTTCCCATTAGGATTGACCCAGTGGAGAAAGATGCTTTGTTTCAGATTGTTGACACTGGACCCCTGGCATACAACATCTTGCTAGGTAGACCATGGATTCATGACATGCAATCAGTACCGTCTACCTATCACCAATGTGTCAAATTCCCATACAATGGCATAGAAGTCTAGATACCAGGTGGTAGCACCCTATCTGTCAATGCCATTTCAGCAGGCATTCATGTTCCTCTTAATAGAGCAGCAGAAAATTTTGATGCAACATTAGAGCAATGCCAGAATAAGTTCAAATCCATAGACCTTGGTATGAGAGATTATCAAATCGATTCCTTCGCAAAGTTTCCAATTTCACCTAGGTCCTATGGGAAACCTTCATAGGGGATGGGACCTTCATCCTCAGCTATGACTTTGTTTGACACTTTTGTGGAGTCATCTATACCCATTCAAGATGAAAAAGAAGAAGTGGCCATTAGAGATTGGATCTACAAGGAGGAAAAGTACCGACAAATGAAAATTTCTCTCCATCCCCTAAAGTTTATGGGACAAGATACACTTTGGTTAAGAATATGGGCTACCCAACTCATGGTCCTCTTAGCCATAGATTAGATGCTAAGGCCAAACCACTTAATCATGCTCTTTTTGGTCGTAGGACTAAGACAATGGTTGGCCTAGGTTTTGACAATCAAAAGAAAAATACTACTCCTATCCTAGCTGTGATGGATAGTGATGATGAGTCTAGTTATGTGCCCAATTCACAAAATCAGCAAGACAAGTGTGAAGATTGGATCCCTTCCACCAATCTCCTTTGGGGAGATTTAGATGCTTCAGTTATTAATCGAACAATTTCAGAACAAGAACAATCTTCTATCACAACTCATGTTGAAGATCCTATTCAGTACACAAATGGCATTCAAGAGGGTGTTACCCTCGATGACATCAATGCTTCTACGTCAAGGCCTAAAAAATATGGTTGGTGTAAACATCCCAGTTGGGATTCAGATACGGACTCACATGAGTATGAGTGGGAGACTCTTTTTGATTGTTCTACAGTTGACATGGACATTGTTGTTGTCCATACATATAGTTCCCAATCTGAGGTAGCTAATGAGTCTACTATAGGACTAGAAGATTGGAATCCATGGGTCGCCTTAGTGGATGATGCTTCACTTAGTAGGATAAGTCCTAATTTGGGTACCTTAGAGGGATACTTGATGAATCCTAACTCTAGGATCACCAGAGATGATGTCATTTGCATACACAATATTGAACCAGTAATTGACCTACCCCTTCCCAATCCACACCTAATTGATTGGTCTTAGCACTATCAATAGCCTCAGCTCCTAACTTTTTCAAATGACTATGAGATAGCATGTTACCTAAATGCTCTTGAACCTGTAGTCTCTTCCACCAGTGAGCCAACTACCAGTATGACAGAGCCAGATATTAAGTACCTCAGTCAAAAAATAAAAAGAAAAGAAACAAAAAATAGGAGTTATGATGGTGAAAACCACTGTGTGGTGGTGTCAGAACCGAAAAAAGTAAAAATAAAGGATGTATCTAAGGGTGAAAACCTCTTTGAGGCACCTAAGGATGAGGTACTTGATAATCCTCCCAGTTATTTTCAGGACAGGTCGTCAGTGCTTTTTGATCCCACATAGCCAGTAAATCTGGATACACAAGAGGCTCCACAAATTGTACATTTAGCTCAGTCTCTATCTACACAGGAGAAAGAGGCATACACCAAGTTACTACAAAGGAAGAAGATCAAGTTTTCTTGGACTTATTCAGACATGCCAGGGTTGGACACTAGTCTTATTATGCATCATTTTTCCATAGCTCTGGGCATCAAACTAGTAAAATAAAAGTTGAGGAAAATGCATCCTCACATAGCTCTTTTAGTAAAAATGGAATTAGAAAAGCTCCTCTGTGCAGGGTTTATCAGAGCCATTGATTATGTTGAATGGATTTCCAATATAGTACCAGTTTCAAAACATGACAAGTCCATTCGAGTATGCATAGACTTTAGAGATCTTAATAAAGCTTGCCCAAAGGATGATTTTCCACTCCCAAACATAGACATGATAGTGGATATGATTGTGGGCTATGAGATCTATTCTTTGATGGATGGCTTTTTCGAGTATAATCAAATCAAAATAGCTCCTAAAGACCAAGAGAAAATTGCATTCACTTGTGCATGGGGAACCTATTGTTGGAACATCATGCCATTTGGATTAAAAGATGCTGGAGCTACATATCAAAGAGCTATGACCACCATATTCCATGACATGATGCATAAGAACATGGAAGACTATGTAGATGACACCCTTGCAAAATCCAAGAAAAGGGATACACACCTAGAAGATTTGGAAGTAATTCTAGATCGTATGGAATAGTTCCAACTCAGGTTGAATCACAAAAAGTGTGCATTTGGGGTCACCTCTGGAAAACTCTTAGGATTCATCATTTCAGCTAAAGGAATAGAGGTGGATCCCAAAAAAGTTCAAGCAATAATGGATATGCCACCTCCTAAAAACATCAGTCAAATGAGGAGTCTTCAAGGACGTCTTCAGTCTATAAGGAGGTTTATTTCACAACTAGCTGATAGAGCTCAACCCTTTAATAAGACTTTGCATAAAGGGGTCAAATGTGTCTAGAATGAGTAATGTCAGAAAAGCATGGATCAAATCAAATAGTACTTGGCTAATCCTCCAATCTTCATACCTCCTATCCAAGGAAAACCACTTATATTATATGTCTCAGCAACAAAATCTTCCCTGGGGGCATTATTGGCTCAACTTGATGATACTAAAAAAGAAAGAGTCATCTATTACATTAGCCGAACACTTGTTTCATATGAGGTCAACTAGACTAGTATTGAAAAATCTTGCCTAGCGGTGGTGTTTGCTTCCCAAAAATTGTGACATTATATGCTTGCACATACAATCCACCTCATTGCAAAAATTGATCCTCTAAAATATTTTCTTGGTAAGGCTGCTCTCATGGGTACACTTGCTAAATGGATGATGATTCTTTCAAAATTTTACATAAAATATGTTGAGCGTAAGGCTATAAAAGGACAAGCTATTGTTGATCAACTGGCTGATTTTCCCATTCAGGATAGTGTCTCCATTACAGTTGAATTTCCAAACGAGCACATCATGTATATGACTACAAGAAACTGGAAGATGTTCTTTGATGGCTCTTTCATGCAAAATGGTTCAGGAGCTGGAGTGTTGTTTGTCTCTCCTCATGGAGATACTATTCCCAAGTCCTATAAGTTATTATTCCCTTGCACAAACAACATTGCTAAGTATGAAGCCTTAACAAATGGATTGAAAATGGCTATAGATTGGGGAATTACAAAGCTGCACATTTATGGGGATTCACAATTGATCATCAACCACGTTAATGAAGAATACCAAACAAAGGATGACAAACTGATACCCTATAAGAAGATGGTTGATTCATTGCACCAATACTTTACCTTTGTTACATTTCAACAAATCCCTAGAGTAGAGAATAAGGCAGCTGATGCTATGGCTACATTAGCTTCACTTCTTCAGTTAGAACAACATGAGTCTAGATTTGAATTCCTGGCGGAAGAGCTACATTACCCTATTTTTGACTCCTCAGAAAGCTATGTCATTTGTACCTTGGTTAGCCATGAATCATCTTGCTATGGTGCCATCTATTCATATCTCCATGATGGTACTATTCCTGAAACCTTCAATCATTCCGAAAGAAGAAACCTTGTTCATAATGCCTCTGGCCACACCCTTATCTCTAGTGATCTGTATAGGAGGGGTTTAGATGGGACACTTATTAGGTGTTTAGAAAAGGATGAGTCCAACCAAGCGTTAGTTGACATTCATGAGGGCATTTGTGGAGGACATTCTAATGGTCTTGCCATGGCCCGAAGGTTGCTTAGGGTGGGGTACTATTGGCCTACCATGCAGACAGATGTAGTAGCTTTTGCTAAATCTTGTGAAAAGTGTCAGAAACATGGAAACCTGATACATGCTCCAGGCAAGGAGCTTATTCCTTCTATTTCTCATTGACCATTTTAGCACTGGGCCTTTGATCTTGTTGGGTAGATTCATCCCAACTCATCAGGTGGACATAAATTCATTATTACTACTACTGACTACTTTACCAAATGGGTAGAAGCCATTCCACTTTCTGTTGCTTCAGGGAAGGAAATTTCTTTGTTCATTTTGAATCACATCATCTGTCGGTTTGGGATACCTTCTGAAATAATCACTGACAATGGAGGCCAGTTTAAAAATGAGGACCTTACACACCTCTACAAAAAATTTAAGATAAAACAACATTGGTCTTCCATTTACTTTCCACAGGGAAATGGACAAGTAGAGGCTTCAAATAAGACCATTCTTAAGATTCTCCATAGAATAGTTCACAAGAATGGTAGAGATTGGCACCTATAGATAAATCCATCCTTGTGGGCCTATACAACGAGTATTCATACTCCAACAGGGGCTACACCTTTTGCCCTTACCTATGGTGCTGAAGCAGTGTTACCTTTAGAGTTAGTGTTAGCTTGTGGTGACTAATCAGGAAAGTACTTATAACTCAATCTAACCCTAAAGCGGGAAAATATTGTATAATATGGCTTAGGGTTAGGGATTTTTCATGATGTATGATTTTAGTACTTGCGGCAGAATTGGGCTGTAAGGGATTACGGATTGTAATCAGGTTGTAATCACTGGATAATAATAATATTAGACTCACTGTTGGTGGACGTAGCCCAGGGATTGGGTGAACCACGTTAAATCTGTGTGTCTTGTGTTCTATTCTTTGTGGTTTATTATTTTCTGATATTAGTTATATTTGCACATAATTGTTATTTCTGCCTTGTTAATCCTAACAAGTGGTATCAGAGTGAGGTTATTTCGTTCGTTCTTTCATCTATTCTCTGAAGCAGGTCTCACGAGTTAGTGGGAGAGTCTCTCGGTTAAGTGGGAGAAATGGCAGATGAGGGTAGGCTGAAGGTTGATAAGTTTAATGGGCAGAACTTCCAGTTATGGAAGATGCAAATGGAGGATTATCTCTATCAGAAGGATCTATGGCGGCCATTAGAGGGAGTAGCCAAGAAAGAGAAATCAATGTCTCAGGAAGATTGGGATATTTTGGATAGGAAGGCACTGGGGAGTATTCATCTATGCCTGGCACAATCGGTGGCATTCAATATTACTGAAGCAAAGACAGCTAAAGATCTGATGGAAACCCTAGCGAAGTTGTATGAAAAGCCTTCAGCTTCAAACAAGGTATTTCTTATGAAGCGTTTATTTAATATGAAAATGGTAGAAGGTGGATCAGTTACTGATCATTTGAATGAGTTTAATACAGTTACAAGTCAATTAACCTTAGTTAAAATTACTTTTGATGAAGAGGTTAGGGCTCTCTTGATTTTGTGTTCTTTGCCAGAAAGCTGGAATGGCTTGGTAATGGCTGTTAGTAATTCTATTTCTGGTTCTAATACCCTAAAGTATGATGATGTTATTGGTGTTATATTGAGTGAGGAAATTCATAGGAAAAGCTCAGGGGCATCCACATCGGGTAGTGTATTAAACACAGAAAGCAGAGGCAGAACAAGAGATAGAGGAAACAACTCTGGAAATCATGGAAAATCAAGAGGAAAATCAAAGGGAAAGAGGTCCGAATCTAAAGGGCCAAATGATTGCTGGTACTGTGAAAAACCAGGTCATAAGAAGAAAGATTGTTGGTCTCGGAAGAAAGATCAAGGAGACAAAAATGATGGAAACAAGGAGGCAAATGTGGTAAGTAACAAATCCGAGGAGGATGCTTTGCTCTTGTCCTTAGAAAGTATTGATGATTCATGGGTTTTAGATTCTGGGGCTTCATTTCATGCTACACCCCATAGAAGTCATTTTGTTGATTATGTCCAAGGGGATTTTGGGCTAGTTTATTTGGGAGATAATGAACCCTGTCAGATTGTTGGAAAGGGAAAAATTAAGATTAAGTTGCAGAATGGGAATCATTGGCTACTACAAGAGGTAAGACATGTTCCAAGGCTGAGTAGGAATTTAATTTCCGCAGGGCAAGTGGGTGATGAAGGTTGCACAGTTACTTTTAATGATAAAAATTGGAAGGTTTCAAAAGGTTCCTTAGTAGTAGAAAAAGGTGTGAAAGTAGGCACCTTATATCTTTGTACAGGTCATACTGTTCCTTCTACTTTAATTGTTTCAGAAGATAGTGAATGTTCAGGAACAATGGCTGCAGTTGAGCAGGAAGAACATCAAACTGTTGCTGTAGATTCTGACACAGCACTGTGGCACAATAGACTTGGGCACATGAGTGAAAAAGGTATGAAATTAATTCATTCAAAGAAAGTTTTACCTGGTCTGAAATGTGTCAATATGGATTTGTGTGAAAGTTGTGTTTATGGAAAACAAAAGAGAGTTAGTTTTGTGAAGAGTGGGAAGGAAAAGAAAAATGAGAGATTAGAGCTTGTGCATACAGATGTATGGGGACTAGCTCAGGTATCTTCCCTTGGTGGCTCTCTGTATTATGTTACATTTATAGATGATGCAACAAGAAAAGTATGGATTTATTTCCTTCGACAGAAATCTGATGTATTTCAAACTTTTAAGAAATGGAAATGCTTGGTTGAGAATGAGACTGGTAAAAAGTTAAAATGTCTCAGATCTGATAATGGTGGTGAGTATTGCAGCACAAAATTTGAAGAATATTGTTCCTCTAATGGTATTCGTAGGCAGAAAACTGTGCCAAGGACTCCACAAGAAAATGGAGTGGCTGAACGCATGAACAGGACAATAATGGAGCGTGCAAGGAGTATGAGGTTGCATGCTAGGCTGCCCAAAAATATGTGGGTAGAGGTAGTGAACACTGCTGTTTATTTAATCAATAGAGGCCCCTCTACTCCTTTGGACTGTGGTATTCCAGAGGAAGCATGGAGTGGTAAGAAGGTGAGTTATTCTTTTCTCAAAACCTTTGGTTGTGAAGCTTTTGCACTTATAGATTCTGAAAATAGAACCAAGCTGGAAGCTAAGTCAAAGAAATGTGTATTTGTTGGGTATGGCATTGATGAATTTGGTTATAGGCTTTGGGATTTTGAAAATCATAAAATTGTAAGAAGCAGGGATGTCATATTCAATGAGAAAGTATTGTACAAAAATCTGTTGCTGCAGCATGAGAAGAAAGAAAATGACTATGTAGTACTAGATGATACTCCACAAGTTCATGTTCCAGTAGTTCCTTATGCTCCGCAACAATAGCAACAACAAATACCACACACCCCAGTGAGTGTTAGACGGTCAACAAGGCTAAGTAGACCTCTAGAAAGATTTTCTCCATCTTTGTATTCTATTTTGTTAACAGATGCTGGTGAACCTGAATGTTATAATGAAGCTGTGCAGGTGGATACAAAGCTTCAGTGGGAGTCTGCAATGACAGATGAAATGGACTCTTTGCTGAAAAATCAGACATGGGATTTATGTAAGTTACCTGCAGGTAAAAGGGCTTTACAGAATAAATGGGTTTACAGGATAAAAGAAGAGGATGGAGGTACAAAAAGATTTAAAGCCAGATTAGTCGTAAAAAGATTTGCACAGAAATATGGTATTGATTTTGATGAGATATTTTCTCCAGTTGTTAAAATGACTTCTATTCGTACTGTTTTAAGTATTGTGGCTACTGAAGATTTGCATTTAGAGCAGCTTGATGTTAAAACAACCTTTCTTCATGGTGATTTGGATGAAGAAATATATATGGTTTAGCCACAAGGATTTGAGGTCAAGGGTAAGGAGAATTTGGTGTGGAGATTGCAGAAAAGTTTATATGGCTTGAAGCAAGCACCTCGGCAATGGTATATTAAATTTGACACTTTTATGAATGGGCATGGATATAGTTGGTGTCATTCTGACCATTGTGTTTATTTTAAGAGGTTGGATGATGATAGCTACATTATTTTATGTTTATATGTTGATGATATGCTTGTAGCTGGGTCTAACATGGATCACATTAAGGGGTTGAAACAACAGTTAGCAAAATCTTTTTCTATGAAGGATTTCGGGGCAGCAAAACAAATCCTTGGTATGAAAATTTGTAGAGATAGGAAAAATAGGAAATTGTCTCTATCTCAGGCTGATTATATTGAGAAGGTGTTGCAATGTTTCTCTATGGAAAATGCCAAAGCTGTCAGCACACCTTTGCCTGGTCATTTGAAATTGACTAAGGATATATGTCCCAAGACACCAGAAGAAGAGACTAAAATGTCTAAGGTACCTTATGCTTCAGCTGTAGGGAGCTTAATGTATGCTATGGTATGTACTAGGCTAGATATTGCACACGCAGTGGGAGTCGTTAGCCGTTATATGAGTAACCCTGGTATTGAGCATTGGAATGCAGTCAAATGGATTCTCAAATATTTGAGAGGCACATCCAGTAAGTGTTTACACTTTGGGGGTTCTACTACTACTGTACAAGGCTATGTTGACTCAGATTTGGCAGGAGATATAGATAGTAGGCGGAGTACTACAAGTTATATATTTACTGTTGGTGGGACAGCAGTGAGTTGGATTTCTCAACTACAAAAGGTGGTTGCTTTATCCACTACAGAGGCAGAGTATGTTGCTGCTACAAAGGCAGCCAAGGAGATGATATGGCTTCAATTCTTCATGGAAGAATTGGGACATCCACAAAAGGATAATTTTCTACATACAGATAGCCAAAGTGCCATTCATCTTGCAAAGAATTCTGCTTTGCACTCAAAGACAAAACACATACAGTTGCGGTACCATTTCATTCGATCAGTTTTGGATGATGGACAGTTAAGGCTGGAAAAGATTCATACTGATGATAATCCAGCAGATATGTTTACAAAGGTAGTAACAAGGGAGAAGTTGAACTCATGTTCAGCTTCAGTTGGTCTTCTAGACTGAACAAAATAAAGGAACAACTGAGTCCAAGGTGGTTCAATCCAGTGGGAGCCTCATGTGGGTAGCGGTATTGCTACAGGATCAGTCTCCAAGTGGGAGGTTTTTTAGTATAGTGTGGATACTGATCAGTCACCAAGTGGGAGATTGTTAGCTTGTGGTGACTAATCAGGAAATTACTTATAACTCATTCTAACCCTAAAGCGGGAAAATATTGTATAATATGGCTTAGGGTTAGGGATTTTTCATGATGTATGATTTTAGTACTTGCGGCAGAATTGGGCTGTAAGGGATTACAGATTGTAATCAGGATGTAATCACTGGATAATAATAATATTGGACTCGCTGTTGGTGGACGTAGCCCAGGGATTGGGTGAACCATGTTAAATCTGTGTGTCTTGTGTTCTATTCTGTGTGGTTTATTATTTTCTGATATTAGTTATATTTGCACATAATTGTTATTTCTACCTTGTTAATCCTAACAGTTAGAGATCCCTTCACTTAAAGTCTCTCTCAAGGGCTTAGTGATAGATGAAGACTACCGCACCATGAGGTTATAAGAGTTAGAACTTTTAGATGAGAAACGTAAAGCATCTTTTGATCACATGAGAGTCTACCAAAAGCGTATGTCCAAAGCATTCAACAAGAAGGTTCGGCCTAGGGAATTTCAAGTGGGGGATCTTGTTTCTCAAGAAAACCCTAAGAACCAACAAAATAGAGAACAAAAAGGGAAGTTTGAACCTAATTGGCTTGGACCATACATCATTACTGTAGCTTTTGGTATAGGTGCTTACTTATTATTTGATCCAGAGGGGGAACAACTCCTTGACCCTATCAATGTTTTGCACCTCAAGAAGTTCTATCCATGATGCCCATTTTGTCTATGGGCATCCTTTGTACATATCTTATTGATCCTGAAAAAATTAAAAAAAAATTCATATATGATGCTGAAAAAATTCTAAAAAGCATATAAAGTCCTAAAAAAAAAAAAAAAAAGTGCCTTGGTGAAAACCTGGAAATAGATGCCTTGGTAACAAATTTTTTTTTTAAAAATAAAATAAAATAAATTGTATGTATGTATGTATGTATGTATGTATGTATGTATGTATGTATGTATGTATGTATGTATGTATATATATATATATATATATATATATATATATATATATATATATATATATATATATATATATATATATATATATATATATATATATCCAAGTGGTGAAAACTTGGAAATAGGTGCTACTTGAAGCCTTTGCACCCTTGTTTCTTAGCATGCATCCTCGACACTTAGCCTTTCTCCATTGTGCCTTGACCTTGTTGCCTTGGTTTGGAATTGGTCTTTGTCTTTGTCTAGGAGGCATAACCGTGTTAGCTTTGGTCTCTAGGATGCGTTAGTCTTTAGGACATCTTGCAAACGATGTTTTTCAACACCACCCAAACAATGTTTTTCAACACTACCGTAGCGTCAAGTGTTTGTCAACACTTATCAGATATCCTACCCTACAGTCTAGAATGATGTGATATTTCTCACTACCAGATGTGATACTCAAAGATTGATTCTATGACCTACACACATGCACTTAAACATTTGACTCGTTGAGACTTGTTTGACTTTGTTTTCTTTGTGTGTTGTCTATGATGATTTCTTTGATGAGTGTTCTCTCCCTATGATAGTTTTTGATGATGCTGAGCTAGAAGACTGAGGGCATGAGAACATGTTTTATTGCTTTTTCTTCTTGTGGGTATATTTTGTTAGTCTTAACTGTCATTAGCATTTATGCTTGAACCACTTGACACTTAGGATCTACAAGGTATTATCCTTGTTTATTTACACAAGTGCATACTTATAGTCATCTTGACTTTCCTTATGTCTTGATGTGAGTATAATCTTGCTATACTAAACTTAGGTAATCTCACTGCACTAGTCATCTTGACCTATATGTCTTTGGTGCCTAGGTGGGATTCCCACATATCTATCTGATATAGATCATATTCAGATTCACATAGTCATACTAATATGTATTGTATGATCTTGTGATGCTATCAATAAAGCTCGATGATGATTATTAGATGTCTATTGGCATTGTGACCTTGCAAGTCAACCACTTTCATAGTAGCTTGCATTTTTAGGTTCATGTTAGATTAGTCTTGCATATGGAGAGAGCTCTCCTTTTATCTTTCATGGACTTGTTAGTCAAATTGCGCTCACCTTTCACTTCTTCCCGATCATGTCTTTCGCTTCTTGTCTTTCATATCACATCATTTTCTATTCATTTCGGACTCAAAATTGAAATTTGAGTTAATCTTGATAGTCAAAATTGCACTTCAAATCTTCCCCTTCTTCTGCATAGTTGGCTGACCATTTGAGGCTTGATCCTTCGATCTTCGCTGGGGCATCTTCATTTCTTCCCCCCCCATCTCTTTCAACCTCCTAGTCTTTCATTTATTTTCATTCATGTCATCTCTTTGAGGTTTGACTTTATTAGTCAAACTGGGGCATGCTTTCACTACTTGATGGTTATCCTATAATGTTTCACCTTTGATCATGATTTTTAGTGCTTTGATCAAGTTTATCAGTTTGCTACTTCTCCTCTACCTAATTTCAATTTTGATTCCGAGGAGGCAGTACCTATCAGCTTTAATCCTTGATTCAACTTTATCATTCAGCTCAGCTTGACATTCTTATTTTGAGACTTCACTATCACTTAATAGCAACAGTGATGGTTTTGTCTTTCGATTCTTATCTCTTATTTTGAGACCCGATTAACACTTAATAGCAACAGTGTTGCTCTTGTCTTTTGATTTCAGACCTGACTATCACTTAACAGCAAGGGTGTTGGTCTTGTCCTTTAGCTTATGCTTATGCTTGTCTTGATGTGTTCCCATCCGTCAAACACATATCTGAGTTGTCTTGTGATCCCAAATCGATCTCACATTTCAATTCTTCTTTGACCACATGTGTTCCCAGAATGATCACACATTAGTCAAAGAGGGGAAAATGTATGCACCCTAAAATGGTCACCTAGACTTTGGGCCCCTATTCAGCAATTTATCAAATCCTTGAATCAAATTTTAAAAAATCAACATTTTTCAAACATATCAATTTCCTTGATCAAATCCTATTTTATCATTTTCGATTATTCCTTAGGCTAACCATTTTATCCTAAAGTCTTTATTTATTTAAAAGGAATATTTTCTCCCCTTTTAATAAATAAAAAGCCCCCCAACTTTACATCTTATCCTAAGTTGCACAAATAAAGCATTATTCTTATTTTATAAAAAAGAGAAAAACATTTTTTATCTTATATGGACACAAAAGTCAACTTTTATTTTCTCATTGGAAGATATTTGTGCACATGGATTGATCCTTTTTCAAGCTCCACCCTTGATTAAATCTTTTGCCTCTTAATCTCCATGGTCCATTCTTTCTCATTTCCTATTAAAGAAGGGCTCTCTTCCTCATTTTCATATGCATTTTTGAATACTAATGTTATGCTATAGGTTTTCTAGGTCACTTTGAAGCTTTTGAAGATTTGGAGCACTCTTGGCTTTTGCATCTACATTTCATTCTTAGTTTCATTCATGCATAGTAGCTTTATGTTTATGCTTTCATAGTTTAGATTTCCTTTCAAGCTTTAGAGTAACTCACATAGCTTAACTAGGAAGGCTTTGTAATACTTGGACTTAATTTTCTTTTCATAGCATAGTTTGTACTTTCATTTCCATAGCTTAGCTTGCATCTCTCATTTCTAGCTTGCATATTCATCTTAATCTAGTTGCATTTGCATTTCATAGTGATTCTTGGGGATATTGCCATCCTTGCCCTTGTTTTCATTTGAATCTCTCATTGTGTGGTTGACTAGCAAGGTCATTAGCTTAATAGTTATAGCTGAGAGCAAATTTCAAATAATCTTGCAACTCCATGCATAGAGAGCTCTAGGTCGCTTTCTAAGGTTTCCTCTTCATGGATTCTCTTGGATATAATGACTTAGAGAAGTGCACCATTTGAATGTGTACAACCACAACCTTTGTTAAATACATTGTTATCTCT
>BSBK01008804.1:100000-447500 GCA_027943335.1 Chamaecyparis obtusa
GACTATGTGTTGAGGAGAGGGAAAAATAGAGAGAGGGGTGATGGTGTATATAAATATATAAAGAAGAGAGAATGAGAGAGGGAGAGATATAAATATTAAAAAAATAGGTAAAAAGGGATATATAGAGAGAGGTAGCGGGGGTGAGATATATAGGGATGGAGAGATAAAAAGCTAGACATAGAGGGAGAGATGGGGGAAGAAACATGGAGATTTAGAGATTTAAAGGTTTAGGAAGGGGGTGATGGAGAGATATGGATGGATAGAGAGAGGCAGATGTATCTAGATATGGAAGGGGGAGAGGAAGGTAGAGATAGAGATGAATGCAGAGTGAGAAGAAAGGGAGAAAAATAGATAGAGAGATAGAAATAGATGGACAGGTAAAGATATAATGTCTTTAGGTTGAAACGTTAAACAGTTCTCAAAAAATTGATGGTAAAAATTGAAATTATTTCTTAACTTCTTGAGTTGAGTGAAATAAGTTGTTTGGCTAATGAACTAGGAAGTACTCTCATATGGGTTATTGGTGAGCTTGGATACCTATTTGAAAATTGAATCATTCATCATGAAGATAGAATCTCTTGCCAATCAAATCTTGACCTTCATAGCCCTCTCATTCACACACACAAACTTACTCACTGGCCCATCCCCCCACCACCCCCCCCCTCTCTCTCTCTCTCTCTCTCTCTCTCTCTCTCTCTCTCTCTCTCTCTCTCTCTCTCTCTCTCTCTATTGTAACAATATATGCTTGTCATTTTATTGATATGCATAATGATTTATATAGTAGTTATAGACTAATAATTTGTTTGTGTCAAAAATCTTCCCTTTATAACTAATGTTTGGAGCCATTAAAATGGATAAAACTCTTCCTTCTATTATATAAATGATAGTATTTTAATCAATGTACTAAATCTATTGGCCTTGATTTATCTTAGTTGTTAGTGGACAACATGTTAACTAACTAACCCTCATAAGTTGAAAATTGGTGAGAATTACCTATGATAGGATTTTAAAAATAAAAATTTATACACCTTACCATGACCCTTGTTACTAAAAGATATATTTAATAATTTACATTATATAAAAGTAATATAATAATTGCACATTTTATATTATATTTAATATTAGACATAGTGTTTTTTTATTGAAGAATTATTAGGCTTTCCCTTATCATCACTATGATAACATAGAAGCACCATGAAGGGGTAGAGATCATGTTGACTTGTAAAGGATAAATTAAACTCCAATATTCATATTGACTTGTTATATCATATAAATTTATTTTATTTAAAATTAAATGTTAATTAAATTATTATTTTTTAACTAAACATATTAACCTTCTAACAATATATATAAAAATTAAAACATAAACAATATTTTTTACAAAACAAATTTTCTTATTCATATTTTAAAATAAATATTACTCAATAAATAATATTTATTAGCTTTCAAATGTTTGTGATATTAAGAAAAAATAATCTTTTCATAATACCCTTAAAATAAAATTTATTATAAAAACTAAAATATCATATCATATTTTTTTTATAAAAAAATTCTTAATTTTTAAGTCGATGGAGTTTGTTTTTCAATTTATTTGAATGTTTGATCTTGTCTTTCACAACTCATCCCACTCCAAGAGGTTAAATAATATATTCCAAC
Source organism: Chamaecyparis obtusa (assembly GCA_027943335.1). NCBI lineage: Eukaryota > Viridiplantae > Streptophyta > Pinopsida > Cupressales > Cupressaceae > Chamaecyparis > Chamaecyparis obtusa. The sequence continues at coordinate 101,657 of BSBK01008804.1, forward strand.
GAAGACACTAAACTTGACAATGCAACGAAAATAATAGTAAAGGATGTGGAAAATAGAGGTAAAGAATGATGGTAAAAAATGATGCTGAAAAATGATCCCAAATAGAATGATGGTAAAAAATGGCAAAAAGTGACAAAAATTGTTGATTTCACAAATTCGCTCTTTCTTTTCATATTCAATTTTATTAATTAACATATTTAAAAAGCATCATATTCAATTAGTTAATATGTTAAAAAGTCTCATATTTAAAAATTAGATGCATTAAATAAAACTAAATAACTAAACTTAAGAATTAATAAAAAACTAAAAACTAACAAAATTTAAAAAAGAAATTAAAGTTAACGATAATGATAATAACTAAAATTAACTACATATTTAAAAAATTAAAGTTAGTTTCTAAAAACTTATATTAGTTCTTAAAAAAATAACCTAACAAATGTTTTTGAAGAAATTAAGCTAGGATACAATTTTTTTTAAAAAGAACTCATAACATAAAGAACACAGGGTAAAGAATATCGCTTTTTAAAGGATGGAATGCCGCTATTTTTTATTTTTTTTTGCCACTCTTTATATTGGCAAATATCATTTTACAAATTGGATTTGGGGCTTTGAAAACAGAGATCGCGGCTTTCAGCATAGTGACTACGGCTTTTGACAGAGTATCTGTGGTTTTCAGGACAACATATTGGGGCTTTTCATAGATGCAAATGTAGCGTTTTTACAATTTTTAGTTCCTACCATGCTCATAGGACTATTGCCAAGGCCTAAGATATTAACTGGTGATTAATCTTTTTGAGACCAACCTATCAAATTATTTTTCTCTACAAATTCTATTTTCATATGTGCACCCCAGAAGTTGCATATTTTTTTACCTGTATTTTGGTTATTACTTGTTTTGTCTGCATCTGATTGGTATTGCAGATGGCTAGAGAGTCCTCCATCATTATCAATATAGGAGAACACACAACTTCAAAGGCAGGGCAGGCAAAATGGAGTGCAATGTCTATGATTCTGAGAATAACCTAGTTTTTTATTGCCTAGTTTCTGTATTAAGCAGCAGGCTACACATAAACAATCAAAACAACCGGTGGTTGGAGTTTCTGTATTAAGAAGCAGGCTACACATAAACAATCAAAACAGCTGGCGGTTGGAGTTTCTGTATTAAGCAACAGGGTACACATAAACAATCAAAATACCTGGCGTCTGCAATTTCGTGAGTGGAAATACACTACGGTGCACAGATTTTCATAATAGGAGCTTTGCAAATTTCAAAGAGCTCATACAAAAGGAGGATGTTTATATTTCAGTTGACTAAATAGTACATAGTTGTAACCAAGGTAAAATTTAGTCTTGACTTACAAAGAAAACAAATTAAATCAAAAGAAACTGATTCTGAAAGAAAAGTTTCAGAATTCTTTTCTGCGATGGGGAGAAAGAAGTGAACTTATAGAAACATCTGGTGGGCTACTAGTGAAATTGGGGATCACTTTGCTGGAAATTGAGCAACTGAATTAGTATTACAAAGTTTAATAAGGAAATGTTTATTTGTCTATCAGTTGAGAGATTGGGCGCATGTTGGTCTCCCACAATGCTCATGTTTTTCAGTATTTAGAATAGTGTGTTCAACATTTATATGAGATAGTAACGTGTTGGAGATCGATAAAAAAGAAATTAATAGGAAGAAGGTAGAGAAAAGGGGACGACTGTCATTTGAAGTTGTGTTTGGTGCTTCTTCTTTTTCCACAAGCTACTATTGTGACTGTTAAGATTTGTTTTTTTTGTCTATGGAACTATATGATTCATAATTTCTTCTTAAAATACTCTATTATTTCTGATATGAATGCATACAGAGACTCCCTTATTCCTTTCAAGCTAAACCTTGTCTTTAATCCACACATTGGTAGTTGATGATGTCATAGGAAACATGTTCATTTTTAATCATTTATCTGACATTGGATTAGTTGCAGGTTGTGCCCAACATTTTGCAGATCTTGTATGTCGGTGTAATAGATAGAAAGAGAGCGAGGAGCATCAATCTTAAACACGACGGTGAGGAGATAAGCTATATGTCACTACTACTCAAAAAAGGGGGAAATTTTGAATAATTATGTACCACTCCAATATATCAATAGCTATGAGAATAAAAATTGTACTTAGTCACTCTATCTACGAGCAATTCTATCAGAAGATCTTGAATATGTCGTTAGCAATAGGGCATAATTTTAGGGTATTAATAGACAATAAAAATACATTATATAATTATTTAAGAGGTCTTACAAATGTATGTGTTATATAGGGAGTTGAAGAGTGGCAGGGACTATGCAGCCATGAAAATTGTTAGCCATACAAAGGGGGAACACTTAGTTTTTTTCCCTTAAGTTTGCGAAAAGTTATATAAAAAAAATGATTTTAGTGGCTAGATAGCCACTACCCAGAATGATAGAGATTGAGGGGAACAAAGCCAAGTACGCTGTTCAAATTCAGGACTAACGTGTAAGCCTCAGATCGCTCAGAGCGCATCTACGCTATCCCGTACAATAAATCTGGTGCCACGCTCAACAAATTTAAGAAATCCCCAGAAAATGGCCAGACCAGGCCATTAAATGTGAGATCAACTCAATAATATTTTAACTTTAATTTTTCTAAAAAAATTAATTTAAAAAAAATTAAAATTATATGAAATATTTGAAATAATTGATTAAAAATATTACATATGATCTTATTTTAAATTTATATATTATTTACTAGTTTAATATACAATTTAATTATGGTGCTTTTGACGGTCATTAATTTGAATCGTTGCAGAAATGCTAATCCAGATAAAAGCTGGAAAACACATTAAAATTTTATTTGCAACAAAGCCAGCCCAAATAGGCCGAGATTTATTTCAAATCTTTATTTCAAATTTGAATTCTTGAATTTTCCTTAGCTTTCAAGCTAAATATAGAAAACTTCCCTCAAAAGAAACCAAAATCCTCAACATTTTGCGGCATTAATTCAGCGTAGAATTATTCAGAGCAATCCGCCTAAGAGACGGAAAATAAGTCAACGTGCAAAAAAATAATAGAATTAAGAAGAAACAAAACCAATTGTTTAGAATCCTTGTCCACCATGAATAAGGGTTTAAAGGTTGCTTGCAAGCGGAGAATTCCATAACAATCAGGCATCAATGGTAGATGTACGACTCAGCAGAACCAACCGGTGGAATCTCCATGGAAAGAAACAGTAACAACGTTGGGTTACGTACACGTGGCCGAAGAAAAGTAAACATTATATTAGGCATTTTGCAGTTATGTAGACCATCTGCCGCCTAAAGTTTTCACGAAAAGCAAAAACAAATGGTTGTGAAAGACTGGCGAATAGGAAAGTGGCAAGGGAAAACCTCTGGATAAAATAGTATCGTGCTAGATGTCTCGCAACCATTACACAATGTCACATCAACAAATATTGCATATCTCACGTCCCTCCCAAGCTTGCAAATGCAAATGGAAAGAAAAACCCCAAGGACATATGTGAAGGCCACAAAAAAAAATGAACGTGTCAGATCTTTTCGATGGTCGTCATTGTCTTAGCGAGATTGTTGACCATCGGATGAAAAAATCAGTTTGAACTCTTTCATAGGGAAATGCTTACAACGGAAAAATGATTTATTTTCATTTTTAAATAATTTTTACACTCAATAAAATAATTAATTAATATATTAATTAAATTAAATTTTTTAATAATATTAACATATTTAATTTTTCCCACCCAACTGCTTAGACAGCAGGGTCCTCGCCCACTCTTCCTATAGAAACAGGAAAACATCCTTGTTGTCCTCGTTCGCTTCCAGAGTACCACCCGTTAGCTTTTCCTGCACATGACAGAGAGTCGTAGCTGAAGTATGCATAACCTTTAGGCCAAATTTGTTGGTCAGCATGCATTGGTTCATCAGCTCCTGCATATTTTTCTTGATCTCTGGAATATCTTTGTCCAAGTTTGCGAACCTCCTTTTAAGAGTACCTTTGAAATTGTTTTTGTCCTCCGGGGCCTCGGTATTGTAATCAGAGGTAGGGGGCTTATCCTGGGGATCTTGAGCAAGATTCAGGGGCAGGGTAGGAATATTGGGGGTTTCCATGGCTTGCTTGGAGTCGAGAATAGGGTTGTTACTAGTCCTAGGAGGACTCATATGATCATCCGAGGAATCATTTATGGACTCAGTGGTTTGGGAGTCTTTTTCAGTCATGAAATGTTCTTTAGATGTCGTTTCTAGCAGCTTGGTTTTACATTGCTCCTTGGCAAGTTTGTTTGAGCTCCTGTGACCCGAGCCACTCAAATCCACCACCAAACTAACCTGGCTCTCCATTATTTTCCTTTTTTTGGGCCTACATTCGTTCTTCGGAGTACTGTCATCCTCCTTCATATCTTTAATTTCCTCAGACTCAGAGACATAAGACACCTCCTAGCCATCCTTCCTATTGAATGGTTTTTTAACACATTTTTTGTTGTTCCTGCCCTCTAGCACCCAGCACAAGCTCCTGGATGACACAGCTAGTTAATTTTGACTAGACCTGGCCCTAGGATCCCCTGTTTTGTGGTTGGGGTTAATGTTAGTTTTTATAGCTTTCTGTTCATCCCTGTGTGACTTTTAACTGATACTTTACATGCTACTGCTTGGTCTAGATACTCTGTTTTAATTCGTTTGATTAGTATTGTGGTTTATGTTTTTGATAGGGGCAGATTTAGACTTGGTGATTATATTGTTAAACTATTATATCTGCTTTGACTGGTTACATTAATGTGCTACTAGTCCTTTGTTCCTCGGGCCAGCACCCTCTTGCTGCTTTTTCTATCAAAAATAGATTTAAGTTTTTGAATTTTTAATATTTAAATTATTATTATATTATAACATATAAATGTAATTTAATGATTTTGAGAAATATATTGTATGAAAATTTTGTAACGATATTATTTAACTTTCTGAAAATAGACATATATAGATACAACTATTAAATTTTTCATATTATATATAATTAAAAAAGTGAAGAATATATGTTATCATTATGTGTTGATCTTAAACAAACAATGTGTTGATGATATTTATATAGAGGGAAGATCATGGTTAACATTTAAGAATGTGAAAAATTAAGTAGATTGTGAATTTAAAACATAGATATCAATTAATATTCTAATTTTGAATTAGGTGACTATTATGTGTGAAAAATTTCACCTTGTCCTTTTCTAATCTTAGGTTTTTAAAGAGATAATTCAAGAAAATTACTTTTAATTCTTTGGTATTTGACTATTTTTTATTGTTAAATTCTAGTATCAAATCAATGTGCTAGTTTAGATTTTTTTAGAATTTGTTTCATTTGATTATTTGTATTGAGTTCAGTTGAAAAGTTAAAAAATTCATACTATCTTAATTTATCATTTAAGTTTAAATTATAATTAGTTTCAATTAACAAGTATATTACATTAAAATTATTAATATATGTAGGAATACAAATTATATACTTCAAATTGTTTGAACTAAATTTTTTTTATCACTAAAAATAATACTATTTCAAACAAATTTAATAAAAATTATGTATAATTATATTAATAAAAAAATATATTTATACATCTTAAAATAAGTTAATATTATATTTTATAAAACTTTAAAAACTTTAAACATATAAATATATTAAAAAATTAAATAATATTAATTATGCCGAAGGCATTTCTTATATGAAACCCATCCCCTTGGGTTAAACTGATCTATGACCGTCGAATGCTCCGTACGCATGCAAGATGATTGAAATGATCGGGATCGTCCGCGGTTTTTGAAAAGACCATAAAATGCAACATTTGTGTTGTGTGAATAGAGTGCAAGGTTATGATTTAACTCGTCAGGAACTGGAGTTAGGTTCATGGTTTACAAGATACTCATTGCTTATTTGTTCATTTCTGTCTATTTTACCTTTTTGCAGCCTTGACATATTCGTCAGAGGTGGTTCTTCGTTCCTCCTATACAGTTGTTTAATATGGTGGCCAAGGATACATTTAAAGATGTGGTGTTGAGTTTATTCAGTTAATGTTGAAATAGTCTTTCGGTTATAGAACACATATGGAGAAGTGGAGGAGAATGACTAAATGACAGGTAGGTGCCTCTGTCAAAAGATGGTGTGCTTGCTGTCACAGTTACTAGCAAATTATGAGATCATTAGCCAATGACAGATCTAATGATTTTCATGTGTTCGCTAAGAATATTAGCAACCCTTGCGATCATGCGATGACTATTGATCTATTATCGAGGCCACGATGTCTTTCTTTACGTCCACAATGGAAAAGGAAATAATATTGACTTTTAGATGGAGCATCTAACAGTTGTATTCCATCGAAGCTGTTAACTAGGTCATCAGTACTACAATGCAAGGTTCATCGTCGATGCATCTTGAATGAATGACTATCGTATGCTCATAAAGATTCTGATTGTCCCTTGCGAACATGTGCCATCCGATAGATTATTTTCCACAAGAGATCGATGGGCCAGTTTCAAACTTCAGCAATAAGTGGTGCAAAATAAAATTTCCCCATTAACTATGTTGCATTCCGTAATGAAATGGCATCGGATTTATTATTTAAAACTTTCGAAACCCGCTTTCTCTACTGGCTAGAGTACTCGTATGGAGAAGTGGAGATAATCTTGGTGTCTAAATCTCCCAATTAAATTGGCTAAATCACAAATATATCATGAATGGGAGGAGAATGGTTGAATGACAGGTAGGCGCTTGCGTCAAATGATGATGTCCCAGCTGTCACAGTTTCCAGCAACTTATTGTATCAATAGTGAATGACCGATTTGATGATTTTCGTGTCTCTACCAAGAATCTAAGCACCCTTGCGATCATGTAGTTACCGTTGATCTATTATTGAGGCGATGATGTCTTCCTTTATGTCGACTATGGAAAAGAAAATAATATTGATTGTTAGATGGAGCATCTAACGGTTGTATTCCATCGAAAGTGTTAACTGGGTCATCGGTACTGCGATGCAAGGTTGATCGTCGATGCATCTTGAATGAATGATTGTTCTATGTTCACAAAGATTCTGATTGTTCCTTGCAAACATGCGCCATTTGTTCAAACAAAAGATTATGATTAGCAATGAATATCATATAAATCGAATGAGTAATGTCCATGATTTTACAAATTATTACTCTTCCAACTTGTAGACAGTAAAATATTTGTTTTGAATGCAATGTTTTCCATCATCGGCTATATATGTAGCTCAATACTATATCCGACGTTGAAAATTTATATACAAAAATAAAAGGGCCAACATGTAAATTATTCATTGTAGTCATTGGCTATTATTAAAATTATAAGAAGAAAGCAAATACCATACACATTCCTTTTTTAATTTATTACCATTTAATATCTATCAACAACTACAGGTAAAATTTTACGATAGATATAATTGTATACATTAAAAAAAAAACCTTTGGATTGATCTAAAGACACGTTCTAGTTCGTAATATATCCAGCCATACTTTGTCATAATAATTTACATTGCAAACAATTAAAACAATCTTTTTTATAATCTATGAATAAATTATTTTTTTCAATATGTACTGCGGTATTTGTTATGTATAAATATCTATGACTTTTCGATATCGACGTAAATCGCCATTTCATGATTCTGAATGACTATTTATTGCTACTCAATTACTACATCTTCTTGTTGTATTTGAAAATTTTCCCTATATACCTGACAGTTATTGCAAATGCATTAAATGTTAAATGGTTTGGTTGGTAACAATTTTTTTCTTCTGGTGTTCAAGATGACCGCCTTCATTTACCGTCATCAAAGCCTATATAAGAACTATTTTGCTAATACTTTTCTGAACCAGTAACATATTTTATAGAAACTTTTATATAGATTTGAATATATACATTGACCCGATCATCAGGACATTTAAAGTTCATCATTATGGAGGCATTGTTATCACAAGTTGTTTTAAGTTATGTTTTTAGGATTGTGTATTTTGTTCATTTCTTAGATTTTCTCATCGAACAAATTGTTTGTATCACAAAACAATATGTACATTTTTTTTTCAACAATGCATCACTGAGAAATATGGTGTATATGTTTATGATATACTTTTGATTATTGACATCATACTATCTATCATTAAATAGGTAAGAAAAATGGCCTTATTAACACAAGGAGCAGTTAGTAAAATAATGGATGGTATTTCCATCAAAGAACCATGTTTTCAAATTGTATCGTTACATTCTATTGAACAACAACATAGTGTGAGTACAAAATATCATGTGGAACTTTCTGATGGTGTGCATACACACTTTTCCCTTTTGCTGGAACAATTTAACACCCTTGTAGTGGAGGAGGCTTTAGTTAAAGGTTCCATTGTTTTCATCATAGAATACTCTTGCAAGCAAGTCCAAAATTACATGTGAATTTGTTTAGGGAGTGTAAGACAATTGTTGTTTTTATTAAATATGCTTGTTTGCTTTCATGGTCTGGTAAGTCATTGGATAATATTTTTTCAACCAATATTCTTATCAATCCAATTTTAACTGAGGCTGCTTGTCTTTTGACATGGTCTGCATGAATAGGAGAATATCAGTCTTCTATTTCTTTGACTAAAGAGCCAACAATACTTGCCAGATTTACAAATCAACAGCCAATGTCTACCATCTGTACAAAAGACTTCCATTCCATGATTCTTATTTGCATAACAACACAAATTTCTAGACTTCATGTGGATAAATTTTATTATCTTTCATGTCCTCAAATCATTGATGACAAAAAATGTAAAAAAAAAGTTATTCAGAATCATATTGGGAAATATGAATGTCCTAAATGTTGTGTTCATATTCCAATATGTGATTTCAACTGCATGCTTAATATGGATTTGTAGAATCCATTAGGTGACCTTCACAATGTTACTTCCTTTGAAGGCCCTGCAAATGCTTTATTGGGTGTGGATGCAGTAGATTTTCAATTGCTGCTTGCTGAACCCGGTGCAGAAAAATAAATTTTGGATAATCTTTATGGTTCTGATTTTATGTTTGATCTAAGTATCAAAACATCTACTTTTGGCAGCCAAGAAACTCAAAGCATAATTGTTCTCTCTTTTAAGATTGCCTAAGACAGTAGTTTACTTATAATATTGAACATATATAATCATATGTTTTTATATATATGTATTTTTGACAATAAACTGTGTCATGTCAATGTTATGTTGTTCAATTTTTGTGTAACATATTTTGTAAAGAATCAATATTTCCATATCTACCATGATTCTTTTTAGATAAAATTTCCATATCTCACTAATATTTCACTGACTTGGTTCATCAAACAACTTTTGGATGATCCTTATGGTTCTGACTTTCTATTAGATCTAATTATCTAAGAAATGAACAAAATGTAGAACCTTGAAAACATAACTTAAAACAACCTATGATAACAATACCTCCATAATGATGAACTTGAAATGTCTTGATGGTTAGGTCAATGTATATATTGAAATCTGTATAAATGTTTCTATAAAATATGTTACTAGTTTAGAAAAGTATTAGTAGAACAGTTCTTATATAGGCTATCACGACGGTCAATGAAAGCGGTCATCTTTAACACCAAAAGAAAAAAAAACTCTTACCAACCAAATCATTTAAAAATGAATGCAATTTAATGCATTTGCAATAACTATCACGTATACAAAGAAAAACTGCAAATACATCAAGGACATGTAGTAATTTAGTAGCAATAAATAGTTGTTCTAAATCATGAAATGACTATTTACATCGATATCAAAGAGTCATAGATATTTAAACATAACAAATACCGCAATACATATTGCCAAAAAAAATATATTCATAGATTATAAAAAAGATCGTTTACATTTTTTTCACTGTAAGCCATTACAACAAAGTACACCTACATATATTAGAAAGTAAAACGTGTCTTCAGATCAGTTTAGAACTTTTCTTTTTAAATGTAAACCTCTTCTTTTGCCGAGCAAGAAATTGAAAGCATAATTGTTCTTACTTTGAAGCTTGTTGAAGACAGTAATTTCCTTCTAATAATGAACATATCTAATCAATGTTTATTTATATTTGTATATTCGATAATAAACTATGTCATGTTAATGTTATGTTGTTCAATTTTTATGAAATATATCCATATCTAAATATTCTTTTTAACTTACCTCTTTTCAATTATTACAGGTATAAACAACAATTCTATATGCAGTCATGGATAATGCAAATAATGAAAGAGAGACTAAGCACAATCACATAAATCAGATGTAGAGAGCTAGATATGATGCCAAAAAAATTATTATTAACAAAAGAAGACGAGAAACCTCTCAGAATATTGAACTTACAATTTTTGCATCAAATTTATATAGCTTGAACACCTCATATCATTTAGAACCAGTTCAACTTTGAGATTCATATCCTCTACCAAATTCAATTATTGAAAATCCTTGCTTGCCAAAACTTCAAATACGTAATTGTATTGAAGATCATACAATATCCATGAATACAACTGACCATATCCATACTTCACCTTTCTCTAAAAATTATTACAATGCCAGAAAAGAATTTCGTACAAAGATAGATGATATTTTAAACTATAGAAGGTGTCCTATATGTATGGAAAGATATCCTGGGATTAAAATGCACATAGTAGATGAAACTTTAATATGCTGGAGATGCAATTCAAAAAAAGATGGGCATTGGTTCTCAAAGTGGAACAATATGGATCCAAGTGAACAACCATTGTGTCTGAAAATCTTAACAGAAATTGAACAAATGCTGGTAGCCAAAATAATTCCTATTTTGCAAGTCACTTATACAAAAGTTGGTCAACACAGATATAGTGGTCATACTATTTATTTTCCTCAAAATATTTCTAGTATCACAGCATTGTTGCCTAAATGAATAGATGCATTGGATATAATCATTGTTAATAGAGAGAGCATAAGAAATAAAAAGTATAGTTTTTATGTTGTCAGATCTAATGTTTATGAAGCACCGAAATATAAAACATTGAATGACCCATACTATAGGGATGTACAAATAGATGAAAATGTATTAGCATCATTGCCTTTACAATGTACTAATGTTTCAGACCTAATTTTTAATGCAGTGGAAAATGGTCATCCTATCGAAGATAACTCATCTATGTTAGATGAGATAGAAGAAAATGAGTTTGATCAGAGTCTAGAATTTAACAGCTCATTTGTTTGTAATCTACTTGCTCCACGTAGAGAAATAGAAGAAATACAGTCTTTTTTGCATTTAGGAGAAGGTCAGACAACATAATCTATTACATGGCCTCCTATCTCAGCTTCTCCTATTAATGAATACACAACTGAAGGTTTATTTTTAATGGCATTTCCAGCTTTGTTCCCCAATGGAATGGCATCATTCAAACAATCACATATCAAAGAAGTCAAAATCCATGATTATGCTCTTCACCTTCTATGGTACTATGATAACAGATTTGGGCAACATTCAAGATTTAGGTATTTTATATTGAATATTATTATGGGCCATCGAAGCCAGGCCACAACATTTGTGTTTGTTCACAAACAATTATATGGTTCTTTACCTGTAACAATTGTAGATCTTTGTCAAAAGCTACAAGATGTACCTGATGATAAACTGATAGATCAGTTGATGAGATTTGGTTCTTCTGTACATGGAACTAGACCTTTTTGGAATTAACAAAGAGTAGAATTGATAGACATGGTTATTCAGATTAGTTGTCCTACACTTTTCTTTATCCTCAGTGCTGTAGATACCAAATGGCCTAATTTACATAATATCATGCCATCCAACATGCCAAAAAATCCATCAATGGCTACAAGATGGAAAATACAAAATATTATTGAAAATCCACATTTGACAGTTATATATATGCATCATAGATTCACTGCATTTCAAGAGCAAGTCTTGGAGAAACTACTTGGTGCAACTGACTATTGGTACAGGTAAATAATCTATCTACAATGTTATTCAATAAAATAAATAACAGTCCATTTTGATTAGCTTTTTGTCCATTTACCACTTTTTCTTGTTCAATAATATAATTTACTGACTTAAATTTATATCAGGTCTAAATGGCAAAGTAGAGGTTCCCCACACATTCATGGCTTTGTTTGGTTGCCCAATGGACCTGATCTTAAAAATTTAGAATGGAATAGTGATCTATCAGTGCAGAGAGCTATAGATTACATAGATTCATATGTATCAGCATGGAATCCACAAAGCATTCAACAAAGAAATCAAGGGTTTTTTTTTCAGATCTCTTCATGATCCTTGTCTCATGACTATAGAGATCATATATGCAATAGACATGGCTTTTGATTATGGTGATTTGATTAATCATGTACAATGTCGCACAAAATTCTCTTTGCAAACATGTTTAAGAAGAAAAGGTGATGCTATTTCATGCCGTTATAAAGCTCCATGGACAACAGAAGAAAAATCTCAATTAATACTTACAGACAAAGATGAACCTAAACATATAGTAGCACGCAATGATGATCGGCTAAACTTACATAATATACAAATCCTTTCAATAGGGAGAGGTAATATAGATTTTCAACCTGTTATTTCAATTGATGCAGTTACCAAGTATATAGCAAAGTATGCAGCAAAAGTAGAACATAAAAATTAGAAACATATCGTGCAATATTAAGTAGAGTATCTTCAAGTTTGAATGGTACAATGCCTGCTCTAGCTACACTTCAGAAAATACTTCTCAAAAATCTTGTTGACCATGATATAGGTGCCCAAGAAATCTTCCATCTTTTACAAAAGCTTCCCTTATCCCTCTGTGATAGATAGTTTGTATCTTTGAATGTGAACCGAAAAAATCTTCAACATCTACCTATATCGAACATGCCAATAAGCTTATGCCATAACCAAATTGACAATTATATGGAATGCCCACCAAGTTTAGAAATGTTTTGTCTTATTGACATAACCCAAAGATGGACATTTAGAGCTACTCGAAAGTAGGACAAATGGAAACAAAGGAAATCCCCTTGTATAGTTAGAGTCTCGCCTAGATTTATTAGTATTCCTTCCAGAGAAAACATTTCTTATCCAAATTTTTGCTGGAGTGAACTTTTGTTATACAAACCATTTCACAATATTGAAATAGAATTTTCAGATTTAGATGAAGGAATAATAGATCAATGGGAAACTTTTTCATCAACATATGAAGCATGGCATGTACATAGAACACATTCAGATGCACAAGAAGTAGATGATCCTACAAGTCCTACAGCAGATCCAGATGGAATGCAAGATAGTATACATGATGAATGACAAGTTTTAGCTCATTTATATCCAGGAATGCTTATACATTTAAATGATTTAAATATGCTTGGATATTGAGAATTTGACTTAGTAAACAATTGGTTTCAAAATAATATTACTCCTTTACAAAAAGCTATAGCTACAAATTTCATTCAATCAAATCAAGAAATATTTCAAGAGAATTCAGTTATGCATCTACAACCTTTTTATAAATTGTTTGTCCAACAAAAAAAATCATATGATATGATTATAACACATAGCAAAGAAACTACTATACAACAATCATTACAACTAATTGTACAAGGCACTGCTAGCACTGGCAAATCACATCTGATAGCTCAAATCAAAGCTAGTCTCTGTCAATCAACATCCAATGGACAGTCACTTGTTCTACTTCTTGTACAAATAGGAGTTGCAACATTTAACATCAAGGCATCTATAATTCATTCAGTTCTATGTATTCCTATCAAAGAGATGGTACAATTACAAGGTCAACAACTAGCAAAATTACAGGAAAATTTGTATTATGTTCAATACATCATAATAGATGAAATGAGTTTTATTGGTCCTAAATTATTTGAAAGAATTGATATGAGATTGAGAAAAGCATTTCCAAATAGAAACCACATTCCTTTTGGAGGTCGTTTAATGATTCTCTTTGGTGATTTGGGTCAGCTTTCTCTAGTTAAAGATATTTTGATGTATGCTTCAAATTCATATAATGGACAATTATGAGAGTCATTCAAAAAAGTAATCACTTTAGAAGCAAACTTTCACCAAATTGGAAACACAGATGTTTAGGTACAATTCTGTTCTCTTCTTACAAATCTAAGAAATGCAGAACCAACAATTGAAGATTGGACTCTACTCATGTCATGGATAAGTACTATTCTCAGTAAAGAGGAACAAGAAGAGTTTCATTCTAAAGTACACCTGTTTGCAACAAATGAAATGGTGGGTCTTCATAATAAGAAAATATTATTATCTCTATATCAACCTGTGGCTCTTTCAATAGCAGAACAACAAAAAGATTTTGAAAGTTCAAATGTAGATGAAGAATAACTTCAATCTCACATTATTTTATGTATAGGACAACAAGTTATGCTATGTAGTAATTTATGTGTCTAAACAGGACTGGTTAATGGTGTTATAGGAGAAGTCAAAGCTATTGTATATAATGATGGTGAAAAGCCTCCTCAACTTCCATTGATAGTTGTGGTTGAATTTTTTAACTACATTGGTCCTCCTTGGGATGATAGTAATCCAAAACATATTCCTATCACACCAATTAAAAGGGGTTGTCACCGTCAAATTCCTCTGCGTATGTCATGGGCTTTAACAATACACAAATCACAGGGTTTGTCGCTTGTAAAACCCACAATTGACATTGGAACCATAGAGCGTCAAGGATTAACTTTTACAACTCTTTCTAGAGTTCATGAACTATTAGGAATACGTATTCATCCACCTTTTAGTTTTGAAAGATATTCACACATGCAACAAAATTCAAATGTTACAAGATGAAAAGAAGAAGAGAGACGCCTAAACGCGTTAACAGAATTTTAACCCTTTTTTTCTACCATTATTGTATATTCTTCATTGAAATTACAAATATGTATACATGTTTCTTAGATTATGATTTGTGAACTTACAAAACATATATTTCTTTCAAAAGATATATAAACTTAGTAATAATAACCATTTTTTGGGAAACTATACTTTTTGTTGAAACTCAAAAACTATAGTCTATATTTTTGTCGCTGTAATATTTATCATCAACTGATTAGATAAAAATAGAAATAGAATAAAAATTGCTCTTATAAATGCATAATAATTATGTTTACCTTTTGAAATAAATAGAGTATACTTTATTAACATGTTAATCATATTTATTGAATGCGTTTAACACTGTAAAGGTGATCTAAATCAGCACACATGATATTGTTACAACAAAACCTTGTAACCAGAATTAATATTGTAATCATAACTATAGGTAATTAGGAAATACCTCTATCAGGTTTATGATTCATTATTTCTATCATTCAAAAATGCTAATTTAAATCTTGTTAGTATTTTCTATTTAAGAACTTTTTTTTCAACATATTACAACACTTTTTTACAATGTCAGCTTACTATTTCATTTTTTCAAACTACATCTAACAATAATAAATTTAGTTATTATTAAAATAATAAATAAAAGTTTTTATATACACAGAATCAGTTTTATTTATCTGACTGATGCTACATACAACAATAATTATAGGAACATGTCCATTCACATTCAACAACAACAGAATGTATAAAAATCATTATCACAAGAAATCGTCAATCAGATTTCTTAAAAAATAGTTACAACAAACCCTTGTAACAATAATTAACATGGTAACCATAACTACAAAAACATTTTGAAAGTTCAAATGTAGATGAAGAACAACTTCAATCTCACATTCTTTTATGTATAGGACAGCAAGTTATGCTATGTAGTAATTTATGTGTCCAGACAGGACTGGTTAATGGTGCTATAGGAGAAGTCAAAGCTATTGTATATAATGACAGTGAAAAGCCTCCTCAACTGCCATTGATAGTTGTGGTTGAATTTTTTAACTACATTAGTCCTCCTTGGGATGATAGTAATCCAAAAAATATTCCTATCACACCAATTAAAAGGGGTTGCTGCCATCAAATTCCTCTACGTATGTCATGGGCTTTAACAATACACAAATCATAGGGTTTGTCACTTGTAAAACCCACAATTGACATTGGAACCATAAAGCGTCAAGAATTAACTTTTACAGCTCTTTCCAGAGTTCATGAACTATCAGGGTTACGTATTCATCCACCTTTCAGTTTTGAAAGATATTCATGCATGCAACAAAATTCAAATGTTACAAGAGGAAAAGAAGAAGAGAGATGCCTAAACGCAGTAACATAATTTTAATCCTTTTTTTCTACCATTATTGTATATTCTTCATTGAAATTACAAATATGTATACATGTTTCACAGATAATGATCTATGAACTTACAAAACATACAGTTCTTTCAAAAGATATATAAACTTAGTAACAATAACCATTGTTTGGGAAACTGTACTTTCTATTGAAACTCAAACTATAGTCGATATTTTTGTCGCTATAAGATTTATCATCAACTAATTAGATAAAAATAGAAATACAATAAAAATTGCTCTTATAAAATGTGTAATAATTCTTTTTACCTTTTGAAATAAATAGAGTATACTTTATTAACATGTTAATCATATTTATTGAATGTCTTTAACACTATAAAGGTGATCTAAATCAGCACACACTATATTGTTACAAAAAAACCTTGTAACCAGAATTAATATTGTAACCATAACTATAGGTAATTAGGAAATACCTCCATCAGGTTTATGATTCAGTCTATCATTCAAAAATGTTAATTTAAAACTTGTTAGTATTTTTTGTTTAAGAACTTTTTTTTCAACATATTACAACACTTTTGTACAATGTCAGCTTACTATTTCATTTTTTCAAACTACCTCTAACAATAATAAATTTAGTTATTATTAAAATAATAAATAAAAGTTTTTATATACACAGAATCAGTTTTATTTATCTGACCGATGCTACATACAATAAAAATTATAGGAACATGTCCATTCACATTCAACAACAATAGAATGTATAAAAATAATTATCACAATAAATCGTCAATAAGATTTCTTGAAAATAGTTACAACAAACCCTTGTAACAATAATTAACATGGTAAGCATAACTACAGTTAGCTAAAAACTATCTCCATTAGGCTATGGTTCACTATTTTTACCATTAACATGATCAACAAATTTAAAAAATTTCAATATAGATCTAGTTAGGAAATAACAAAAATGACAACTTGCAAAAATAGAATAAAAAAAGAGCACTTCAACAATGATATTCTATATCTCATTTCAGCATTCAATAATGCAAATTTATTACAATATGCACATGGTGTATGATTTATATAAAGTAAACTACCATTTCCAAGACCAAAGTACACCAATCAACATGATCAGTTCATAGGAATTAATATGAAAGTAACAGCCATGGCAGTTATAATTAAGCAGGGATGTTCCAACATGCATATGACACTTAAATCTCTACGATTGACTCTATCAACACTACTCAACTATGCAAGAACAAACTGGTAGTCAAAAATATTTTTGTCAATTCTCTATATAACTGATCAACTATAGAGCCTAAGAATCATCAGCACGAATAGTAGAAAACACCTCCATAAATTTGAAAACAAAGGCATGACAGGTCCACTGACATCATGTCATTAAACAAACAAACAAGTCAAGAGCCATGCGAAGAGAGCATGACCTTGACCTATCTTTCATGGAGATTCCAACTTAGCCTTTATTGCTCTAACTGATTCATATAAGTTAGTACTTTTTCGCAAAAGCCGAATTTGTAGTAGGCATTTGAAATAGTTGGATGGTGTGAGAAGAGTAGAGACTGAAAACTTCATTCTTTGCAACTGATTTGATCTTTACAACCTGCAAAAAAAAACTTCTATTTTTCTTTTCTAGGACATAAGATCACACATGATATAAAATTTTGACCATAGATGTTGTTAGAAAATAAGAAAAATGACATCTTCTAAAGAGTGAAAAAAACATAGCAGAAAGTGCATCAATTATATAAAACTAAACAACCTTTTGCAACAGCAAATTACACCAATCAACATGATCAGTTAACAGATCAAGGCTAAAGTTAAAAAAGATTTTCAACCATTAACCATGGATTAGTTTACTTCTAAATTACCATATAGAACTGATCTAGACCGGCACTTGAAATTAACTAACATGAATCACAACAAAGATAAATAACTCAAATTTGAACATGGTTGAATTTTTTTTCCAAATTTTATAACTTCCAGTTCAGTCAATTTGTTTTCATCAAGTACATAACTAAGTCTTATTTCAATATTAAGATATTTGGAAAATTTAATTTGTGAAAAATACCAGTACAGAAAACAAACATTGCTCAGATGAGAGACACCCTTGTACCAAAATGTGCAGTTTGAATCAACCAATAAGCAATAACTTCATCACTGAATAACAAAACCTGATTTCTTTTAAAGACAAAGCATTTCTCCAACAAAATAGATTATATTTGATTTGACCCATACATAAACTTAAGACATTGTTTCTTGATACAAACTGCACATTTTTTATACAAGAATGTCTATCATTTAAGCTAACTTTGTTATCTGCACTGATATCTTTCAGATAACAAAATTTCCTAATATATGAACATAGAAATAAAACTTATTTATTTATTTTATATTCACAAAAGGACTTAGTTGAAAGCCATACAAATTTATCTATATTATTCGACCATGCCCAAATTCTAGTTTCTCATCAACACCCAATAACTCTCGTCACCGTTGTTGCCCATTTCAGTTTTGTAACACCATATGCTCATTTTTATCTACTATAAACAATGAACCAAATAAGATATGCCCTACATTTATGCTTTTCGCAAGATCCCAATAAAACAATGTTTGCTTTGTAGATCAACAACAACCGTTCAATAAAAAAGTAGACTGTCAGCCTTTTTCTAGAAAATTCATTGACAACAACCACCACAATGAAAACATATCTATTAAAAATCTAAGAAAGATTCAGTTAATTAATATTGTTCCAAATTCTATACAAACTCAAATGTTTGTATTCAATATAAGCCCTAATTAAATAACCAATAATGAAAAAACCCTAAATGCCTTTGCTTTTCAAAAAAAACCCTACCTCGGTCTTTTAAAATCTCGCTTAAGTTTTTAAAAATGCACATGTTTGAATTTATCATCCACTCGATTCATATTCCTAATATTTATTCTCCTACAAGAGACCTCTTTTTTATTTTCCTAACTCTAAAAGGCGAAGAGATTTTATTATTTCCTCATGAATTTAAAACTTAGTTCACACATGTTTCGACATTATCTTTGTCTGTTGAAACTATTATGAGATCTTACGGCTTTTAGAAACTTGTAACAAATCCTTCGATTGTTAGCGTCCATGCGACACCCATTGCTTTTTGTATATAGCTCACCACTACTGCCAACTAGGTCCTAGTTATAAAGATAGTCGATCAAGTGTGGCATTTAATAGTTACTGACATAAAAATCTGAAACCCACCTTTGAAACCACTAATTACTAAACAAATTAGTATTTAATATGAATTTTAAGGTCATTAACATCTAAATCCGATATGCCAACTACAAGTATATTACAATCATATTTGCTATTATACCAAGTTAAACAATTATGTAACATTTTAATGATTATTCAAAAAAATAGATTCTATATACATATCTAAATTATAACAATTTTAACAATTAGAAATTAAGTTAAAACTTCTAATTAAGTTACTAAATTGATTGGAGTGAAATATCCCACTAACTATTATCTGACATACCTAGCTCTACTATCTTATTAAAGCATATCCAATTTAACCATTTCAAACTACTACATCTAAAATTAATAACTTTCAATCTACCTGTCAGTGCTTATCTAAGGAATCAACACTGCATGAATGATCTTACGGTCATTGTTTGTTCGCATGAAAGCTTTCTAATCTTTCCGATCATACGCTAGCCGTTGATTTAGAATGAAGACTTCGATGAGTTACTTTATGTCTAATCATAAAGAAAAATTATTACTACCTACTGAGTGATGCAATTAAGGGTTTACCATCGATACATCGTAATAAAAAAATAGTCCTATGTTCACATAGAAACTTCAAACCATTATGAGTGTATGGTGAAAATGTGACCACACTTCTATGAATCTTTACATGCAAGAAAACTCAACAATGAGCCCTCACAAATCGATCCATAGCTCTCTATGCATGGAGTTGCAAGATTTGTAAAATTGCTCTCAGCTAGAGCTATAAACTCATGACCTTGCTAGTCAACCACACAATGAGAGATTCCAAATCAAAGACAAGGGCAACAATGCCAATATCTCCAATGAAATCAATATGGATGCAATGCAATGCAAACTAATCTATGAGAATGAAAGATGCAAGCTATGCTATGAAAAGAAAATACAAGTGTTACAAATCCTCCTATTAAGCTATGTGAGATTAATCTATTGCATAAAGGAAATCTATACTAAAAATGTCATTATTATGCAACTATGATGTAAGAAAACAAGCTAAATGAAATGCAACAACAATGTCTTCAAAGTTTGAATGCAAGAATGTCTTCAAAGACCTCCAAATGACCTAGAAAACCTGCAGCATAACATTAGCATAAAAACCTAAGATATAAAAATGAGGAAGAGAGCTCTCCTTTTATAAGAAATGAGATAAAAATGGACCATTGAGATTAAGAGGCAAAAGACTTAATCAACGATGGAGAAAAATAGAAGCTTGATCCTTGTGCACAAATATCCTCCAATAGGAAAATAGGAGTTGACTTTTGTGTCCCACATAAGACAAAAAATGTTTTTTCCCTTTTTATAAAATAAGAATAATGCTTTATTTGTGCAACTTAGGATAAGAAGAAAAGTGGGGATTTTTTATTTAAATAAAAGGGGAGAAAATTCTTTTTAATTAAATAAAGGCTTAGGATAAAGTGATTTTATTATTTAATTAAAATAGATTTTTAATTAATTAAAAGGGAGCATGTTCTCTTAATTAAATAAGATTTTTATTTTTTTCTCTTTTAAATTAAATAAGGCTCAAACCTTAAGAAATATTGAATTGATTATGATTTGATCAAGGAAATTGATGTAATTGATATTGCTGATATTTGAAAATATTGATTCAGTGATTTGATAAATTGCTGAATGGTGGCCCAAAGTCTAGGTGACCATTTTAGGGTGTATACAACGAGCATACGAAAGCCATCAAATTATGTTATAAAGAAAATCGACAATCCTGATTCAAAGTTCAAACAGTACTGCTGCAAAATTTAATTTTCCCGTTCAGAGATGACATATTAATTTATCAGAAAAGTAATACTTGCATCATGTGAAGAAAATTGCTGAAAAGAACTTCACGCATTCTCACAAACACAAATATAATAATTGCAGACGGATGGACAAGAAAAATAACACACCTGGTTATCATTTCCTAAAGGATTTCCTAAAAAGGTTAGTCAATATCTGCACATTTCTTGTTCAAACCTTTATACATGGTTGTGATAATTCTCTTGCATAAATAATAAAAAAATATTTACCCTAAAATGCTGCCAAGAAAAAGCTTAACCGGTAAAATTGAATACAGTGAAAGGGGTTTGCATGAAGATTTATTAGAATTACTAAATGAGTCAACCACAAATTTAGTGAAAGACAAGGAATTGACTCCAAAAGAACCTAAGCTACAAATTGCAGACGGTCTCTATGATAAGGATAATTACATAAGGGATGCCAAAATTGGCACGATTAATGCCAGTGGCTCTTCTGATATCGCTGGTCTAGAATTGTTCAAACTAGGGTTTAGCCAGAGAAATGCCCTCCCACCTAGCAGCAATGTATGACAATTTGACCTAGGGAAGCTTGTCATGCCCAATGTTTTCATGGATGCAGATTTGGTGACTCAAATTGCTAAGAATTATGATCCCATTACTAGGGTAATTACGAATGTAAGTGGAGATGTACTCGTAACTATCTTAGGTGAAGAAATCAAAAGGGTTTTTAGACTATGTGAACCCTCAAATGACTTACAAAAAATTAAATTTGAGGAATTAAACCAAGTGTACATTTCTCAGAGACATTACTTCAGGACTGACCCCTTAAAAAACTTATGCAAAAATATTGGACGAATGATTATCTTAGCACCAAATACACAGGAACCTTTCAAAATAGAATATTTTAACTTCAGAGCAAGAATTGCATATTGGTCACTATGTCAAATCTTTGGAGAAGATGTTCAAGAAAGAATACCGATACATTTAATGTACATGATGATCCAAATCTTACACCCTATCATACCAGTTTCTTTTGACTTTTCTTCCTTCATTGCTGATTTAATTCATAATGGATTAGTAGCTATCCAAAATAACAAACTAGAGAAGCCTTTCTGCTGGTACTCTTTCATAATGTATATGTTTTTGTTTAAAGGTCCAAGTTATTTTGAGAACCACATGGTTTTGATGAAACAGAACAATGATGAGGATATGCCAGTGCAATTGTGGAACCTTAATATGACATGGGACAAACATGATAGTAGTTATATAAATTTTGATAGATATTTTGCAGCCAAGCTTAGGTTATTATTTGTTCATGAAATTACACGAATCCTAGCAACCTTGATGCAACTTGTCAGACCAAATTTTTTTTCCAAGAGCCTAATAACTGTCCATTATTGGGGGGATTTCATTTTCTATCCCGTTTCTACTGTTATCAAAATATATGGTTTTACTGGGACTCCATTCATATTGCCATATCAAGTACTGCTCAAGATCAGTGTTGCAGAGTTAATTAGACAATTAGGGGATATTGGAAAGAACATTCTTGCAGGTAAAGCCAAAGGAACTCTATTTCCAAATGTTACAATTGCCCACCAGTTTATAATCACAAAGGTAGGATGGCTGCATATTGATAAATTCCTTGCACCCTATCACATGGCTACATCAATTGCTAGAATAGCAGACCCCGAGGGTTTTTATAATGAAATGTTCAAAAAGAAAGTAAGGTTCTCTTTAATAAGTCACATTTTTAATTTCCCTGAGGATATTGTCAGAAATATCCCTAATATACAGGAACAAGAAATAAGAAAGGAAAAGTGGTTAGTATATAAGAAGACATTAAATTTTGTCCAGTAGTTTGATAAGGAATATGATCCCCTAAAAAGTATCAATCTAGTTGGAAATAAAATAGACACTCTTATAGATAAATTTGAAGCTATTATTCAAACCCTAAATTAGAAAAAGGAAAAAGCCATAAAAGCTGAACCAGAGATGGTTCAAACAATATTGACCAAGCTTGGATTTGTACAAGTATTTCCCCTAGGCAAATACATGGTACAAAAGAAAACTAGTTATAATGTGGTTTTACCAAAATCTCAAATCCACAAAGAACAGAAAAGGAAATAGGATGTTCCTTCCACATCATAGCAACAAGAAAAACATGAGATTGTGGACATTTCACACTCACCTCAGGATCAGGCATATAAATATAATTCTGATTGTCCAGTTCCCTCAAAGAAACAAAAATTAGAAGAAAGGCCTGTACATGTAGAAAATGATTATTCTCCATCACAGTCACCTCTGAACATAATAGATGATCAAGAGGTCACAGAAAAAATGGAACAATTGGGAGCCCTAGGTCAAACTTTTATGACTTATGAAGAAATAAATGAGGGGGTTCCTGAACCACCAAAAGACCCTAAATTAGATTTGATAGTGGGAGAGATGGTAAGTTGATGCAGGAGCATCCTGGGTGTAAGAGCAATCTTGCATCACCCAAAAATATGAACAATGCCTGGTGAAGTTCAAGATTGGCGGATACCAAGATGAGGTATTGTGTGATATCATATCTATGGATGCATGTCATATGTTGTTGGGTAGACCATGGCAGTTTGACAGATGCGCTGTACATGATGGTCGTGCGAATACCTATTCCCTGACAAAGGATGGAGTGCGGCATAAGCTAAAACCATTGGAGGAGACTGAAGAAAAGGTATGTGGTAATGCAAGAATAACATTTGTTGATGGAAGAAAATTCCTAGATGGTATGAGGCATGAGCATGTGTGTTTTGCTTTAATTCCAAAAGTTGGTAAAGAAGAAGCAGAGGATGTACCTGTAGAGGTTGCAGATTTGTTGAATGAGTTTCAGGATATTGTATCTGATAATGTACCTGATGGATTACCACCGGTAAGGAAGATCAGTCATCAGATGGATTTGATTCCAGGAGCCAGTTTGCCAAACAAGGTAGCACATAGAATGACACCAGCAGAAAGTGAAGAGTTGAACAGACAAGTACATGAGTTATTGCAGAAGGGGTTGATTCGAGAGAGTTTGAGTCCCTATGCTGTACCTGTGATATTAGCACCAAAGAAGAATGGAGAGTGGAGGATGTGTACAGATTCTAGAGCAATAAACAAGATCACAATCAAGTACAGGTTTCCATTGCCATGAATGGATGATATTATGGACTGTTTGAGTGGAGCTGTGTATTTTTCAAAGATAGATCTGAAAAGTGGATATCATCAGATTCGGATCAGGGAGGGAGATGAATGGAAGACTGCCTTCAAGACAAAGGAAGGACTGTATGAGTGGTTAGTCATGCCTTTTTGGCTAACCAATGCACCGAGCACTTTCATGCGGCTCATGAACGAGGTTCTGAAAGGATTTCTGGGTAAGTTTGTCATTGTTTACCTAGATGATATTTTGATCTTTAGTAAAACATTGGATGAGCATATGATGCATATTTGTATGGTATTTGAGAAGCTGAGAGAAGAGAAATTGTTGATTAATTTGAAGAAGTGCAGTTTTGTGAAGAAAGAGTTAGTGTATTTGGGATTTGTAGTTTCAGCAGAAGGTCTAAAAATGGACCCAGAGAAGGTACAGGCTATCCTTGAATGGCCTACTCCAAGGAGTGCTACCGAGGTAAGATCTTTTCATGGTCTAGCTAGCTTTTACAGAAATTTTATCAGAAATTTTAGCAGTATTTATGGACCCTTGACTGAAACAATGAGAGGGGATAGAAAAGAGTTTAAGTGGACTAATGGGGCAGAAAAGAGTTTTCAATTGTTGAAACAAAAAGTTACAGAACAACTAGTTTTAGCACTTCCAGATTTTAATAAGGTGTTTCAAGTAGATTGTGATGCTAGTGGTACTGCAATAGGAGCTGTTATGAGCCAAGAAGGTAAACCTGTTGCTTATTTCAGTGAGAAGTTAAATGATGCCAAGAGGAAATATTCTGTTTATGATCAAGAATTTTATGCTATAGTTCAGGCATTAAAGAAGTGGAGACATTATCTGCTTCCTAAGGAGTTTGTTTTGTATACTGATCATCAAGCTTTGCAATATTTGAATAGTCAAGAAAAATTGAATCAAAGGCATTTGAAATGGGTTGAGTTTTTGCAGAGTTATACATTTGTTTTGAAACATAGGAGTGGAAAGTCTAATAGGGTTGCAGATGCTATTAGCAGAAGGAAACTATTGCTGACAGAAATGCTGATTGAAGTGGTTGGGTTCAAGGAACTCAAGAATTTGTATCCAGAGGATCTTGATTTTGGTGAAGCTTGGAAAGCTTGTACAGAACCTGTTACTCTAGACAGGATGAAATGGCTGGATTTTATCATCCAAGATGATATGCTATTTAGAGGGAGTCAGTTGTGCATTCCATGAAGTTCTATGAGGGAGAATCTCATCAAGGAGAAGCATAGCGGAGGATTGGCCGGATATTTTGGTCGTGATAAAACCCTTGGTTTGGTTAGTGAGAATTATTATTGGCCACAGTTGCAGCAAGATGTGAAGAAGTTTGTACAGAGTTGCAGAGTATGTCAGATGGCGAAAGGAGTGAAGCAGAATACAGGGTTGTATCAGCCATTACCTATACCAGAGAAGCCTTGGGAGGATATCAGTATGGACTTTGTTCTTGGTTTACCGAGGACTCAGCGGGGACACGATTCAATTTTTGTGGTAGTTGACAGATTCTTGAAGATGGCACATTTCATTCCCTGCAAGAAGACTAATGATGCTGGTCATATAGCAGAATTATTTTTCAGAGAAGTAGTGAGACTTCATGGTTTGCCAAAGACCATAGTTTCAGATCGGAACACTAAGTTTGTTGGATATTTCTGGCATACATTGTGGAAGAAGTTAAAGACAGATTTGAAGTTTAGTTCATCACATCATCCATAGACTAATGGACAGACAGAGATGGTGAATAGGAGTTTGGGAAATTTGCTGAGATGTTTGGTTGGAGATAAGCCAACAGGATGTGATTTGATTTTACCACAGGTAGAATTTGCATACAATAATTCTGTCAATAGGAGCATTGGTAAATCACCATTTCAGATTGTATATGGAAGTAGTCCAAGAAATGCATCTGAATTGAGGAAGATAGATAAAGGAGAAATAAGTAGTGCTGAAGCTGAGGATTTTGCAGAACACTTGAAGAACATCCATGGGGAGGTGAGGAAGCATATTACCAAGATGAACGCACAGTATAAGGCTAAGGCAGATGAGAAAAGGAGGTATAAAGAATTTCAAGTTGGTGATGAAGTCATGGTTCATTTGCGAAAGGAGCAATTTCTGGTTGGTACATATAACAAGCTACAAATGAAGAAGTTTGGGCCATGTAAGATACTGAAGAAACATGATTCAGGAAATGCATATGAGGTAGAATTGCCTACTGAGCTGAATATTTCACCAGTGTTTAACATTTCAGATTTGACAGAGTATCATGAAGGAGGTGTTGAAGATGAGGTTGTAGCAGCACAGTGGAGTATTCCAGCAACCAGTTCAGATATCAAGGAGATTGAAGACATACTGGACAGTCGTGTTGGTAGAAGCACAAGGAACAGGACATATGAAGAGTATTTGGTCAAATGGAAAGGATGACCTATTGAAGATTCATCATGGCTAACAAAGGAGGAGGTTAATCATCTTTGTTTTCCTCTGCACACCTGAGTCGTGACAGGGTCACTTCTCAAATTACCCCGGGTGTCTGATGCAGGAGCATCCTGGGTGTAAGAGCAATCTTGCATCACCCAAAAATATTTCTATTTTTGAATTCAATAAGGGCTATCTTGTGCAGAGCTGCTATTTGTGGAAAGTTACTATTTTTGGTAATTTTTGTATGTGCTCAGAATGATCTGATTTCTTTCTTGGAGGTTCATTTTGGTCATATAAGTCTGTCAGTAAAGTTTCATTGCCAGGTCAAGTGTACATTGGAAGATATTGAAGATTTTCAGTATTGGCAGCAGGGTACAGAAACTTTGAACTCAGTTTTGAAGGCTTTAGAGGCCCCGGATGAGGTCAAAAATTTGGGTGACAAGCACTTGCAATGGTCAAGCCTGTAGAGCGCTTCGTGGCATTTTCGAAATGGGGTTATAATAGCCGATTGGGTCAATTGGTGATGACTTATGGTCTTCGGAAGTTGGGTCACCTGAAATGGCGGAAAATAATTTTCTTCAAAATTTCTGTTCGGGTTTCAAAGGTTATCTTGAGCTGACTATGATGTAATGAAATGTAAAATAAAATAATTCTAAGTTTGGTCGGCCTTATTGGCTAAAATTCTGGAACCTTCCCAGGCGGTGGAAAAATTGCCTATATATGGAAGGCTGTATTATTCTCTTAGGCAGTTCAGAATAGTTCTGGGTAATAGTTCGAGGCTTTGTCTTACAGAATATTGTAAGGGAATGCCCATGTGGCTTTGCATATTGTAATTCTAAAAGTTTATAATTCCACATTTGTGGAGATAATAAGAAGCCAATTTTCTGTTCTTGCATATTGTTGTTGTTTCTCTATTTCTGTTATGCGTTTATGGTATTAAGGGGAGCACCCTTCATCATAAGTACAGAGCTAGACATAGTAATCAAACAAGCATGTGATGAGTTCTTAGTTGATGATGCCTTTGTAAATGCGAGAGGCTTCATGCAATTTTTATGGAAA
The DNA here is from genome assembly GCA_027943335.1 of Chamaecyparis obtusa. Classification (NCBI taxonomy): domain Eukaryota; kingdom Viridiplantae; phylum Streptophyta; class Pinopsida; order Cupressales; family Cupressaceae; genus Chamaecyparis; species Chamaecyparis obtusa. The sequence continues at coordinate 129,580 of BSBK01008804.1, forward strand.
TTAAATATTCATCAATTTCAAGAAACTTGTGAAAAGAGGCATGATGAGAACCCAACTAAAGACGTAAATATCATAGAAAGTGATGTGACAAAAGAGATGACTGAGCGGTTTGAGACAATTACTGCAGAATAGGGGAGAGACTTGATAAGAAATTCAAGGGTGTGTTGGTTCTTTTCCTCGTAGGACCAAGCTTGAATCAAATAGTTGGGCTCAGAACACTGGTTAGGCACTCAAGCTTGACAAGGAAAACAAACCAATTGATGAGGATAAGAAGAAATCCTCCTTCTTTGAGCTCCACATTCACTCAGGCGGGTATTGCCTTATCTACACATTCAAGACACCTCATGACAGAACCAAAGGCCTGTAGACAGATTGATGTGGAATGGTTCTCAAACTCCTAGGTATCCTATACCTCAATGAAGCCACTATCTCATGCAATAGCCCTACTTGCATGGAGTGAGTATGAAAACCGAAGACCTATCCTATCAACAAGAAAGGGAAAGGGTGGGACACAAATGAAATGATTTGAAAATGAGTTTGAAGGGACCTCTGAGAAACCTTATGTCTCTGATAGACTAGTGCCTTGTCCAATGGGCAGCAGAGTCAAATACCTCACTACAAGAGACAACTATAAATAAGAATGCAAAACACGCACCCTGACCAGATCATACATTACCAAACCACCTGTGCACCCAGATATGCTATCACGTATCCAAAGAAAGACCTAGGAATAGGCAATACATTAGCCAACATCCACTGGAAGACAAGCATGATGTATCTTTGATACCTCAGCTCATACATATTTGAACACTAGTCCTAGACTCAATTACTTCTGCGAAAAACAACTCTACTATAGACACTCACTGGAAATGCAAGTAGAAAAACTATAACACCCTTGATGCTACAATTAATAAGTCTAAAACCAAAATGGAGACAATTTGGAAGTAGAACAAATATATTGAAATCTTATACATAAGACAAATCTGTTACAATTTCATAATATTCTCAGAACCAACAATGGAGAAAGAGGAACACTCTATATGTAGAGAGAAGGAGAAATCTATAGGAACAAGACCCTTCACTGGAACTGATTCTCCTCAAAAATTTTGCAGAAGAAGGAACCCTTACAAAGACAAACAACCTGCCATTTATACCACTAGCTACCTTGGAATTCTCAGAGAGAATGCAACAAGCTACGGATAGCTAGGGCTAGGGTTTCAACAAAATTTTGAAAACACTGCTGGAGGGAAAACCAGCACCAATCTGTCAGCAACAAGAATGATCTTCACACTTGAGAAGAATCTCTGAGAAGGACAAGAAGATCATAAATTTACCATGCAAACCATACTAAACAGACCATCAAAACACCTCGAGCCAACAAAAACTGTCCAACACCACATGGCACAAATCCCTGCAATCACTCAAAGCACATTGGACCACACTGGAACAGTGGAGCAATTCAATTTCACTAGCTCTGGCCCCTTTCTGTCATCAATTCCAGTCCTTACAAGCTGCTGGAAATGTCTTTGAGATTTGAATTCAAAATCCCAACAGTCACATCTTGGTGCTAGAAACACATCGGCGGTCCTCATTTAAACTGGGATCAACTTTATATCCCTGCCATTAGATCTTTATCTTTCCCAGGCTTCTAATCTTCACTTCACCTTAGACAGCATCGCCAGTTGTTGCTAGACCACCAAGTTAACTTCCTCGCACCTTACCCCGGCGGTGACATGATGGCCACAAGATTTGTCATCCCTTTAATCACTTTAGAAACCCAGCGGCCCCACTTACTAACTCCGCAATTGGGATACCATTAGTGGTCGCATGATCGCATAGCCCGGGGGACGGGCTATGTGAACATGCGACAACCCACATACTTTAACATTGTCACAACCACCACCGCACATTTTGAAAATGCCACAAAGGTCATCTGGCGAATTGGTGACAAAGGAACTTTCACCAATTCATGGAATACTTCCTGCCTTTGCTAAAGAATCTAGTGATCCCACGACCACTGTTCGCCAAGTCACCAAATGAATTAGGGAACCACCAAATCATCACGGGAATGAGCGACAAGCTAGAAATATGTCAGCACTACTAGACCTTATCCACTCCGCCATACTTAGACCCTGCCATCAACTCTGCAACCGTGACGCCTGATGCCACCTGTCACCATGCCATTCATAGTTCACGCCTGGTCATCATGACATGGGATGCACTTTCTAAGCACATCCATGTCAACTAATAGGAACACAGCAACTAAGTACCATGTGGGAGACAGCCCCACTTGCATCACACAGAGAAGATGCTAGATCAATGGATGGCACATGATCAGAAGGGGAAAGAATATTCCTCACGATCACATGCCGATCGTTGATCTCCCTCCTCTTCCGCATTAAAGAAACCAGCCCCACTAACTGCTAGGCATTCAGTGACTACGCGACAAACCACTCGCCAAGTCACTGGATGTTAGTAGATAACCGCCAAGGATGAAGAGATTGCATGACAACACAGTCACTAGATCGCGAGATGCCAGTCGCCTAACCGCCAAAATCAGGAGACCAAAGATAATTGGTAGTCGCCAGGTCACCAAATGAGAAGTAACCGCCAGATAGCTGAACAAATGTAAAGAGCTGGGACCACGCAGACAGGTGGCAGGCGGTCACATGATCGCATGTCAGAAAAGTCTGACATGTGGCCATGCGACAGGAAATTAGGAAGAACCTTGACCCACCACCCACGTTGGACTTGCGTAGTTAAGGAAATGCTGGCAAATAGGAAACTGGTGCGAGGTTGAAAAAACACAATGTTTTCGACACAACAGAAGATCGAAAACACACAGAGTTTTCGATGCCAAAGAATAAGCGCACAAAAGCAAGAAGCACAGGGTCAAAAACAATGATGGCCAAAAACACACAAACTGAAAACATCATGAATTTTTAGAAACACTATGGGTTTTCGACACTGTGGCAATTTTAAAGATTGCTTCTAGTGGACCTCAAAATTTGAATATCTTTTTGGGCATTACAAATTTGGAGATGCAATTTGGACCAGAGCTTGGTGAAAACACAAGGAACACAGGGCAGGGCACAAACCAAGAAACATACAAGGAAATAGGCCATTTTCATAAGATTTAGCAATGACAGGAAAATGGACTAATAGTGGCTCTATCTGGAGATGATGGGTAACTTGTGCCCATGCAAGAATTCAGGATTTTTGGGAGAGCAGACCACCCATAGGACAAAAAGGTAGGGACTCCAAAAAACATAGAGCAGAAAAAAAACAAGGGAACTTATTTATAAAATGTACCTTTTTTACAAAAACCCTGCAGCATCAAACAAGAGTTAGTTCTTGCCTCTGTCAAAAACTTGATTTTCATTCCTTCCTTCATGTTGCACAGTAGACATTTTGTTTTCATTTGTCTCCACATGCCTGTCGACATGTTCAACCAGCATATCAGGAAAAACAAAGAAGCTTTCTTCATAGTGCATGTAAAATTTTTCGATACTCTCTCCATCCTGCTCACTATGAAAGTATGATTCAGCATGCCAATGGTCAGCACCTTTGTATTGAAATTGATCTTCGCCTATTGACACATGCATGCTATCAACTGGAAACACAAAAGCTTCATACTTTGCCTACAGAAAGGCCTCATCTAAATCCTGTCTTTGCATTTCCACAGGTGTAACCAGTTGGACCTCAAAAGAATAGTCAGATTGATACCCATGGATGGAGAATGAACACCCTGAATCAACTAGATCTGAAACCTACACATGCTCCTCAAACAAAGGATTGACAACTTCATGCAATACACCTTGTTGAACATCATGACAAAAGATGGGCTGATAGTCAAATGCTTCATCATATAAAGGATTGGAAAACACCTTAAAATCAACACCCATCTCAACCTCATGGAGACTCCCAGCACATGAATAAAAATTAGAGTCACATGAAGACTCACTCATATCATATTGAATTATTTTTTCTTTATCTTCATACCCTGAGGATGAATCATCCTCAACATCTGCACTATCCAAAGAATGTTCACTTCCATCATCACTTTCCTCTTCCCATGTTGCATCTGACTCATATGAAGACACCACACCCTCACTGTCTTCATCACTCTCAACATCAACACTTAAGGACATGACCCTAAGTGCATCCTCAAGCTCAAGGCTGCCATCACTAAGTATCCAATCCTTGACACATATGTAATGCTCTTCCCACAAAGCATCTGACCAACTGGTTGACTCAGGAAAATAGAGCTCCAAGAATAAACCAATGAACTCAGATTCAGGAAACTCAACATCCTCAGGAAGCTCATCATACACTTCATAAAATTTATCATAAAATAGAGATATGGATAGATCCTGTCTGTATCCTACTTTCAGCCTTACCAATTTCATATAATCTCTAAGGATGCCCTGTTCTAATAATGCAATCTCATTATTCATCCTATCGATTAAAACCAATGCAATACTTCCATAAAATTTTGCTAGACTGTAGCTGAGAACTTGAAGTATGCTAACCTCTAATCACACCTTACTCCTTTCTTTGTACTTGACCACTTAATAAGGAGACATTTAAAACTTGAAAAATACCTAGAAAATCTGCAGCAGAAGACCTTGCTTGTTGATTGGAAGGCAAGGTAGATCTAGAGCTCATCCTATAGCTCCATCAGATAACTTTGTCATGCAGAGCCGCCACCTCCTTGAGAGGAAAGTATGTTCCTTATTTCTACTCCCAACCAACACAAAATGACACCAGGTATCATGCACTGCTTATCAAGAAGATGCACTGATCAAACAGAGACAAATTAGAGCCGCCACTCACAACTAGGTGAGAAAATTTTGCAAATGCTTGTTTTTGTATCTGACTCTTTGATGTTTTAACTAGACTCTGGGATGATCCAGTCAAGTAGAAAACTTGCTGTCTTTTACTCCTTCCCCAGCAGAGTCACCATTTTATTGGTTCTTTTCCTTGCAGGACCAAACTTGAATCAAATAGTTGGGCTCAGAACATTGGTTAGGCACTCAAGCTTGACAAGGAAAATAAACCAATTGATGAGGATAAGAAGAAATCCTTCTTCTTTGAGCTCCACATTCACTTAGGCGGGTATTGCCTTATCTGCACATTCAAGACACCTCATGACAGAACCAAAGGCCTACAGATAGATTGATGTGGAATGGTTCTCAAACTCCTAGGTATCTTATACCTCAATGAAGCCACTATCTCATGCAATAGACCTACTTGCATGGAGTGAGTATGAAAACCAGAGACCTATCCTATCAACAAGAAAGGGAAAGGGTGGGACACAAATGAAATGATTTGAAAATAAGTTTGAAAGGACCTCTAAGAAACCCTAAGTCTCTGATAGACCAATGCCTTGTCCAATGGGTAGCAGAGTCAAATACCTCACTGCAAGAGAAAGCTATGAAACAAGCATGCAACACACTCACCCTGACCAGATCATACATTACCAAACCACCTGTGCACCCAGATATGCTATCACCTATCCAAAGAAAGACCTAGGAACAGACAATACATTAGCCAACATCCACTGGAAGACAAGCATGATGCATCTTTGATACCTCAGCTCATACATATCTGAACACCAATCCTAGACTCAGTTGCTTCTGTGAAAAGCAACTCTACTACAAACATTCACTAGAAATGCAAGTAGAAAAACTATAACACCCTTGATGCTACAATTAATAAGTCTAAAACCCAAATGGAGACAATCTGGAAGCAAAAAAAATATATTGAAATCTTATATATAAGACAAATCTATTACAATTTCATTATATTCTCTGAACCAACAATGGACAAAGAGGAACACTCTATATGCAGAGAGAAGGAGAAATCTACAGGAACAAGACCCTTCACTGGAACCGATTCTCCTCAAAAATTTTGCAGAATAAAGAACCCTTACAAAGACAAACAACTTACCATTTATACCACTAGCTGCCTTGGAATTCTCAGAGAGAATGCAACAAGCTATGGACAGCTAGGGCTAGGGTTTCAACAAAATTTCAAAAACACTGCTGGAGTGAAAACCAACACCAATATGTTAGCAACAAGAATGATCTTCACACTTGAGAAGAATCTCTAAGAAGGACAGGAAGATCATAAATTTACCACGCAAACCATACTGAATAGACCATCAAAAAACCTTGAGCCAACAAAAATTGTCCAACACCACACGACACAAATCCCTGCAATCACTCAAAGCACCCTGGACTACACTGGAATGGTGGAGCAATTCAATTTCACCAACTCTGGCCCCTTTCTGTCATCAATTCCAGTCCTTACAGGCCACTGGAAATGTCTCTGAGATTTGAATTCAAAATCCCAACGGTCACATCTTGGCGCTAGAAACACATGGGCGGTCCTCATTTAAACTGGGATCAACTTTATATCCCTACCCTTAGATCTTTATCTTTCTCGGGCTTGAGATCTTCACTTCACCTTAGACAGCATCGACAGTTGTTGCTAGACTGCCAAGTTAACTTCCTTGCACCTTACCCCGGTAGTGACACGATAGCCACAAGATTTTTCGGCCCTTTAATCACTTTAGAAACCCAGTGGCCCCACTTACTAACTCCGCAACTGGTATACCATTAGTGGTCGCATGATTGCATAGCCCGGGGGACGGGCTATGTGAACATTCGACAACCCACAGGCTTTAACCTTGCCATAACCACCATCGCACATTTTGAAAATGCCACAAAGGTCATCTGGAAAATTGGCAACAAAGGAACTTTTGCCAATTCACGGAATACTTCTTGTCTCCACTAAAGAATCTAGCGATCCCATGACCGCTGTTCGCCAAGTCGCCAAATGAATTGGGGAATTGCCAAATCGTCACGTGAATGAGTGACAAGCCAGAAATATGTCGGCACCGCTAGACCTTATCCACTCCACCATACTTAAACCCCACCATCAACTCCATAACCACGACGCCTGATGCCACTTGTCACCACGTCATTCGTAGTTCACACCCAGTCATCCTGACACAGGACCCACTTTCTGAGCACATCCACATCGACCAATAGGAACACAACAACTAAGCACCACATTGCAGACGACCCTACTTGCATCGCATAGAGAAGATGCTAGATCAACAGATGGCACATGATCGGAAGGGGAAAGAATATTCCTCATGATCACACACCGACCGTCGATCTCCCTCCTTTGCTGCATTGAAGAAACCGACCCCACTAACCGAGGGAATTCATTGATTACGTGACAAACCACTCGGTAAGTCGCTGGATGTTAGCAGATAATTGTCAAGAATGAAGAGATTGCGTGACAACACAGTCACTAGATCATGAGATGCCAGCCGCCTAACCGCCAAAATCAGGAGACCAAAGATAACTGCTAGTCACCAGGTCACCGAATGAGAAGTAACTGCCAGACAGCCAAACAAATGCAAAGAGCTGGGACCATGCGGACAGGTGGTAGGTGGTTGCATGATCCCATGTTAGAAAATTATGACATGCGGCCATGCGACAGCCAATCAGGAAGAGCCTTGACCCACCACCCATGTCGGACTTGCACAGTTAAGGAAATGCTGGAAAACAAGAAACTCGTGTGAGGTTGAAAACACACAATGTTTTTGACACAGCGGAAGACAGAAAACACATAGATTTTTTGATGCCAAAGGATAAGCGTACAAAAGCAGGAAGCATAGGGTCAAAAACAACGAAGGCTGAAAACACACAAACCGAAAACATCATGGATTTTCAGAAACACTGTGGGTTTTTTACATTGTGGCAATTTTAAAGATTGCTTCCCACGGACCTCAAAATTTGAATATCTTTCTAGGCATTATGAATTTGGAGATGCAGTTTGGATTAGAGCTTGGTGACAACATAAGGAACACAGGGCAGGGCACAAACTAAGAAACATACAAGGAAATAGGCCATTTCCATAAGATTTAGCAATGAAAAGAAAATGGACTAACAAGGTGCTTATTCTCCTAGAGTGGGATATAGCTGATGCAGTGGTCTTCGATGCAGTCAAAAAACAAACCACACCACTACACAAGACCAAAGAGGAGGCAAAATAGGCAATTAAGGGAGTCACTTTTAGTAATGATCATCAAGCCTTGGTGATGTGGTCTTTAAGAAAAAATGAGAATAACAAAGGAAAACAAATTAGCAAAGGTGATATCATAGGTAGCCTAATTGTCAAAAGGGTCATTGATACTTCTGTACTTGAGGCATCAGAAATGGTGGTAGCATTAGCCCAACTTACAACAAGAGTCACAGAAAAGGAGGCTAAGGAAAAAGAAGACCTCACAATAAGAATTGAAATAGTGTTAAAGGCTTATGCAGACTTGAAACAAACATTATATAAAAAAGATATATTAATTTCAAACTTGAACAAAAAGTTAGGTCAACAGGGCCCAATTTCATTCTTCTAGACAATTGTGTATTTCTTCTTCACTTGCTGGATGTGTTTCTTCAAGCTCTATTATTGAGTACCCAGTCTCCCCTCTCCCACCTTCGATGACCGATGAAGAGCACGAGCAAAGAGATAAGCTAAGGTATGGAAAAAGAATCAAAGATACCATTTTACAATTTGTTACAAATGTAAAACCAAGACAAGTTTATAAAACTGCTAAGCAGTTGTATAACATTTTGATCTCTTTTAAGAAAGAGATAACCACTGTAGACCAAAATTTAAAATGCTAGATTGCTAGAAAGAATAGGTTGAAATCAATGTTTTACTTGATTAATGATTGATGTATTGTCGATATACAACTGAAAAATACATATAAATTTGTTAAAGACCTTTTTGAATTTGAAGTCAATAGGGAAAGTTTAAAGAGGAGGGCAGAAATGTTAAGAGTAAGATACTTTCAGGACAATTTTCAAATATTTCCTGGTCTTGTCAAAGCAGATGGAACTATAAAGGACATAGATGAATGGTTATAATAAATTGAAGATGAAGTGTCAACTCTAATAGATACCATTCTAAATACAGAAGACAATATGCCCTTTGTACAATTAATTGAAATTTTACAAGATGTCAGAATACATTTCACTAATATAAGAACTAAAATACACCAGATAATTGTAGATTGGGAGAAATTACTGCCTAAAAGAGATGAAGTTGTGGCCTTTCATTGGCCAGCTCAAGATACTTATGCATCATGGGAAGTAGCATATCCTTTGGATAGTGCCAATGAAGAAGAAACATCTACTGAAGAAGCAACCAGTAGCAGTGCTGCAACACCTTGAAAGAAAACCAAATAGTAATGGCAACCTCAAACACTTACAATAGGAACAGATACTACAATTGGCATATTTTGAACCAACCTTGCAAGTTATTCAAATATTGGTCATTCATTTGAGTTATCAGTTTTGTAAAATTGCAACAAAAAACTGTTAAATTTACATTTTCTGTCTTACTCATTGAAAACATTTTTGTTTCTTGTACAAAAAATCTGAAGCTTTATGGAATCCTTTTTAGTATGATTAATTATTGATAATTGATGAACTGAAATACATTATTTTAGGTGTTGTTTTCTATTAATTTTGTTTCCTAAACTTGGCATCATGTTTAGCACTCATGGAATTATAGGAAAATTGGTTTTCATTAGATATCTTTTAGATATACAATATTTGATTTGTCTATATTGTTTTAATATTATTTTGCTGAAATTGATGTTTGAAAGTTGTGTATTTTATATTGTCATTGGCTATTGAACCCATAAGTTACTGAACAAAATTATTATGCTTTTTATAAAAGAAAATTATATTGTATTTCTATTTTAATGAAATCAGTAGATGATAAATCTTACAGCGGCAACAAAATAGACTATAGTTGTTGAGTGTCAATAGAAAGTACAATTTCTAATAAAATGCTTATTGAAACTAAGTTTATATATTCTTTGAAAGGACTATGTTCTTTAAGTTCAGTGTTCAAAATCTGAGAATCATATATACATATCTGTAATTTCAATGAAAAATATACAATAATGATAAAACAAAAAGAGTTAATATTTTGTTAACGCGTTTAAGCATTTTTCTTCTTCTTTTCACCTTGTAACATTTGGATTTTGTTGCATACATGAACATCTTTCAAAAATGAAAGCTGGATGAATATGTAGTCCTGATAGTTAATGAACTCTTGAAAGAGCTTTAAAAGATGTAGAGATAATCACATGCACTTATTTTGAAGAGCCATCATTTCATTTGTTGCAAAAAGGTATGTACTTTAGAATGAAATTCTTCTTGTTCTTCTTTACTAAGAGCAGTACTTGTCCATGACATGAGTAGAGCCCAAACTTCAGTTGTTGGTTCTACATTTCTTAGATTTGTAAGAAGAGAGCAGAATTGTACTTGAACATTTGTGTTACCAATTTGGCAAAAGTTAGCCTACTAACTTGTTTATTAGTGATATAGAGATGATAACCTTCATATATACAACACATGCCGTATAGAACACATATTATAAGTAGGATATATGAAGGTATTTACTGTATCCTATAGCTAATGTTTTTGAGCTTAGGATTAAATTTGTCCAGACTCATGGTTAAGGTTAATCAATTATTAAAGCCTTGTCAATTATTATGAATTTTATAACAGTAATTTGTATTGTATTTTCACTTTAATTAAATCAGTAAATGATAAATCTTACAATGACAACAAAATAGACTGTAGTTTGATAGTGTCAATAGAAAGTACAATTTCCCATAAAATAGTTATTATTACTAAGTTTATATAATATCCTTTTTTTTAAAAAACCGGTTACCAGGATCATTTTAGACTACAATAATGTAGGCTATCTTAGACTATGAGACTATATGTCAGTACCTTGAAAATTGCAGTTTCTTAGAATATGTTCTAGATATAAAATCTTTTTAAAAGATTTTCAAAGAATCAATATCCATTCCCTGACTCCTACATGAATTTCATTTTGATGTCACTCAATACCTAACAAAAAATGTTCTCGTGCTTTCACTTTTTAAAAGTCAATTTAAATATTAGGACTATTCTCAAGTATGACCCTTAGTTCTATTTTTCATATCTTATAACAAATCTCTTTTGTTAAAAATTGCATTTAAAAGCATTTTGTATACATGATATTAATATAACTCCTGTCTATTTCTCATCAATATAATCATTTATGTCTCACAATTTTGTAATGAAGCTGTTGTTGTATGCATAAACCACTGATCACCACTCTGGCTTTTTTATAATAATCTTTTAAAAAGTATATAAATAAAATATTGAATATGTATTGTAAAATATTATTATTAATTTTCATATATCATTTATCATTATATAAATATACAAACAAAATATATTTCTTAAAAGAAACTAAAATAATATAATAAATATATTGCTAATTAATATTACTTCATTTTTTTAATTTAATATAGACTTTATTATTTAATAATGTTTCATATTCTATACTATCACTAACATTAAATAAATACAATCAAAATAATATTAATTATCAATAAATATTTTATAATACAAATTAAAAAAAACCATAAGTATACATTTACATATTCTAAATATTAAATAATGGTGATAGTTACAAATTAATATCATTATAACTATTACACTTATGAATTAATATAATAATTAGATCACAGCAAAAGCACCCCAATAGACGCTATTTCTAAGAGTATTAATGAACAAAATCTTTCTTAGATATCTCACGGATGAGCATTCAATATTTAGATTCTTGTGAACTAATTTTATATATAATATCGATTTCGTCCAATACCAAATCTTCCATTCTTAATTTGTGTGATAAATCTTGAGATTTTCCAAGTTTGTCATATCCAACATCAAAATAAGAGAACCTTTTCCATTTCGCACGTGTCACCACTGATATATCATTTATTTAACCCACCACTGATTTATTTGAACTCATTGTAGTACGTAGATAATTATTATCAAACTAGTTCTACAGAACTCCATCACATCACTATAATGACCTTCTCAAAATATCATGTCGTCGAATTAATTTTATGAGTGCAAAGCACTCAAGAGCACCACCCTATTCTTTTATAAAGTACCAAATTATACATCAAACATCAACAAAAGCCAAGAATAAAAGAGAAGACAAACAATAGTCATAGCAATATCTGGTATTTAAACTAAGCTATGGTGTTTACATTCATTTCTTAAAATTCTTAACCTCTTTCATTTTTGCAATATCTTCTTTATTTCAATACCTAAAACTATCTAACAAAGTTCATTCGCAAAAAAAAAAAGAATAATATAGATAGCTAGCAATTGGTAGAAATTGATTTGATGCAATATAATCTGAACAAAATCTTTAGCTAAGTAAACATATCTTCATTTGATAAATATTGAAATCCTACAACCATAAAAATGATTGAAAAATAAAACAATTTAATAATTTGTGCTCCAAATTTTCAAGACGGGAAAACTAGAGTTCTAAATTGAATGCTCTACCTTTACCAAGATCAGTATTTGTTGTTCCTAATTACTACAACCAGAATTAGTAATATCTGCAATATAAATCCGATTATCAAAACCATAACATTTAAAATAAATTTTTTACTTTCTAGCCCATTTTGAAAACTACTGATTAACAATATATGCTACGATCTAATCATGGTTGTATCTTAGCAATGATCGCAATCATCCATTGCTAGCATGTGCCAAATTGATAATTGACAAGTTGGTATCGTGTGAAATGGGATACAATCAGTGACCAAATAGAGCCCCTAACAAATCAGTGATTGACAAGTCATATGAACACTGTCAGAGAAATTATGTTGCATTAAATGTTTTGATTCTCCTCACCTATTATTATTTGTATATTGATACATTTAATGTGAAACCTACCCCTATATATTTCTATGATATATGAAATGATCTGTCGGTGAATGTATCTTCGCAAAGAAGGGAGAGCCCATTGCCAACATGTGAGAGCATGACAACTGGCACAGTGGTCACATTTTAAAGGACATACAAGAAGGCTATTGTATGTTCAAGAAAAATCTGATTATTCCTTGTGAACAGCACCATCCGTTAGATTGTGTTCTAGAAAAATCTAATGCCCTAGTATTTATAACTTTCGAAACCCACTTTCGTTTAATATTGAATAAGGAAAACAACTTAAAACAAAAAATCACGCTTACCAATGAATCTCATATAAATCTGATGACTAATGTCCATTCTTTTTAAAATTATTACTGTTCCAAATTATTACTATTCCAAAGTGTCATAGGAACTAGTTACTTATGGGATCAACATCGAATGACAGATCTAACAATTTTTGTGTCTTTGTTAAAAAACATAGCAACCTTCTAATCATGCGGTGACCATTGATCTACTATCAGGCTGGCGATGTCTTCCTTTATGTCCACTCTTGAAAAGGACATAATATTCACCGTAACATGCAGCATCTAATGGTTGTATTCCATTCAAAATATCAATTGGTTCATCAGTGATTTCTGCACCAATACAACTCTGCAAATAATGAGATGCTGCAAGTCCTATTGGTGCAAGAAATAGAATAGGTGACTATCCATTGGATGTTGATTGAGTGAGACTAGCTTTGATTTGAGCTACCAGATGCGATTTGTCAGTGCCAATAGTGCCTTGTACAATTAGCTGTAATGATTGAACATCAAGACATTTCAAGTTCATCCTTATGGAGCCATTGTTATCACAGGTTGTTTTAAGTTGTGCTTTTAGGGTTCTACATTTTGTTTATTTCTTAGATAATAAAAGAAAATAGAAAGTCAGAACCCTAAAGATAATCCAAAAGTTGTTTGATGAACCAAGTCAGTGAAACAAGTTATATGTATACCAGTTATTTGTTACTGAGATATGAAATGTAATCTAAAAAGAATCATGGTAAATATGGAAATATCAATTCTTTAAAAAAAATATTACACAAAGATAGAACAAGCTGTAATAATAATGCCTCCATAATGATGATCTTGAATTTGATGCAGTTATCAACTATATTTTCTAATAAAATTGATGGCAGTTATTAATAAACAAGTGGCAGAGATGGCATATATTTTATATATCTCTGCATTTACTAAGATATGGAAATGTTATCTAAAAAGAATCATGGTAAATATGGAAATATCGATTATTTAAAAAATATATTACACAAAAATTGAATATAACATTGACATGACACAATTTATTGTCGAATATACATATATACATAAACATATGATTACATATGTTGAATATTCTAAGTAAACTACTATCTTAAGCAATCTTCAAAGCGAGAACAATTATGCTTTTAGTTTCTTGCCCATCAAAAGTAGATGTTTTGATACTTAGATCAAAGACAAACTCAAAACCATAAATATTATCCAAAAATTATTGGTTATAAATTAGTGCTACTTTACATAACCTTTGATATCACAGTCAAATGTATTGCTTGCATTTTGCATCAAGCTCAGACACATTGTAGAACAAACAAATCAGAGAAAGATGGGGACCACAGGGCTGTTACTTAACTATAACAATACATGAACGTATACAAAATATCATAAGGGAACAAATACCTACATGGACCCAAGCCACGTATAAGCTCTAGATGGAAATCTATCTCCTTAAAAAAATTCATAATGCAATACACATTATTTCATAGTCATATTGTACCTTATTTTTATACAAATTTAAATCTTCTTTAACTTTTCCTTTTTAGCATTCAATTTTTTAGATTACATATTTGATACTTGATATTTTATGTTAACTTTATCTTCACATAGTTAGCAACTACAAAGAGTCTCTTAATCTATTTCAGCAATGTTACATGATTTTTTCTTTTATAGCTTTGTTCACCTAGATCCATATTGTTCCACTCAAAGAACCAATGGCCATCTTTTTCTGAATTGCATCAGTAGAATATTAAAATTTCATCTGATATGCACATTTTAATCCCTATTTCATCTGGTATTTGTGTATAATAATTTGATAATTTAGTAGGCTAACTTTCACCAAATTGGTAACACAAATAATTATTATATTGATATTAACAAATTAACAATGGCTATTCTAAATGAGCCACATTGCAACTGTCATGAAGGAGCTTGCATTTTAAAAACATCAAACACTAAGAAAAACCCTGAAATTTTTTTTGGACCTGTGCACTTAGGAAAAAGGTTACTACTACACATATAATTGATATTTTGAAGAAATGTACAGAATCTACATTATATTATATAATAATCTAAACTTGATATTGTAGGGAAACAATAGCTACAGTTACTTTAAGTGGGTAGATGATGTCTCAAATAAATATGTCACACCATCTGCACAAATTATCAATCAAACTCATCAATCTAGCTTGTGCTTGCAAGAGGCTGTCATGACTGAGATCATGTCAATGGAAAAGACTCATATTAGTTTTTTACGAGCACTTGACACCATATTACTTACATTTATTTGTATTTTTATTCTGTTAATTTGTTGGAACCATATAAAAATTTAAACTTCCAATGTATTGCAATTTTTTCAAAACAAAATGTGGACATGAAACTACTTTTAACTATACTCAAATATAACTATTTACTTGTTTAAATACTTGTCATGACAATATTTACATACATGATATGTTCTTTGAAATGTTGTTATGCAAATTATTAATTTTTTGCTTCAATTTACCTATCAATGAATCCCTTTTGCGATTTTGGTCAGATTCATCCAGTTAATTAAAGATTTTGTGATGTATGTTTTAAATTCATATAGTGCACAATAATGATAGTCATTCAGAAAATTAATCAGTTTAGAGGATAAATTTTGACAAATTGGTAACATAGAACTTCACGTACAATTATGTTCTCTTCTTACAAATCTAACAAATGCAAAACCAAGAATTGAAGATTCAACTCTATTCATGTCAGATTTAATCCTAAGCTCAACAACACCAGCTGAATATGATATGATTATATCACATAGAAAAAAAAATACTATACAACAACCATTACAACAAATTGTACAAGTCACTGCTGGCACTGCAAAATATCATATGATACCACCAATTGGACAGTCACATGTTCTACTTCTTGTACCAACATGACTTGCAACATTTAACATTAAGGCATCTACAATTCATTCAGTTCTATATATTCCTATCAAAGAAATGATACAATTACAAGGTCAACAACTGCCAAAATTACAGGAAAATCTGTATTATATTCAATACATCATAATAGATAAAATGAGTTTTATTGGTCCTAAATTATTTTCAAGAATTGATATGACATTGACAGAAGCATTTCCAAATACCAACCACATTCCTTTTGGAGGTCATTCACTGATTCTCTTTACTGATTTGGGTTAGCTTGTTCCCGTTAAACATATTCTAATGTATGCTTCAAATTCATATGGTCGATAATTATAGTTGTCATTCAGAAAAGTAATCACTTTAGAGCCTACCTTGTGCCAAATTCATAACATAGATGTTCAGGTACAATTATGTTGTCTTCTTACAAATCTAAAAAATGCAGAACCAACAATCGAAGATTGGACTCTACTCATGTCACAGTCAAGTACTATTCTTGGTAAAAAGGAACAAGAAAACTTTCATTTTAAAGTTCACCTTTTTGAAACAAATGAAATAGTACCTCTTCAAAATAAGCACATGTTATTATCTCAACATAATATGTGTTATAGTTGTGGTTCACTTTTTTAATAACATTGCTCCACCTAGGGATGATACTAATCCAAAGAATATTGCTATCACACCAATTAAAAGGGATTGTCGTCATCAAATTCCACTACATATGTCATGGCCTTTAACAATATACAAATCACAGGGTTTTTCACTTGTAAAAGAAACGATATACATTCAACCAACATACCACCTAGTATTAACTTTTACAGGATTCTCCACATTTCATGAATTATCAGCACTACATATTTATTCAACTTTCAGTTTTCAAAGATATTCACATATACAACAACATCCAAATGTTACAAGGAGAAAAGAAAAAGGGACACGCTATTAACACATTTTTAGTATCATTATTATATATTCTTTATTCAAATTACAAATATATATTAATGATTCTCAGATTATGACCTCTAAAGTTACAAAACATAAAATCCTTTCAAAAGATATATAAATATAGTAAAAATAACCATTTTATGGGAAACTCTATTTTTTGTTCACAC
This sequence comes from Chamaecyparis obtusa, assembly GCA_027943335.1. Lineage (NCBI taxonomy): Eukaryota > Viridiplantae > Streptophyta > Pinopsida > Cupressales > Cupressaceae > Chamaecyparis > Chamaecyparis obtusa. The sequence goes on from BSBK01008804.1 coordinate 146,727, forward strand.
TGTCAAGCTATAGTCTATTTTGTTGTCCCTGTAAGATTTATCATCTACTGATTTAATTAAAATAAAAATACAATACAAATTGCTGTTATAAAAATCATAATAATTGACAAGGCTATAATAATTGAAAAACCTTAACCATGAGTCTGCACAAATTTAATCCTAAGCTCAACAACATCAGCTATAACACACATTTGTGTAATGTTAGTTTGAAGGTATTCTAAATGAATGATATTGAAATTGTCATACAAAAAAAGATGCATCAACAAACAGTTATGCATAAATCTTGGACAAGCCTCATTCTTTCAAATAGATTCAGGATGTTCATATATCATACTTATAATATGTGTTTTGTATGATATGTCTTCTATATGTGAAGCTTACCATCTCTACATCACTAATAATTAATTCCATTAATTAATTAATATGTATTATAAATGTGAAGGTTTCCATAGTTTGATTAATCAAATAATTAATTCCATTAATACCACATAGAGTACCACCTTTACAAACCAAATCTCACAGACAAAGACACCTAAAATACTAGATTTCAGCTTCATAAATTATCAAGTTAAATTACAACAATAAACAATGTAAATACGTGATACCCAAAAACTGATTACATCCATTTTTGGGGTCCAAAAAATAACTCCTCTCCACATGAACATGAACAATTATTTGTTTACTCTAATTAACATAAAAATAAATAAATTCTTATACAATTATTTAGATAAACATGCACATTAACATTGAACAACAAGAAAATTATTTATGTAACATCATAATCTATATTCATATCAGACCTTGCTTAATCAAATCCACAATATAACAGATAAACAAAAGAATTATTGTAACATGACAATATAAAATACACAACTTACAAACATCAATTTCAGCAAAATAATATGAAAACAATATAGACAAACCAAATATTGTATATCTAAAAGATATCATAATGAAAACCAATTTTCCTATAATTTCATGAATGCTACACATTATACCAAGTTTAGAAAAAAAAAACTCACAGAAAACAACACCTCAAATAATATTTTTCACTTCATCAATTATCAATAATTAATCATACTAAAATACTCTACTTCACCTTCATAAATTATCAACAATTAATCATTACACAAATACCAATACATAAATTATTTACATGAATACATAAATTATATGCATAAACTAACAAAGTTAAGATGTTTTATATAAGAAATTACAATTAAAAAATCTATAGTTAAAACATCTTCCAATCATTTTAAGTATAAAAATCTAACAAGTATCGAATATGTTTATCCCTAAACCTAAAAAGAAGGAAAAATAAAAAAATAAGAAGTCTATCAGAAAATTACAAGACCAAAAACTTTTTGACTTATTTGATCTTCAATAATTGATCATTGTCACCTTTGTCTAGAGATATTCTTGATAACTTCTTTGAGTTATAATGAGATATGGTGACCACCATTTCAGGCTAACCTACACCATTCATCATAAATAGTTACCATCCCTCTACTCATAGATCAGGTGTCAAATTCCAAACTGATTTCTTCATTCTTTATCAGAAAACTCAACATCATCTGCTAAAGGTGTTTTCTTCCTCAACTTTGTTACTGTTATATTCATCCATTTCTCTCACTACATCAAACATTTCTTGTTCCTGTGGTATAATAATATTTTGATTTCTTACAATTGAATATTCATAATCCTATTTTTTTCTTTTGATTTGTTCACAAATTCTTTGTCTGTCTTCATTTACAATTGTTAATAAGTCTGCAATTGCAATCAATTTGTATATATCTCCTTCCTCGTATCCTTCTTTCTTGATAATACTTTGAACATGCAATTCATAGTTTTTCTTAATCATTTCTATATCTACAACTTCTTCAGCATTCAATACATCAATATTGAAGCTCATATCTATAAACAACTTTTTCATATGACTAATTGCCGAATTGACAGTTCCAATCAGATTTTGTAGTTCTTCAATTTTATCTGTGCTCATCTATGTTTTGAATTTGATTGAAAATATCTACTTGTGTAAAGGTGCATCAATAGATTTGATAATTTTGACATTCAAAGGTTCTTCACTATCCATATCTATTACAGATTGCAATACCTTTTCCTGTCTACTATGTACTATTTTCTGTTCTTTGAGCATTTGCAAATCTAAAAAAAAAATACCTTTTAGGTCACTATATATTTTGTAATACCTGCCTATGCAGTCAATGAGACCCACACCTTTTGAATTGAGATATTGAACCCATTCTCGTGAGAGTTGTGCCATTTGTCTATCTTCATGTATCTGCTTCATAATTTGTTCGCTTGAATACAATGATGGATCAAAACACACATCTCTCTGACTTTCTGTTTGAGAAGAGATAGAACCTAAGATTTTCTGAATATAATCAGATAGATGTTTGAGAGTGGATTTCAGAATGTTCTTTTCATCTTTCAATAGCTCCAATCTCTCTCTTACCTATTTATGTGTAAACTCCCATATATGAACAATACAATCATGGAATGTAGATCCAATGTCAATTTGATTAACATCAAAATCTTCTACATTTAGTTCGGAGAGATTACTGTCTTCTTTTGGTTCTGCAACTTGTATTATTACATGGCTTGTTTCTTCATGTTTTTGAAAAGCAGTTAGTTTGTCTCTTTCCTTTTTTTTCCTCGAATCGGTAATTTCACATATGATTTGAGAAACTAAATCTTCACTAGGAATTCTATCCTCTTTCCTTTTTCTTTTTCTTTGCATTTTTTGTGTTGTATGTTCTAACCATGAAGGAATACCTACAACTTTTGACACAGAGGCTAAACTTTCATTATCAAACAATTTCATGATTATTCTAGGGCTTTCTATTTCTTTACCTGAAATTTTAAAATTTGGTACTATATTTTGAATACATGTTATGGTACTTCCAATTAAATCTCTTATTTCATTTTCTTGTTCTTCTTCAAAAGATTGCATTCTTGAATTCTATTCTACTTGACCTATTTCATCTGGTTTTTAAATTTTTCCCACTTCCTCTAAACTGTATATGTTAATCAAAGAAAGTGAACCACTACCACAAGTCTTATATATGGCTTTGTCTTTATCCGGTGGTTGATCATCCCGTCCTATCATTTCTTGACTATATTCAGTTGTTATCTGCATTGTTGATAAAGGAACTTCAACACAAACTATTGATTGATCCTCGGTTATTGTTTGTCCTTTTGTGTTTGATGTCTCATTTTGTTTTTGCTTGTACTGAACCATTCTTTTGTTCTCTTCATTATCTATTACATTCTTTCTTCAAGATTCTCTACTTCAGGTTCTTCAAATTGCAGAGGTTGCAAAGCTATCCTTTTGATTTCTGACAAATAATGATCAGAAAACAATTTAGATTGATCATCATATAAACTTTTCACATCTATATCAATATTATAAACTTTAATATGTTCAACTGTAAGTCAAGACCATGATCTTTCTCTCATCTCAAAGTCATCTTTACAATTAGCCCAGAAATCTTCTAATGAAGCAATGTGATTAAAAGTCGAGCCTAATTGCAAATTTTGTTTTACATAATTTGAAGGGTCAAAATGATGTCGAAAAACATTATATTCATCAAATTTATATCTTTTTCCAAATGACTTGATCAAATTCATTGCACAAGAGCTAGAAAAGCATGTATAAGAGCCTATTGTAATTGGAAATTGAATACCTGATTTATGGCATTCATTGCATCTCATAATCACCTTAATGATTTGTCAACATAACTCTATCAAAGCCATTCTATCATCTACATATTTAGGCAATTTGTATGGAAACCCATCGAAACCTCCAATCCTAATATATGTAAATGTATAGTACTGTGTATAGTAACTCCCAAATTGCATAATTGTTTGTGCAGCTACATCAAATAATTTGTGTTCTAGACAACCCTAAATTTCATGACATAACTTCATTGAAAAAAAATCATTAACCCTTCTGAAATTTCCATAACTATTTTCAAGTTGAATGCATGGATACAAATCATAAACCTGAATATTTGCATCATATTCAATAGCACTAGGTACCTTGTTCTCTATATGTTCACATGCAAGCGCATAAATGAGGTAGGATGACATTGAAAATTTGTATGAATGCTTGGCTGAAACAAGCATTTCAGTAAGTCTATCACTTATGAGTTGGGCCCAATCTATAAAAACATTTTTTGTACCTATACATTGCATAAGGAAATACCACCACTCTTCAAAATTTAGGGCTTGTTCACTCCCTCTAATTCTATGCTAAAGCACCAGTATATCAAGAATCTCTTCTTTAAAATCTATTCCGTATAGGGTTTTCGGTAACTTAGAACTGGTTGCTCTAGTGGTTTCAAACCATTTTTATGAAATTACACCTCACCATCATGACCCTTTTAAATTAAAATTTGACTTTGACAGAGAGAAATTTCATTTTGAATATTGTTCTCTCCAAGGTAAAACAAAGAACTTTTGAATTGACTCTCTATTCAAACAAATGACTACCTCATTGTTTTCACTCTTTATTTCTCTAGTATGTGGATCAAATCTTTTAATGCATTCCATAATGAGTTCTGGTACTTGAATAGAAACTGGAAATCCTATAGCTTCTATTAATCCACTGTCAATGAGGCTTTGTGTAATGGTATGAACTGGTTCTGATTTAATCCATTTGTGTAAATCACCTAAATTGTAAACATAAAGGTTGGTATCTGTGATTTCTTTCCATGCATTTTCTATTCCATCCAAATGATCATAACTATTAATTTTACTACCCATTCTATATAGTGTTATAGATTGGTAACCATTAGCTCTTAAAAATATATACAATTCAAACAATCAAATTATAAATACTGCAAAATTTATGAATTTTAAATAATAATTTAATAGATATAATACATATAAAATGTAAAACCAATTCATGTTCTTGTTATTTGAAAAATTTATTATTTTCATGTGCAGTTATGATCACTATATGTATCAAATATAGGAAACATTTAAATATAGATGGTACATAAAACAACGTAAGCCCTTTATTTCTTTTCTATCGATTACTATGATTTACCAACTATTGTCACAACATTTTTTTTTGGGGGATTCATATATCTATTATGATGTAATGCCCACTAAATACAATCATTTAATACTAGATCGATAAATGAGTGAGTCTTGAATCCTACAAAAAGTACAAATGTACTATATCGAATAAACAATATCATATTGCATGATTGTTCATCTATATATAATTGCCAATATTTTAGTCCAATTCTTCTATTTCATATATCGACTTTACAATGCAACCACCTCAAAATCCGTAATCAACTAGCATCATAAATAGTAATAACATCCTTCAAAACCTGCTTTCATTTATTACTGAACAAGATGAACACCTGAAAATAGAAAGTCATAATTACCAATGAATAATTACTTTTCTGATAAATTAATCTTTCATCTGCAAATGGGAAAATTAAATTTCACAGCAGTACTATTTGAAGTTTGAATCTGGATTGTTGATTTTCTTTATAATATAATTTGACGGCTTTCGTATGCTTGTAATGGTTATCTCCACTTCAAACACATATTCAAACAAATGCACTCGATCCACCTTTTTGAAATGGGCACTAATAAACTAAGATCGACAGTCATCACATGATTGGAACAGTGAAAGAGTTTCATTGCGAACACACGACAACCATTGATTCTCTACAGAGTCACCATCCTGTGGAAACTAAAAATAATGGACAAATATGCTAACCTATGATTCACCAATACTTCTTGAATTCATGACATGTTTGCGACTACAACTTAATTCCAACATTTCTAGACCAACGTTATCTCCAATTTCCCATATGTGTTGTCTAATCGCTATAATATATCGACATTCACCTTCAACAATCATCATCAAATCTCTAATTCTATCTTCTACATAGAATCAATATATATGAAAACTACGATATCGGGGAAAACAAAATTGTTGACAATTATGTATATTTCACTTGAAATACTGAATACCATTTCCACATTTATAAAAATTTTCTGATTCAGTAAAAAAAATTCATATACACAAATGTATATTCTTATACAATAACATTTATACAACACAAAATCTAAACCAAATAACTTAACAACAACATACTTTCTTACAAATATGAACAACCTGCCATATAAAATTCAAACTCTTTTCTCCCGCTTATCTTAGTTTCCAAAACTATAATCTTTAGGCTACCTATATTAAAACATACAAAGAACAGATAAAAATGACCAAAATTAATGTTATGGTATTAAAGCTTTTCTAAGATATAAATATTATAGAAATTACCTTAGTTTTTCATCAGCTTTCAAAATTTTCAACTATCCTTCATCTTACTTGTTGAAAACTACGACAACATTTCAGAAAGATGATTGACATCTTCAATTGAACTTGATTTTGCTATAAAAAATTGATTATTCCATTGTTTGTTTTTAATTTGTACACATACAGATCGTGCATATTGTGGAAACACAACTAGAAATATTGAACCACCTTCAAATTGTTTATATTGCCTGATTTCTTTACATAGATTTAACCATTGATTTTCGATATCTTTTTTGTAAATCTCTTTGTCTATTGCCATTGGCCATCGCACAAATGGAAAAACAAAATTATTTTCAATCTCTATTTTGTTTACAAAACAATTGATGTAGTCAAAACCTTTACCTGGTTGCGCATATTCTAAAAAAAATTAAGTCCATTAATCAAAACTTTAGGAAAAAGAGAAATCATGACAAAATGAATAGTCTCAACATTTAATCCAACTTCTAAACCCCAAGCCATTAACATAGCGGTAATATCAACATTTATTTTCCATCGATGCCTAGCATTATGAAATCCTTCACCTAATGTCCGTTGAACTGCTACCACAATAGACCTACTCTTGCAGAGTAGTAAATTTTCAAAATATGAATGTTCTACTCTCCCAAAGAAAACAATTTGTTGTAAACTTGTTTGAAAAGTAAATGTAGCTTCCATTACTAATACTTGATTTCTAGTAATCTATATTATCTGCACCAAAAGACTTTACACCGAAATCATTTTCTTCCTCATCCATTTATAGTAATGTTAGGTTCTACACATATAAGGCTTTCTATAAGATTTTTAACATTATTAATTAAAGAAATCTTTAATAGATTTCCTACGGATGAGCTTTAATTGTTAAAGACTGATGTACCTTAATTAAATGACTTATATTGATGACATATTAAGTGAAATCTAACATAGTTAAATTATGTTATATGCAAAACACTTCAGATTTCATATTAGATGCAATAGTTTCTAAAATTTTAAAAACAATTTTATATTATTTTTTAACAAAAACTTTATTACATTTCATACAGATGAACTTTAAATCTTCTCACAATTCTCTAAGAGAATTATATAAAATATCGATGTCATCAAATCCAAATTCTTCAATTTCTTTTAATTTTTCAATTTTGTTTCATTTTAAATTTTTCTTGTTCTGATATCGGTATTCATTGTTCCTGACTACTAAAACTACAATTAGTAATATCTACAATATAAATCTAATTATCAAAACCAGAACATTTAAAATTTTTTTTTTCTTTCTAGCCCATTTTGAAAAGTACCGATTAACAAAATCTTGATAAGATTTGTCACATATGTTCATTAAATGTTCTAACTCTCCTCAGCTAATATTATCTATCATATTGATTCAACTAATGTGAAACCTAGAACTCTTAATTTCTATCATATATGCTACAATTTGACCATGGTCATATCTTAGCAATGACGACAATCATCCATTGCAAACATGCGCCAGATCGACAATTGACAAGTTGGTATCATTTGAAACAGGATAAAATCAATGTACAGATAGAGCCCCCAGCGAATCAGTGACTGAAAATTCATATGAACACTATGAGAATAGTTATGTTGCATTAAATGTTTTGATTCTCCTCACCTATTATTATCTGTATATCGACACGTTTAATGCGAAGCTTGCCCCTGTATATTTCTATGATATATGAAATGATCTGTTAGTGGACGTATCTTCGCAAAGAAGGAAAAGCCCATTGCCAACATACAAGAGCACGACAAGTGACTCGATGGTCATGTTTTAAAGGACATACAATTAGTAACCCAGTCGAGATTCCAATTGATCACTGATGGACAAGTTATTAGACCAGTCATCTTGCATTAAATGTTATGACTCTTCGAATCAGTAAATTAATAGAATCACATTTATTAATAATCATCTTCAAACCCACCTTTCAACCATTAAATGTTTTTTAAAAATTTCAAATTTATCTCTCCACCTCTACTAAATCTGAAATTATTTGTTTTCACTTCTACTCCTAAAATGTACAAATAAGTTGTATAGAAATTAAAATTATAAACCTACACAGAACAATATTGGATACTTATTCTTCGTGTATAAATCCGATGCTTAAATATAGTAATTACTACCATAAAAACCTAGCTTTCACCCATTCAATGTTTTTTTCCCATTTAGGATATAACTATTCAGACTTGCAAAATCCGAAAAAAAAAATATTTAACTCTACTCGAAAACTTTCCAAATAAGTTGTTTAAAGAAACAAAAATAACACTAGATGTTACAATGTCAGATATAGTTACTTTTGCCATATAAATCCAACACTTTAATAATCTATTCAAATAAATAATTTATTTGAAATCCCAAACATGTAGCGAATGGGAGAAGAATGGGTGAATCATAGGTAAATGCATGCATCATTTGATGATGTGTCAAGTGTCATATGTTTCAAAAAATCATATGGTGACTAGTGACCATTGATCAATTCTTTCTAATATTTTTCTCTTTGACCAATGACTGTTGTATGTTCACCAAAAATTTGATTATTCCTTGCGAACATGCGCCATCCCTTAGATTGTGTTCTAGCAAAATCTAATGCCCTAGTATTTCTAAATTTTGAAAACCCACTTTCATTTAGTACTGAATAAGGCAAACAACTTAAAACAGAAAATCGCACTTAGCAATGAATCTCATATAAATTTGATCACTAATCTCCATTCTTTTGCTAACGATATCTTCCTTTATGTCCACTCTTGAAAAGGACATAATATTCACCCTAACATGTAGCATCTAACAGTTCTATTCCATTCAAAATGTCAACTGGTTCATCAGTGATTTGTGCACGAATACAACTCTGCAAATAATCAGATCCTAATCTTTATTAATTAAAAATTAAAAATTATATATAGAAAACAAAAAAAAAATTTGAAAAAAAAAACAACATAACATCTATTTGGCGTAAAAATTACATACCGATTTTTAATTACTAGTATATTATTGTTACAGAGGTTAAAAATTAAAAATAAAAACTTTTCTGAAACTCTAAAAAAAATTTATCCCTTCATATTTACCATTGATAAAACTTAATTATAAAAAGTTTAAGCTTTAAAAAGGTTAAAGTTGTTTTTGTTTAATTCAAAGCTATATACGGTATTACGTGCAAGTTAGAGTATGCTCCGGTCTTCCAGCACTATAGTGGTGATAGTACAATTGGATGGGCATCCAACCATATCAAATGATATGGCTGGATAGTCGTTGCTAGAGCGGGGATTTCCATCAAACATGTTGAAGGCACTTGGAAGGTCTTGAGGAAATAATTGATTCGGAAGAGATAGTGATGTTCTAGAACAATGATGGATCTTTTCATAGCTCACTTACTTCCACTTCCTATGTACTCGTCAATGATAGATCTTTTCTTTGCTCGTCTGCTTCCACTGCCTGTGTACTCATAAATATTGGCAATGAGAAATGCTTTAGCTTTTTGAACAATTTCAAGGATAAATTCAATGGATGTGGTATGACATGTTTCCTTAATATTGTGTCTCTTGTGATGTGTTAAATGGTTTAGTCATTAGACATGTAAATTGTGAAACAATGCCATGCTTGTATCCAATCGATTTTCTTGAATGCCTTTCACTGGTTGACAATATTGAGCATCTTGGAATAGGTTGACATTTCAAAAAAAAAATCAAAGGAGCTCTTGATTATGTTTATGGGTAAGTATGTACTTAACCTTAAGTATGATATAGTCATATTATTTTGATCCAAAATAAAAATAATATTTTATGATCATAATTATGGAGCAGATATTGGAGTGAAAATAGTATTGGATGCGGTAGAGAAAACCTTTTTTGCTGATCTCAATACTACAACACTGGGGCTTTAAACCCTGAGGATGCATCGATAAAATGTCTCTATAGGTGGAAATTTTTCTCTTGAAAAGAAATTGGTTGAGTATATTACTATTAAAATAAGCTTTCTTCTATAATACTGACATGGATAAAAGCTCAGAGGTGCTAAATAGTTTCAAAGATGAAAAGGACATTTCTTCTCTTGTTCTGGCCAAAGACACATAGAGAACAGAAGCATGGTGAATCTTTTTAGAGCTTCTAACCTTTCATTCCCTAGAGAAAGGACTATGGATGAAGCTATAGTGTTTTCTTCGAACTATCTCAGAGAATCATTGACAACCAATCATATCTTATGAAATGAGAAAATTGTTAATGAGGTCAGCAAAATTTTTTAAAATCAATTGTTTGTTTTTAAAATTTTCATTTAGATCAGACTTAAATGATTTATAAAAAGTTAGAAGAGTGTACAATCTGAAAGAAAATAAAAATTGATTGATTATTTTTTATCAAATTTGTTTTAAGAATCAATATGCACTAGAGTATACTTGGCACAAAAGTATGTCCAATTTAGAGGCAAGGAGCTACATTCATTCTTACAATGATAATCACACATGGCTTAGAAAAACCCTCTTGAAGTAGGTCTACAAAATTTCCTTCTGTTTTACCAACCATTCTTTGGTTCATCATGTCCTATGTTATTTATTTATTTATTTCGAAGGATGCCATATGTTAATAATACTTATTGTTTTGACTTGGCTAGATTATACTTCAACATTGAACAATCTATACATCAAGAAAAAAATAAAATTTTCTCAAGGTGGGTGAGATATCATCCTACTAAACAATTTTTTATTTTTAATGACATGATAATTCAAGTTAATTGTAACTATGATTTTTTGTATGTTGTATGAGACAATTGGTGCAAAAAGTCATGTCTGGAAGAAATGGATCCTGTATTGAAATATTTTTCTTGTTAGCACTCATTTATGATATTTATGACACCTATGGAAAAATGGAAGAGTTGAGAATTTTTACAAACACAATTCAGAGGTAATTTCTTACATCTTAATTTGATACTTCTCTTGAAACCATGCTAACTGCAACATTTTACTACATTTAGATGGGATACCTCTCTAGTAGACAAGCTTCGAGACTATATGAAAATAATCTTCACAAGGTGGTATGAAATGACAAATTAAATAAATATGGAGGTGATAAAGAAACAAGGGTGTGACATGCTTCATTACATTAGAAGAGATGTATGTAATTGAATTGTTATGTATATATATTGAGTTTTCACATTGTATATGCTAATATTCTTCAAAATTACTTTTTAGGAGTGTTTCATTGTGTACATACACTATTCAAGTCTAGTGGGAGAAGTAGATTAATGTTGTAATGAAAGAAAGAGAGTGGTTAGAAACTACGTACATACCGACAATGGAAGAGTACTTCAAGCATTTTTTAGTATCATCGACTCCTAGGCTGGCTTCACATGGAAGCAATTTAATGGGTGATATTTTAATAGATAATGATCGTTTGGTCATACAAGAATCCTAAAAAATTGTTCATCTTATGACCTTAAAAGTACAAATAATGAATGATATCTCTACTATGGAGGTAATTAAACTTTCAATGAGTTGCGATCAAGATTGGAAGAAGAAATATTCTAACCTTGTTTCTTATTTTGTGTAGAATGAGAAAGCTTAAGGAGGACAAGCATGGTCACTTAGAACATGTTATTTGAAGGAGAATCAAAGTTCTACAAAAAAAGATTCTCTAAACTACTTTAGTGAAATTATTGATCATAGTATGAAATAAATGAACTACAAGTACTTCACTTAGATCTAATACTACTAATGTCATGAGTTTGGCCACTATGTCAGAAATTGCCTACAAATAGAGAAGAATGATAAGAAAGGAAAGAATCAAGTTTCATCTTCATCAAGTGTAGGTGAGCTCTCTAGTAGAATGGCAGATGATTTTGCACTCATAGCTTGTATGGTTATCTCAACCTCACAAAGTGTTTGGTATAAAGATAGTGGGGTGTCAATTCATATGACATGAGTTGAAGAGCACTTGTCTAGTTATAAGGAGGAAACCAAAATCCATATTTCTATGGGGAACATGTCCAAACTCAACTCATTTGGGAAAGGGACCATTCAGTTTCAAAGGGAGAATGGAAAGTTGATTCCCCTTAATGATATGTTCCATGTGCTAGGCTTTGGTATAAATCTAATGTTTTTTTATCTATCCTTCAAGATAAAGGATACAATACACTCTTTAGAGGGGCTGATGTGTTGATCTAGCATAAGGATTGGAAATTACCTATAGCTATTAGAGTTAGGAGTGGCTACCTTTATAGGTTGTAGTTTTCTACTCCTAAGGAACTCATGACCAATAGTAATCCTAGAGATCGAGAAGAGATATGGCACAGGAAGATGGGCCATATATATAATGGAGCATTTAAATTTATTTGTGAGACAGTGTCAGGTTTTCCAAAGGTGAGAACAAAGCATGATGATGTATGTAAGGGATGTATGTTAGGTAAGTTTTCATAAGAAATTTTTCCAAGGAGTTACACTAGATCTGAGGGTGTTCTTGATCTAGTACATTCAGATATATGTGTACCAATGTCAATGAAGTCTCTCAGTGGATATGAGTAATTTGTTACTTTTATTAATTATTTATCTTGTAAGACCTATATATACTTCTTGAAGACCAAGGATTAGGTTTTCAGTTGCTTCCAAGAGCTCAAATCTCTCTCACAGACAACTCGATAGTAAAAAAGATAAAGGTTCTTTAGTTAGATAATGGAGGTGAGTGCAAATGGAATGAGTTCTAGAAGTTTTGTATCCTAGGGAAGGAATCAAGAGAGAGTGGATTTTTCCTTACATCCAAAAATAAAATTGGGTTGCTCAAAGGAAGAATCATTCTTTAATGGAATTAGCAATGGCTATGCTAAATGACTAGGACATGCCCAACTACTTATGAGAAGAGGCATGTAATATGACATCATAGATACAAAATAGGGTTTTTTAGTCAGTTTAGCATATTTGGGTATTTTCCATATTGCCACATTCCTAGGGATACACATACCAAGTTAGATCTGATTACAGAGAAGGGGTACTTTTTAGGATGTAGTGAGACCTTAAAGGCATATCAAATATTTATTCCAGTGACCAAAAGGATTATATAGTCATACATGATGTCAAATTCAAGGAGGAAAAGGTGTTCAAGATATCTAGATTTTTTCTAGCATATGATTAGAGAGAGAAACCAATAGAAGTGCTAAGGATCACTTAATAGAATCAAGGGTATCAAGATCAAGTACGATTACTAGTATTTAAGCATAGGCTCAGTTAGTGAGAGTTTGTAGAGTATGGATGAATAGGTGGAGCAAGAGATGCATCAAGAAGTTATGGAGCTTTATATTTTATCCTCTATAGTTGACAGTAGGGACCATGAAGTTCTACAGGATACTCAAGAGTTTGTGAGATCTCCTAGGACAAGTAATAGACTGCAGAGACAAATACTCAAGTTTAATGACTAGGTGGCACTAGTCAGTGAGCCTTCTAGTTATCAAGATGCCCCACAACATGATGCAAGAGAATCTTAGGATCTAAAAAATCTTGTATCAACCAAAAGATCTTTAGTTTTCTTTTGATTTTTCATATGTTCTAGTTGTGGTTGATTCAAGTGCATGTTATTTTAAGTTGTGGTTTCTACTTTGTGTTTATGGCTACATTGAAAACCTTATCCTACAATCACACCTCAATTGGAGTCATCACACTATATTTGTTGAATATTATTTCAAGACTGTCGCATTGTTCATCTTTTCAATTAGTCTTGGTGTTCACCAATTGAATTTCGAATCTACTTGTTAGAATTTTTGGTTGTGATTATGCCTGCAGGCTTTTACATTGGAGGCTAACTTATTGTTGTCATCACATCTCTTTGTTTATTAATTAGGGGTTGTTCCTAGGGTTTTGGGAGCCAACCTAATTATTATATTATTTTTTCTCTATTCTTGGAAAATTTGATCTATTCTAGGCCAAATGATGATTGTATTGGCTATATAAGATTATGGAATTGTTCCTAGGGGATAAGAAAGTCTTCATAAGATTATTTGGCCATAGTTTGGCTAGGGTTAGAAGGGATTAGTGATCATAAAAGGGCATGCATATTAAAAATATACAAGACTACATATTGTAGATCAATTGTAACTCATTTTTTGATATTAATTCAAGGTTGATCATTCATTTATTTTTTTTCTTGGCTATTTATTTCATTGTGTTTTGTTGGATACAAGGTTGGACTAATCTTTTTTAGGTCTCTTCATCCTTGACTACACCAAGCAGTACCAGAGAAATTTTTGCAGCCTAGGGTTTTCTGGTAGGTTGGTGGTTGACGAAAATGTGATCTACAACTTCGAGGGTTTCTAGAAATGGTGAGGAGAAATGATAGAGGCAGTGCAAGGAATGCAGATCTAGTGGTCTTAAACTAGTTAAGAAAAAATTATTCTATATTGGAGGCAGAAGAGACTTCTCATAGGAGAGGGAAGCATATAGAAGATGCAAGTGATGAAGAAGGAGATGGGAAAAACTAGGACCAAGCAATGTAAGGGGACAATAATGAGGCACAACTAGAATTAAATCATGAAGAGGAGAGATTCATTAGGGCCTTGACAAATGTCAATAAGAAACCTCATTTCAATCCACCTGATTATCATGAAAACCTAGATATTGATGAGTTGGTAGATTGAATCATAGAGATGGACAAGTCCTTTGAGCTTGAAGGAACTAGAGAGGAGAAGAAAGTGAACTATGCCTGCACTAAGTTAAAAGGACATGCATCCTTATGGTGGGAACATCTTTAGATAGATCAACAAAGATGAGGTAGAGGTAGATATTCTAAAACTAAAAAAAAAAAGAGTCAAAAGTTAAGGATAATGACCAGTACATGAGAAATGACCGGAGTTTCTACCAAAGGGAAGGACATGGTAGAAGTAAAAGGAGGAAGTTTAGTGGTACCTATTTTAATTGTAGTGAAGTAGGACATAGATCCTTTGAAAGTAAGAAAGGTAATTCTAAAAATACGATAGAAAGAAGTAAGAGTGTTGACAACATAATTTTTTTATGAAGCGTCTATTGGTTCAGTGAATAATAATCTAGTAGAGGAAAGTACAAGTTTGATGACTAGGAGAGTCCTATATTAGGAAGAAAAAGAGAAGGTACGGTTCAAAGGAAGAATTTGTTTAGAATCATATGTATGGTGCAAGATAGGGTGTGTAATATTGACATAGACAGTGGAATTCCTAGTAATCTTTCTTCAGGGGAGCTTGTTGAGAAGTTGAAGTTGCAAAGGTTGAAGCACCCTAAACCCTATCAAATTGTATGGATACTAGATGAGCACATAGTACTATTAAGTGAATAATGCCTAGTTAAATTCAAGATTGGGTGGTATTATGATGAGGTTTTGTGTGATATTATGCATATGGATGTGTGTCATCTCTTGTTAGGTAGGCCATGGTAGTATGATAGGAAATCTATGCATGATGGTAGAAGGAATGTTTACACTATTATTTCTAATGGGGTGAAATAAAATTTGTTACCTTTAGAGAAAACTCTTGGAGGTGAAGTGTGTACTAGTGCAAGGATTAGTCTAGTGGATGCCAAGAATTATTTGGATGGCATGAAGCATCATAATGTTTGTTTTGCATTGGTACCTAAGGAGTCTAAGGAGAAGTTATGGAAGAAGAACATCCTAAAGGAATCACTAAATTTATGAATGAATACATTGATATCATATTAGATAATGTTGCTAATGGATTATCACTAGTTAGAAGTATTAGTTATTACATGGACCTAATACTGGGGGCTAGTCTACCTAATAAAGAAGCTCATAGAATGACACCAGTAAAGATTGAGGAACTCAATAGGAAAGTGCAAGATTTTTTCTAAAGAGGATTGATCAGAAAAAATATGAGCCCATGTGTGGTACCTATAATGTTAGCACCTAAGAAGGATGGTCAATGGAGAATGTGTATTGATTCTAGAGCTATCAACCAGATTACCATCAAATACTGGTTTCATTTTCCTAAGATAGATGACTTGATGGATTTCTTGAGTGCAGCTAAGTATTTCACCAAGATAGATTTGAAAAGTGGCTATCACCAGATTAGGATCAGAGAGGGTGATGAGTGGAAAATTGTGTTTAGAACAAATGAAGGCGTGTATGAGTATTTGGTGATGCCTTTTGGATTGTCTAATGCCCCAAGTAACTTCATGCAATTGATGAATGAAGTCTTAAAGAAATTATTTTTTAAGTGTGTAATTGTTTACTTAGATTATATCTTGATTTCTAGTAAAAGAAAAGTGGAATATTTGTTTCATGATAGGAAAGTACTACAGAGGTTATGGGAAGAAAAGTTGTTGATAAACATAAAGAAGTGTACTTTCATGAAGGAAGAGTTGTTATACTTTGGATTTGTAATTTATACTGAAGGGTTGAAGATGGACCCTGAGAAGCTGAAATCTATTTTTCAGTGGCCTAAACCTGTGACAATGAGTGAGGTTAGATCATTCCATGGGCTAGTTAGTTTCTACTAGAAGTTCATAAGGAACTTTAGCTTAATCTATGGACCAACGATTGAAACCATGAGATGTGATAGGAAGGAGTTCAAGTTGATACATGGAGCACAAAGGAGCTTTAAATTGTTGAAAAATAAGGCATGATAGAACAATTAGTGTTATCTTTACCTAACTTTAGTAAGGTATTCCAAGTGGACTGTGATTCTACTGGAAATGCAATTGGAGTGGTCTTTAATCGAGAAGGGAGACTTGTTGCTTACTTCAGTGAGAAGTTAAATGATGCTAAGAAAAGGTATTTGGTTTATGATCAATATTTTTATGTTATAATTAAATATTTGAAGAAATGGAGGCATTATTTGTTACATAGGGAGTTTGTCCTATATACTAATCATCAAGCATTGAAGTATCTAAGAAGCCATAGTAAGTTTAATCAGAGACATCTAAGATGGATTGAATTAATGAAAAGCTATACATGTTTTTTAAAACATAAGAGTGGTGTGGAAAATAAATTTTTCAATGCCAAGTGAGTAGGACAAGGACTTTTTTGACTAAAATGAAGATTGTACAGTATTGGGGTTTGATAAATTGAAGAAATTGTATGAGGCTAATGTAGATTTTAGTGAGCCATGGAAAGATTCTAAAGATCCTATTATTACTGAGAAGATTAAGTGGTTGGATTATTTCATGTAGGATAAGATTCTATTCAGGTTTAATCAAAACTGTGTATACCTAGAAGTTCCATGAGGGTCAATCTGATTAAGGAAAAGCATAGTGGCAGTTTAATAGGATACTTTGGCATTGACAAGATAGTAGCCTTGGTAGTTCTGAGAATTAATTTTGGCCACAAATTCAAAAGCATGGGAGGAGTTATGTTCAGAGTTGAAAGGTATGCTAGGTTGCCAAAGGAAGTAGTCAGAATATGGGGTTGTATACACCTTTGAAAGTATCAATTAGACCTTGGGATGAGATTAGCATGGATTTTGTGTTAGGTTTACCTAGAACACAAAGGGGATATGATTCTTCTTTAGTAGTTGTGGATAGGTTTTCCAAAATGGACATTTTATTCCTTATAGGAAGAAAAATGATGTGGTGTATGTGGCTACCTTATTTTTCAAGGAGGTTGTAAGATTACATGGGTTACCTAAGAGAACTATTTCATACAAGGATAGCATGTTTGTTGGGAATTTGTTGAGGACACTTTGGAAGAAGATGAAGACTAATTTGAAGTTCATTTCTACTTTTCATCAATAAATAGATGGAAAAACAAAGGTAGTGAACTAGAGTTTGGGAAATTTGTTGAGGTGTTTAGTTGGAGATAAGCCTAGAAATTTGGATTTAGTTTTAACACAGGAAAAGTTTTCTTATAATAACTTGATGAATAGGAGAAAAAGGAAGACACCATTTGAAGTGGTTACTAGATATAATCCTCAAGGAATTGTATAAATGATGGATATCAGTCCTGATGTTAGAAGAAGTGCTAAAGGAGAATATTTTACTAAGGCTATGAAATCACTACACGAGGACGTGAGACATCACTTAGAGGAAATGAATCAAGCGTATAAGAAAAGAGATGATATGAAGAGAGGAAATAAGGAATTTCAAGTGGGAGATGAAGTTATGGTGTACTTGTAGAATGGTATATTTCTTATTGGTGTTTATAATAAGTTGTAGATGAATAAATTTGTTCCTTGTAAGATATTGAGGAGGTTTGATTCAGAGAATGCATATGAAGGAGAGCTACTTGATGATATGGATATATCATCGATATTCAATGTTGTGACTTATGTGAATATCATACATCATAAGGTGGTAGTGTTGAGGAGTTGGATGTTGTATAGGAGTATCCTAAGAGGAACATGGATTAGATAGAATAGATTTTGGAGATTAGAGTTGGTAGGAGTACAAGTGGAAACAAATATATAGATTTTTTTGTCAAATTGAAGGATGGATGAGTTGAGGATTCATCATGGATTTCTCAAGCTGATGTGGACCACTTTTTTTTTCCTTTAGCTCAAGGAAAGTGAGGGACTCACTTTTCAAGTACCCTAGGTGTTTGATGTAGGAGCATCGTGGGATATAAGAAATCTGACATCAACTAAAAATATGTTTAGTTTTCTGTTGATCAGTCAGGTGTTCTGGTTGGAGTTTATTTGTGCTTTTTATTTTCAGTTGCAGTTTCTACTATGTATTTGTGGCTACATTACAAACCTTATCTTATGATCACACCTAAATTGGAGTCATTTCACAAGAGTTCTTGAAGATTCTTCCAAGACTATCTTGTACTTCATTTTCTCGATCAATCTTTGTGTTCACTAATTGAACTTCCAATCTACTACTTGGAATTCCTGGTTATTATACCAGTGGGCTATTACGTTTGACATCTACTTAATGTTGTAATCACATCTCTTAGTTTATTCATTGGGGGTTTTTCAGGTAGTGTTTTAGGAGATGACCTAATTATTGTATTAAGTTTTCTATATTCTTGAAAATTGTGATCTATTCTGGGTCGACCGATGTGTTATCACTCAAAAAAAATTTCATGGCTCTAGCCCTTTTCTCCTGGTCTCTGCAGTTGTTTTCATGTCTCTGGCATTACCCCCTAGTTCAAATTTTAAAAAATATAGCCATTGGTAATAAAACCCTGGCCTTGTTCTAATTTCATGTTACTTTATTCAGGCCACTTAAAAGTCCTTTTATACATGTGCTAATAGTTAACCTCTTTACTGCATGATCATGTGAACCTTTTTTATGTTACGCAATCTTGCGACTAAAGGTTTTATTTTCAGGCCCCTTTTAATTTTTCCTAAGTCTCTAACCCCTAGCGGCCTTTAAATTTTTCCTAAGTTAGTGTTCTAATATTTCCTATGTTTTGGCTTAATTTTTTGCTAGGCCTGGCTCTGACACCATCTTGATCCAACAGTTGTCATGAAAGTGCAAGGGTTTTTTCAGAGGCTTGTACTTTTATGATGGCCATTGATTCATTTTCATGATGTAACCTTTCAATGCAGGTGGGTCCAAGGTAACACGTAAGCACCATTGGTGATCTCTCATTGGTCCATGAGGTAATGACTTGGCCCTTGTCAGTGGGACCTGAGTTTCTAGCTTGTCAGAGGGTCTTGACATCTGCAAAAAATTGACGAAAAGCGTAAGTTCTTAAGAAATGTGTCAGACGCATGAGATCTTCAGAAAACTATCAATTTTACTTTTCCTCAGATGACTGACGTAGGTGGGTCCTCTGACGTTTGGAGCTGACATGAACAATTTTCATTGGAGGAAAGGATGACAATGCAGTAGGACCATTTTCCAGGTGGTGCGTAGTTGTTCAAATCTTATTGGTTAACGTGAGGAATCAGCATGGTGGGGTCATTTTCAGAAGGATCAGTGATAGGGACTAGATCTACAGTTGGCCTAAGTTCTCATCGATTGTGTCAGAGCCATGAGATCTTACACCCACTGTCCATTTTCAAAGGCTTAGGCAAGTGGGTCCTGTGTCAGAGATGACTCAACATGAGTGGTGAATGAGGTGGTGACATGTGGCATAAAGTGACCCCAGGTGGGGTCAAAGGGTCTAGCGGTCCCAATAAATGTCTTTAGCGGCAAACAAATTTCCAAAGGGTTTCACTCATTCACTAAGAGAATTGGCGGTGTTCCAAAATGATTATCGATTCAGTGAAGGAAGGTCATGTAGTCACTAAAATTTTTAGTGGTGACATAAAGTGTCTCATGAACTAGCAGAAATCTTCAGTCGCCAGTTCGCTAAATTTGACTGGGCCCCTTTTAAGAGATAAGTCATAAAGACTACGAAAAAGAGAGATCTAACGGTCAGGACTTAAAGTTGGTTGAGATTCAAATGTGGACTGCCGATTTGCTGCTGGTGCCATGAAAATGACCGTTTAATTTCAAATTCAAAATTCTGAGGGTTTCTTGCAGCCAGAAGGACTAAAATTCAATGTAGAAGTGACTGGTGCTAGTATGTGATGATTTGTTTGCCGTTGCAGTGTGGTCTAGGGTGTGATGATTGGTTGTAGAGATCTGTACCATGCAAGGATTGAGAAGAATGGCTCAAGGCATGTTTCAAATGGGTGATTAGACTGGTGAACGTGATAGATTTTTTATCTTCAGTACAATCAGAGGAAAGCTATCATAATTGAAGATAAATTTTGGATCTGTTTGCTCGAGGCTACCTGGTTTTCCTTCCCTGTAATAAATTTTTTCACTATTTTAGTTGGTTGGGTGGTTGAAACCCTAACCCTAGTCATCTATAGCTTGTTGCAACCTATTTTGGCTTTCCAAGATGAATAGGGGTATAAGTTGCAAAATTTTTGACTTAGTGCGGGTTCCAAAACTTTCTTTTTGGTCCTTGATTGTTGATGTTAATTCACTAAGCAAGAAGAGCCTAGACTTTGGGTCTTTCCCTTTGGCATTTTGTTGTTTGATAGTATATTGATCCTGAATATGTTACTGAGAATGCTATTGAGTTCCAATCTTGCATTTGTGTATGTCTTCTTGTTTTGGTTCTGAGCTCATATATGTTAGTGTCACAAAGTGTATTAGCATATGGTAAACAAAGAGTATTGTGAATTCATCCCTGAGTTCCTAACAAAGTTAGGACTAAAGTCTTTTAGGTGATTTTAGTGAGTTTACAACTAAATAAGAATTTGATGTCCTTGTGTTTGAGGGAGAGGGGTAATAGGAAAAGCACTTATCCTGAACCCAGGAGTGTTTGATTTAAGATCTTCAGTTGATATATGTTACTAGGTGACTCTTTTCCCTTGGTTAAGGCACTGGTCCATTCTCTGGAGGTTGTTCATCATTAATCACACACACACATTTAAATTATAAAATCTTTCAATCAGTTAGTAAAGGATATAGTTGTATAATACTTTGGATTCCTTTGAAGAAGTGAATCAAGGGTACACCCACCTGAGCATTAAGGCTCAAAGTGTAGGAGGATCTCATTCGTGATAGAGTCAAAATTATATTAAAGTTATCCATCAAAGTATAAATCTACAAGTTGAAGATCAAAGGGAACCCCCAACACGATGATTGTATTGGCTATATAAGCTTATGAACTTGTTCTTAAAGGATAAGTTAGTGTTCATAAGATAATTTGATCATAGTTTTGCTAGGGTTAGAATGTATTTCTGATTATAATTAGGCATGTATATTTGGTATGTAAGATTTCATGCTATAAATCGATTGTAACTAAGCTTTTGATAATAATTGAAGGTTGATCATTCATTTCTTTTTTGTCTTGGATATTGATTCCATTATGTTTTTTTGGTTGCAAGTTTGGACTGATCTTTTGTACATCTCTTCATCCTTCACTACACAACAAGATCACTTGTGGTAAGATGCAATGGTTGAGGAGTATACCTCAATAATGTAGAATGAGGTGTGGGAGGTTGTGTCTAGACCAATAGATAGGGTTGTGGTAGGATCATGCTAGATGTATAAGATCAAGCATGGTGCACGTGGTAGCATCAATAAATACCAAGAAAGGTTTATGGAAAAGGGTTTCTCTTAGAAGAAGGGAATAGAGTATGGGGAGACATTTTCTCTAGTTTCCAGGTATACTTCTATAGCAAATATGATCTTATTTGCAACATATATGGGATGGTAGATCACTAAAATGTATGTCAAGACAACATTCCTTAATGGTGAGTTGAAAGAGGAGGTATACATACAGAAATCAGAAGTCTTTATAACACACAAAAATGAGACCCATGTTTGGACATTGAAGAGAGACTATTATGGTTGTGAGAGATTCTAGAAAACCTATAGAAGCCATGTTGAGCAGAGATGCAGGAAATACTAAGTATTTCCTCCCATTTATAGACCTGTGTTGACATCTCTTCTACTTTATTTTTTTTCTTTAGGTAAAGATGAAATGGAATCTCTTCTAGATTGTTTTTTCATTACTAGTGTTGACATCTAAATAGCACATTGTTTGAAAAACTTAAGTACTTAGTCAAGGTTTGAATGAAAGAAACTTGACTTGCAAAAACTGCATTGTGGTTTTTCAAGAACTCTTTGAAGATTTTAAATCAATAGTCCAAAAAGATTATAGTATTAAATAACAAAATAGAACAATTTTAATGAAATACAAATTTACAAAAATCTGCAAACTTGATTTGATGTTCAACTATTTTCTATTAATCTTTGAATATTACATAAAATAGAGTAGCTCCAACATAGCTCTCATCATGCTGACTTGTAACACAACATTACATAGAAATATATAGAGAGTT
Organism: Chamaecyparis obtusa; assembly: GCA_027943335.1. NCBI lineage: Eukaryota > Viridiplantae > Streptophyta > Pinopsida > Cupressales > Cupressaceae > Chamaecyparis > Chamaecyparis obtusa. The sequence continues at coordinate 169,760 of BSBK01008804.1, forward strand.
TGTTGCCTCCAGAAGTAAATAAAACCTACAATATTTACATAGAAATAAACTAAATTAAGACTATACTATTTCCTTCCAAACTAACTTACTAAAACACATTTCTAAATATACATTAGTAAACTATGATCTAACTTAGAAACTCTAGAGATTTATCTAGTTAACTTAGAAACTATAGAAGACAATCATGTTAACTTAGAAACTACTTAGAAAACTTTAGTTTCTACACATTAATTTCAAACATACTCCCCCTTGATGTGGAGAGGACTCACAAGAAGATCACGTAGCATCAAAAACTGATTCTTGGCAATAGCCTTAGTAAAAATATCAACAAGTTGTTTCGTAGTCCTGATATAGTGGAGTTCTACATCTTTCTTTTGGACCAAATCTCTATTAAAACGGTACTTCAAATCAAAGTTCTTAGTTCTACTATGATGCACATGATTTTTAGCCAACTTTATAGTGCTTATATATCACAAAAGATCACAGTAGGCTGAAATTGTTTTTCACCTATCTCTTCAAGAACTTTCCTAGGCCACAATGCTTGAGTACCTATAGAGGTTATTGCAACATATTCTACCTCTGTGGTAGAAAGAGAAACTATGCTTTTCTTCTTTCAACTCCAAGAAATCAATCTCGAACCAAAGGTAAAACTATGACCAGAAGTAGATTTGCAATCATCCACACTACCTCCCAAATCAGAATAATTGAAACCAACTAGATTAAATTCCTTAGAACTATAGTAATGAATGCCAAAATCCAAAGTTCATTTCACATACCTCAAAATTATTTTGGAAGCTTTCATATGTAACGCAGAAGGTTCTATCATATACTTGGAAACAAGAGAAACTACATATGGAATCTTAGGCCTAGAGTGACTGAGAAACATCAAACTCCCAACTACACTCCTATAAGTTGTCTCATCTATTTTATCAGCACCATCATCTCTACACAACACTACTCCATGATGAATTGGAGTGGAGACTAATTTTCAATCAACCATGTCAAACTTTATTAACATATCTTTGGCATATTTTGATTGATAAAGAAAAATTTCATCCTTACTTTGATAAACCTCAATGCCCAAAAAATATTGGATAAGGCCTAAATCTGTCATCTCAATACTTTCATCATAGAACATTCAAATTTATCTTTCATCATAGAACTACTACCCATATATAGAAAATCATCAATGGGGTAAGTGCAAGAAGTTGGGTACCAATTCAATGGAAGTCTTGTAGAATTGAAAGATGTCGTTTGAAATGGGCACCCATTTTAGGTTTGGGCGCTTGATCCAAAATTCAAAAAATGGGTACCCATTTCAAAAGGGGTGCCCATTTCTATATATACATATATTTTATTTTTTATTTTTTATGACTAAAAACACATTTTAACGCTTCAATTTTTTTTTAAAGAAACAGGTGCCTATTTTTTGAATTTTAAATAATGGGTACCCATTTCTTAAGACTTGAGTGGGAAGCACACATTCACCTTGGATTTCATTTCAAAATAGGTTTTGTTCAGGCTTGGTGGAACCAAGCCTATGCCTTGACCTCCAAAAAAAAATTTAAGGCATTGGAATGCCAGATTTTTGCCTTGCCGTAATTTTTCGAGGGCCTTCCTGATCGTATTTTTTTACAAAACAAAACCCATTAGAGTTTTCACTGTCCTGATTTCAAAAATATAAATTTCATATTGATGTGAATATTTTTAGTATGTTTTCATTATTTATTAGTTAAAGGTGGTACATAAATGTAAAATAGTGAGGTTCACTAAAACTTTAATAACTTTTTTGTTTTTAGATTGTTTGGAAAATAAACTATATGGCATCAATCTACATGCAATTCTCTTGAAGATAAAAAAAAAAAAAAAAAAAAAAAGCAATTTTTAAAAAATATGAAATTTTCATCAAATTATGGTCGTCGTACAATAAAGGTTTCAAAAATATGTTTTATAGTCAATTAAAAATTAATTAAAAAAATATATTCAATAAAAAATAAGAAAAAATATGCTGATCAATATTTTGTGTCTTAGGTATATTTCCCTCGAAGGATTTGCAACTGCATCAGCCCTATTTATTATTTAACCCTTTAGCTTGTAACATACTCCTTGCCATTTCAACCACTATACGATTTTTTTCTTTCAGCTACCCCATTTTGTTACGGCGTGTATGCATTAGTGAGTTGTCTTTTGATGCCATGCAAATCACAAAAGCTCTTAAAGTCTCTAGAGAAAAGGTCTCCTCCATGATCAATCCTTAAACATTTAACCTTACAACCCTTTCCATTTTCCACAAGAGCTTTGAACCTTTTAAATGTATCAAAAGCCTCATCTTTTGACTTCAAAAAATAAATCCAACAATAACGTGAGTAATCATCAATGAAAGTAATAAAATATGATGACTTACCCAAACTCTTGGTTTGCATAGGACCACAAATATCATAATGAATCAACTGAAGTGGGTAATGGGCCTCCATACTTTTCCTGTAGGGAATGATTCTCTTGCATCCTTTCCTTTAGCACAACCTTCACAAGGTTCTTTTTAGTATTGAACCTTAGGCAACCCAAAAACCAAAGCCTTTGAGGTAAGAAACTTCAAGCTATTAAAATTGAAATGTCCATATCTGAGGTGTAACAACCAACTCTTATCATCATAAGCCATATTGACAAGTTGAGTGCTATGTTCACCAAATTTTAATGGAAATATCCTATTTTGTGACACAGGACAAATTGTAACCACTCCATTTCCTTGATTTTTATCATAAATTGTACATCTCTGATTTTCAAACACAACCTTATAATTATTTTCACATAATTATCCAATGCTTAGTAAATTGTGCTTCAACTTTGTAGTATAAAAAATATCTTGAACACTTTTCATATCTTCCATTGTACATACATCCATGGCTCCTTTTGCTACAACCTCCAATGTGTTGTCATTACCAAGTGTAACCTTGGATTTAAAACCCTCATCAAGTTTAGAAAACAACTATTTATTACTAGACATGTGGTTAGAGCACCCCAAATCTAAATACCAAACATCATTTATATTATTTTTAGCTTTGTCAAAAGCCAAAAATAAATTACTTGAGGAAGGCTCTTCACTCTTTTGAGCATAATGAGAATTTTTATTAGTATTACCTGATTTGAATCTACAATCTTTCTCAAAATGACCATACCTATTACAATGATGACATTGAATGTTTCTTTTATCAAATCTTTCTCTGCCTCTTCCTCCTTGACCACCTCTTCTTCCTTTGTTTCCTATTCAAGAATACTGATTTTGACCTCTTCCTTGGTCATGACTGCTTTTGAAGCTACTGTTAACACTTTCATTGTTTGAAATTTGTAACTGACAGGAGAAAGTCTTCTCACTAAGATCTACAGATGAATCTCTCAACCATTACATCACTTACTTTATTCATTGGGGGTTGTTCAAGTAGTGTTTTTGGAGATGGCCTAATTATTGTATTAATTTTTCTATATTCTTGAAAAATGTGATCTATTTTGGGTCGACCGATGATTGTATTGGCAATATAAGCTTATGAACTTGTTCGTAAGGGATAAGTTAGTGTTCATAACATTATTTGGTCATAGTTTGGCTAGGGTTAGAAGGGATTTATGATTATAATTAGGTGTGTATATTTGGTATGTAAGATTGCACACTATAGATTGATTGTAACTGATTTTTTGATAATAATTGAAGGTTGATCATTCATTTCTTTTTTCTCTTGGATATTGATTCAATTATGTTTTTTTGGTTGCAAGGTTGGACTGATCTTTTCTACATCTCTTCATCCTTCAATACACAACAAAATCAGGTGTGGTAAGATACAATGGTTAAGGAGAATACCTCAATAGTGTAGAATGAGGTGTGGGAGGTTGTGTCTAGACCAATAGATAGGGTTGTGGTAGGATCACGCTAGATGTATAAGATCAAGCATCATGCAAATGGTAGCATCAAGAAATACCAAGCAAGGTTCATGGAAAAGAGTTTCTCTTAGAAGGAGGGAATAGAGTATGGGGAGACATTTTCTCCAGTTGCCAGGTATACTTCTATAGCAGATGTGATCTTATTTTCAACATATATGGGATGGTAGATCACTAAAATGGATGTCAAGAGAAGATTCCTTAATGGCGAGTTGAAAGAGGAGGTATACATAGAGAAACTAAAAGACTTTATAACACAAAAAAATGAGACCCATGTGTGGACATTGAAGAGAGACTATTATGGTTGTGAGAGATTCAAGAAAGCATCTCTTCTACTTTATTTTTTTTCTTTAGGTAAAGATGAAATAGAATCTCTTCTAGATTTTTTTTTCTTTAGTAGTGTTGACATCTAAATAGAATGTTGTTTGTGTTGGTTGTGGATTATTCCCTTTGATCTTCAACTTGCAGATTTACACTTTCATGGATAATTCAAATACAACTCCTGACTCTATCACCACTCCAAAGTCCACAAGGAAGAGGGCCAATTGACAAGGATCAAAGATCCTTCTACTCTTTGAGCTTCAATGCTTAGGCAGGTGTACCTTGACTCACTTCTCTAAAGGAATCTAAAACAATATTCCACTACATTCAATACAAGAATGTTAAAGATTTATCAAATGATGTTTGTGTTTGTGTGGTTGTCAATCATGAAAATTCAAGAGAAAAGACCAGTCCCTTATCCCAGGGCTTAGAGTCACCTAACTGTATACCTCAATTGAATACTTCAAATCAAACATAATGGAAACTAGAGTAAGTGCTTTGCCCATTACCCCTTTCCCTCAAGCACAAGGACATCAAATTCTATACCTTGTTGTAAACTCACTGAATTCACCTAAAAGGGTTTAATCCTAACTTTTTTAGAAACTCAGAGATGAATTCAAAATACTCTTTGTTTATCATAAATTAACACACTTTGTGACATTAACATATATGAGCTCAGAGACAAGCAAGAAGACATACACAAGATGCAAGATTGGGATTCAATGGTGTTTTTATTAACAAATCCAGAATCAACATACAATTAGAATAACACCAAGACAAGAGAAAATCACAAAACCAGACCTCTATCAGTATAATACAGTCAAAAACTAGGGACCAAAAAACAACAATGTTTTGGAACCCCCTCAAAATTCAAAAATTTGCAACTTATACCACTAGCCGCCTTGGAATTCTCAGAGAGAATGCAACAAGCTATGGACAGCTAGGGCTAGGGTCTTAACCACCCGACATGCCAAAATTTACAACAAAATTTATTATAAAGGTGGGAAACCAAGTAATCCAGAGAAAGAAAAATCTCAAACAGATCTGCAATCATGAAAATCTGTGAGCTAGGAAAGAGAACTAGGAGCTGCCATGAAAATCAGTCAAATCGACCTCCTACAAACACTTCTTGAGCCAAGAGTGTAATCATTCATCATGGTACAAATCCCTTTGCAAACAACCGCCAGACACCCTTGACCACACTACAAATCGCTTCTCACCAAACAAGGTCACTTCGGCATTCAATTCCATAAAAATAGAGTACCCTCTGTCGCTGAAAATTCATAGAAAATCAAACCTAAAAATGCAATGGTTATAAGCACTTCGCGGGCATTAAGTTTCTTAACCATTTTACTCTTAGCCGTGCAACTACAATGTCATCAATTCTCACTGCCACAGGGAATGAGCCTCAATTCATGTTTGGTCACATGAGCGCATGGCCAAAAGATAGCCCTTGCGATCATGTAACTATGGACTCTTAACCGCAGTCGACAATCGGTCCCAAATCCTAAGCAAAGTCTCCGGCCAATCAAACATCAACACCTCAGCACTCAGAAGATGCTCTACCAGACTTAGTGAATTGGCGACAAAGGACCTTCGCCAATTCACTAAACATTTCCTACCTTCGGTAAACACTTAGCGACTTCCTGATTGCTGCTCACGCCATCACTAGACAAACTAGTGAATCCTCCTATCTTTCCACGAATGCGTGACCACATTAAAATTGTCGGCACTGCTAACCTCTTTTTGTCCGGGCTGCCAAAACCAAGACCCCACTTGGGCCCACCTGATGCCATGTGTCACACCACCACTTGCCACAACCGCTGAGAAATCCAAACTCGAGCTCGCATTCAAACTCACCTTCCTGCCAGCATGGTCCAACTAGAAACTGCCACAACAGCACCCTCCACTGAGCCCACCAAACAGCCGCAGATGGGCCCATAGGGACACGTGGTGCCCTATCAGATGATTGCATAGCCTGAAAATGGGCTATGCGAATATGCGCTAGCTCGCAAACACTAACTGCCACCGTTACCGCCAACCAAAAGAAAACTACCACCGCAACTGCTATGGAAACCGTCACCAGAACCTGCCACGGCACAACTCTGCAACCACGAACAAGGACATGTGTTAGCTGGTCGTATGATCGCATAGCTGAAAGATGGGCTATGCGATCATGCGACAGCCAACCAAAGGCTACCACATGTCACCAAACTACAACCAACACCGAACTGTAACCACTCTGCCGATGGATCCCAGGGACACATGGCGAGCGGTCGCATGATCGCATAGCCAAAAATTGGGCTATGCAATCATGCGACAGCCAACCAAAGGCTGCCACATGTCTGCCAACGGGCCCAAAATGAACAAACCATCAGCACCACATTGGACGGTAGGCACATGATCACATGGGTAAGGAATATTATATATGATCATACGCTGACCATAGATCTTTGATCTCTGGCCCCACAACATCGCACCTGCACTGTTAGAAAAGTAAACCGCCAGGCAGCTGCATAGGACCGGGACCCACATGGCCACGTGGCAAGTGATCACATGATTGCAAGTCAGAAAAGGATAACATGTGGCCATGCGACAGCCAATAGGGAAGAAGCTGGACCCACCACACGATCGGACTTGCATAGTTGAGATAGAACAAGGAGAGCCAACATAAAAGAAGACAAGCAAGGTCAAAAACACATAGGATTTTTTGTGAAAGATCGAAAACACACAAAGTTTTCAACATGACACAAAGGCAAACCAAGAAGCTGAAAACAATGAAGGTTTTTGATGCAAGCCAAAAAGGTCAAAAACAACATGGATTTGCAAAAATACTATGGGTTTTTGACATTGTGGCAGAATTTTTTAAAAAAGCTTCCCACAGACCATAGAATTTGCAAGTCTTTCTGGGTTTTTCACATTAGGAGATGTAGTTTGAGCCAGGGCCAGGTGACAACATAAACTACTAGGGGTAGGACACGCATACCATGAAACACTATAGATTTTCATCGCAAGTCAAGACTGAGATTGCAAGCACGACAGAACAGCAAAACAAAAACATTGCAGGGAATAGGCCAATTACAAAGGATTTTGCAATGATAGAAAATTGACCTAATAGTGGCTCTATCTGGGGATGTATGCCTCTTACAGGCATAGCAAGGACTTAGAATCACTGGTTAAAGTAGACCATCCCATAGGACAAAAATATAGAGACCAAGGAACAAGCAGGGCAAGACCAAGCAACATGACCAGAAACCAACAGACTAGGGAAAAACAGGGTAGGGGAAAGTAACTTATATACAAGAATTTACAAGATATACAACCCTAACTACTGTTCATGGAAAACAGAGTACCTCAAATGAAGTACTACTTCAAGAATTGTCCATGAACTGGCAATTCTTGAATATCACCATTAGAATCCTTAATGATGTAAGAATCTCGGCCCTATTTCTCATGAATCAGATATGGCCCTAACCAGATGGGATCAAATTTACCATGTTTCCCCTTATCCTCCAATCTGGCATTCGAAACTAACACCAAATCACCAGGCTCAAACTTTCTGTCAACAGTCTTTTTATCATATAGATTCTTAACCTGCAACTGCAATTTAGCATTCCTTGCAACTGATTCTCTTCTAGTTTCATCCAATCTAATGAGGTCCTTAATTCTCAACTGCATCTTATCATCAATGTCATCATCATACAACTACACAAACTTGTACATCTCCAACAAATTATTCTGAGGCATCCTAGCATGAATTCCATACACCAGGTCAAATGGTGCACAACCAGTTGGCTTTTTCACAGTTACCCTATCAGCCCATAGAGCTAATGGTAGCTTTGAATTCCATGCCCTCCTATTCTTCTCCAGAATTCTCTTCAAAATTTTAATCAAGCCCTTATTAGTAGATTCTACTTGACCATTTCCTTGCGGATGATAAGGTGAGGAATTAGAAATCTAAATTCCCAAACCTTTGTAAAGTCCTTATATTTTGCAGACCTGAAGCACATAGCATTATCACTCACTATCCTCTCAGGGCACCCAAACCTTGTAACAATATTATTCATCAGAAAGTCAATTACCACCCTGCTATTTGCATTCCTTATAGGTATAGCTTCTACCCACTTTGTAAAGTAGTCAGTGGCAACTAAGATCCATGAATGTCCTCCACTTGACTTGTTTGGTATCTCCCCTATGAAATCAATTCCCCACTACTGGAAAGGAGCCTGAACTTCTACTGGTTTTAATGGTACATTACCTGAAAACTTAAGCTTACCAGAGAACCTTTGACAAGCATCACATCTCCTTACCAACTGTTCTGCATCCTTGAAGACTGCAGGCCACCAAAATCTTGCTCTCAAGATCTTATGAGTAGTTGTTTTACCCATATAATGTCCACCACAAACTCCCTCGTGCATCTCCTTCAACAATAGATTAGCCTAATTCTCATCTACACATTTCAATAGTATGCAAGGGTAAAAGCACAATCAGGTGTCGCCTTTTAGGCTAACTTATTAGCACAACTAAATTTTAGTATTTCTAAATAAAAATTAATTTTGGTCAAACATATCGTCTAGCTAGATTTATTCTAGCTAAGTTAGATAAGTTTTTAACTTTTCCAATTGGAAATATCTATTAAATGCATGTTTTATACCACTTTGGGTCCAATTACCATAAAAATAAAATTATTTCAGAAAAGTGGCATTTCAATAACTCCTAATCCTTTTAATGATTTTTTAAAAAAATAAAAAAATACCCTTTTGTAGAGATCAGAGTCAAGAATATCCTCATATAGATTTTATACTTTTTTAATTAGACATAGTTTATTGTAATTAAAAAATATTACAAGTAGGTATTTTAACAATCAAGGAGATGTTGATTCAGAGAAAGAAAAAAATAGTAAATCATATTAAATAAATTTGAAAAATATATGGTGCACTAGAGGAGAGAGTCCTCTTCAAGAATATACATTTCTTTTTTGATTGGTATAGATTTGTTATGAAAAATATGTTGCGAGATGAAAACTGTCGATTTCAGTGATTTGGAATTTGAATTGTTATAAAAGAGAAAATATAGGTCAGAAACCAATTTTTATTTCTTTATGCACTAGCTATATATGTCATCTATGACATATTTTGAAATTAGGGGAAAATATGTTTATTTACATATAATTTTTTGGTGGGAACTAGACCCCTTATTTTCATCATTTTTCAGCAACTGAAAAATCATCTTTAAAAATTTTAAAAACATATCAATTCTTATTCAAAAAAATTATTAAAAATATTAATCATAAACTTCATCCATTTTATCACATTTAATTAGTTTATACCATCTTCAAATTCCAAACATAAATGTCATTTTTATACTATTCAAGTTGAATAGCTTTGATTTTGTTAGCCTCTTCCTTTGTAAAAGGGTGACAACTTATTGTGCTTTTACCCGCAATCCAGATTCTTTCTATACAACTTACATTTCACAATTACATACTTGATGGCTTGTAACTTCAATGTCCTCTTTTGATTATTATTCATACTATCTGGACACCTCATGTTTCTCAAATAGAAAATAATATCCTGATACCAAATACAATCATCCATATCACATGTATAGTCAATTTAAGAATGATTTACTTGGTTTGCATCAAGATTGGATTGGGCCATCAGTCTTGCCAATCCCTATCCTCTAACCAATTTAGTGATCTGGATCTCAACATTGAATTCCTAGATCCTATTGATCCATCTGCATCTTCTTTCAGACACCTCCTGCTGTGAGAAAATATCTTTCACAGCTGCACTTGGCACAAAAGCAATCACAACTGCTCCCATCAAGTAACATCTAAAGGCCTTGATTTCCTTCACAAGTGCATAAGCCTATTTTTCATTTATGTCATACTTCAATTCTGCAGCCTGCAAATATTTACTGAAAAATGCAATAGGCTGCTCAAAACCATCCTTATTCTTTTGTAACAAAATTGCAGCAATAGTGTGAAAGGATGCAAAAGAAAAGATATGCATTGGGACACTATAATCAGGTGCCTTTAGCACTTGTGCATCTTTGATAGCCTACTTGATATTCTTGAAAGCCTCATCAGGCTCACCCTCCCAATTGATTACAGATCCCTTCTTCAACATCTTGGAAATAGGTCTAGTAACCTTTGCAAAGTTTGTCACAAACCTCCTTAGAAAATTGACCTGACCAAAGAAGGACTGAATCCCTTTAACATTCTTTGGCCTCTGAATTTTATCAATTGCTACTACCCTCTCAGGGTCAATTCTCACCCCTTGCTTCCCAACTAAGTGGCCAAGCAACTTACCTTCTGTGACACCAAAAACACATTTCCTTAGGTTTAATGAAATGCCAAATTCCAAGGCCCTCATAAATATTTTCTCTAAATGAGCACAATGGTCATCTTCCTTCTTTGAATAGGTAGTTAAATCATCCTGATACACAGCAAGGAAATCATTAATGAAATCTGAAAAGGCAACATCCATTGCCCTCTAAAAAGTAGCACCAACATTTGTGAGACCAAAAGACATTCTCACATAAACATATGTTCCCCAAGGTGTTGTAAAGGCTGTCTTGAATTGTTCTAATTCCTTAACAATGACCTAATTGTAGCTAGAGAAACCATCCATCATTGACATCAATCCTAATCCGGTTACTCTCTGCAACATAGCCTCCATATTGGGCAAACAATAATTATCTTTCAATGAGCTGATGTTTAAATTTATGAAGTCCACACAAATCCTGATGTCACCATTCTTTTTTCTTACAGGAAAAAAATTTGACACCCAAGAAGAATGCCTTATAGGCTTGATAATGCCAGCATCTCTCAACTTCATTAACTCTTCTTGCATCTTGGGTGTCAAAGTAGGATTAATAGGCCTTTTCTTTTGCCGGAAAGGTTTAGCATCTTCTCTTAATGGAATAACATGCTGAAATAAATCCTCTCTATAAACCTTTAGGTCATCATATGGCCATACAAAAACATGCTTGAATTTCCTTACTAATTCAATCAAAGGTCTCCTTACCTTTTGAGATATATCTCTACCAATGTACACTTTCTTAGGTGCCTCATGTGATCCGAGATTTATCTCCTCAAGATCAGCATGATCTTCTCCTTTGATATTCTTTTGAACTTTATCTTGGTTGTCAAAGACGGTCTCCACAATAAAAAGCCCATTGGGCACCTTGTTAGTTCTAAGCTGAATGACCTCATTGCCTAAGACAACCTCCCTTCCTTTTATTGACTCAACAAAGGTTAAACAATCAAGTTCCTAACCATGATATTGATCCTCGCAATCCATAAACTTCAAAATATCATTATCATCATCAAAAACTTGCCAATTCTCAATATTGTCTGGTATACTAGGCCTAGCCTGAATTTCAACTTTAGAAATACCAGAGAATGTAACATCATTAGGATTGATTGCAATATTGGCCAACAAGTAAGCCATCTTGTTGTTGCTCCTATCCCTCCACTCAATATTGAAGGCATCAAAATGCTCAATCAAATCCCACACTACATTCCTATATTGTTTCAACCTTCTATTCTTGGAAGCATACACTGACCTGACTTGGGACACCACCAACTCATAATCACCAATAACACTTATGCATTTTATACCATGCTTTTGTGCCAACCTCAGTCCTAACAACAAGGCCTCATATTCTGCTATATTATTGGTACAAAAGAAATTCAATGTGAAAGAGAACTTGTAGGTGTTTCCATCAGGAGAAATAAGTAAAATACTTGCTCCTGCACCATCTTTGTAGTTTGCACCATCAAAGTACATGACCCACAAATCACCCTTCACAGAGTCAGCACCTACCTCAGTAGAAATAGGTGACAAAATATGCCCATTTTCAAATACAAGGATCTCCACCCTAAAAACATTTACATCAGTATCCACAAAACATGTAGTTTCATTATCTATCTTTCTCTCAATCATGTGGCATACTCTTGGCTCTCGTTCAATCTTGACAAACTGATCATCAATCTTGAAAGTTGCATAGGACAAATCACACTGTAAACTTCCACCCATGGCAGGACTCCACCTTCTAGATAGCAACATCCCATAATGAGGAGGGATATCCACCACTAAAACAATCATTGTTAGCTCTTTCTTTGGATATGTTGCCAACCTACATGGCATTGCATTGATAGTCCCAATAACTGGTACCTCCCTCTAATCCATTGCACAACACCTACCCTGCACTGTATCAACTTTAAGGCCCAACCTCTCCATGATTTTGAAGGGCATGACAGTATTAGAGGCACCACTATCAATCATACAATTTCTTAACTTCATCCCATTCACAAGAACACTTAAGAAGAATGGGTCAATATTTTCAAGGCTGGCATTGACAAAACTATCCAAATATATTGGAGGAATTTGAGACACAATTCCCTGAGCAACAACATCCTTCAAAGCTTTATCCTAAGATCCATTGCATGAAGTATCATTTTTGTGAGTATTACCAACCCATGCAATAGCCTTATCTTTATGTTCAGGGATCCTCAACAATTCTAACAATGGAACCTTAACTGTAATTTGTGACAACACATATAACATGTCAATAGGGGTAGAAGCAGGAATCTCAATCTGCACTGCCTTAACATCCTTTTGCTTGTCTGACATATTAGGTGTATTGACCACCCTAATTTTCTCAACCTTAGCCATTATGTTAACTGGCTTTTCAATCTCACTAGAGATCTTTTCAATTCCAACTCCCTTAGGCTCACAATGTTTACTTTTTACATTCTTTAATTTCACCATGTGATCACCCTTTGATTTGTTCTCATTATGTTCTTCAGAGTTGGTATTATTTATAAACATTCTTCTAGCTTTCTCATTTATGTTCCTTGCCACCATGCCTCTAGTTTGCACCTAGGCAATCATTTCTATAGTAATCCTCTCATCTCTTCTCTAGAAGGTCTTCTCAAATTTACTGGCTTGGGAGAAGAGTTTATGTTACATATTTTTTGATCAATGCATTCACCATCAGAAAAAACCTCTTGATGAAAAAGAGCCTGATTATGTCTCTTCACACTCACATCTGCCTCTTCATCAAAATTAGAATCATCTTCATATCCTAGATATGAAGAAGCCATGTTGCAACCAACATCATCTTGTTCTTCTTCTTGTTCTATCTCCTCATTGCTACAATCTTGATTTGCAGCCATGGATTGTGCAACCACACAATGCTCTACAGAATGAGGGGACTAGCATGCAACACACCAAGGTACATTCTCCATGACATTTATTGAAGCTTTATGTAGAGGGTCAGGGACACCTCTATCATTATTTCCTCTTGTAGCAAGGGCAATAGGCTTTCCATCCTTCCATTGGGTGTTGTAGGGGTAATTCTGTAGTCTATTCTACTTACTAAAATTGTTGTTGAACCGAGGCCTCTCATTGGTAGGAGCACTGATGTTCCTATTTGTAGGTGCCTTCAAATCCTTCAATGCATTAAGCACCTTATCCAATTTATCTTCTTCTTTCCTCCTAGATCCAACATTCTTATCATTTTCCTTTTTGTATTTCCTGTCCCCAAACAACTTTGGGTCATCTCTCTTTCCACCCAACTTTCCTGATATTTTCATGTTGTTGTCAATATTGATAGCAATCCTAAAAGCATCCCTAAGAGTTTGTGGTTCTTTATCCCTCAATAAATATCCCATCTTCCCATCAAATGCATTAAAGTATGTAGTCAGATAGATATTGTCATCCAACCGCATGACTTGGAACAACTTATGCATACCTTTCTGAAATCTCATGTTGAACTCAGCTACAGACTCATTCTGATTTTTCCTTATGGTATTGAATTCATTCAACATGAAGCTAGCATTAGGCCTATCACCATACTGCTCTTTGAAACATTTCTCAAAAGAGTCCCAAGTATCAATACATCTATCAGGAAGCCTCTTAAACCAATCTCTGTCATCCTCCATCAGAGATTGAACAAACAATTTCATGACAACATCCTCATGCTCTACTTCATAATCATTAAGCATATCAACAAATAACCTAAGATGCTCCTCACAACTTATAGCATTATTACTAGCAAACTTAGGTACCTTATTTCTAATATCATTTGGAAAAGCATTTGGATAGCCAGGAATTCCATCAAAACTTATTTGCCTATAGCCTTCTAATTGCATAGGTCTTCTTTGAAAGCTCAAACTAGTGTTAACCCTAGGATCAACACTAGCATCTACATTTATCTGTGCATTTGACTGTTGCCTAGGATCTGCACCTATCCTAGCAGATGAAGAAGGAATAGAATTAGTAGCATTACTAAGTGGAAAAGCAGTAGTCATAGATGGCATACCTAGTTCAGTAGCAGATGGGCCAAGAGAATTAGCTAAAGAAGCCAGCAAAAATTGGATCTTCCTTTTCTTTTATGCAATGGCAGCGTCAACCTCAGCTCTCTCTAGTTCTCTTGCAAGGTCCTCATCTTCTTTTCTCCTTCTCTCCATTTCAATGTCTTATTTGAATCAGGTGGTGGGATCCCTGGTATTGTCACTAGTTTGCTTGCTTGGTCACCCACCATCTTCTGCTTTCCTTTCTCATTCATGATAATAGCAAGTCTGGTAATCCTGTGCCCATCTTTATCTTTAGGAAAAGGGACATAACTTTGCACTTGTCTAATCACAGGGCCCTCATTTTCAAATTCATGATCCTGTAGTAAACATTCATGCTCACTCCTCAAGGCATCAAGATCACCAAACACATCATGCTGCAATGTTTTAGGAGCAGAAGCAAGCATCTTGTTTCTCTCCTTCATTTCATTTATTTTTCTTAGAAGAGATTGCCTCTCTATCAAAGCATTTACCTTTTCAGCCTCTCTCTCTTCTTGTAATCTTTTATGTATGGCATCCTACTCTGCCAACTGCAACCTCAGTTCATGCAAATCATCAGGATCTACCATAATGTCATCAGAACTAGATGAAACATCCATATCAAGAATATTTTGATATGGGAAATGAACCTGCCTATGTCTCATGGGTTCTCCTCTGAATTGATCTTCATCAAGATCAAAGTCAACCTCTAAACCCACATCTCTATTTTCTTCATTTTGACCTGCAAGCAATAGATGTTTATCCTTAAATGCAGCCTCAAGGGTATCATGAAATCTCTCTTCAAAGTGACCACCTTCTGATCTAGAAACTCTATTCTATGAACCATCCTCACTTGAGGATACATGTGGTCTTCTAGCTCTATCATTTCTCTATTCTCTCATGGGAGCACTGGTAGACTCACCATTCCTTCTAATCTAGCTCTTGTTTCCCTGTCTAGGCAATTGCTCCAGAATGACCTCCAAATTTTTTCTAACGTATGACCTAGTATTTCTCCTCTTATCCATGCTTCTTTAATATGTTGCCTTGGTTCAGACCTTTGAGCCACCACCCACCTTGATGGGAAATCTTCAAAACACTCAGGAAAACAAGAATAGAAAATAACCTTTCTCTTTAGATTCTCCCCAGTAGAATCACTGACTCTTAACAACTGCATATCTTTTAGTTGTCCCTAGTAGAGTCACCATTTTGTTGGTTGTCAATTATTCCCTTTGATCTTCAACTTGAAGATTTACACTTTGATGGATAATTCAAATACAACTCCTAACTCTATCACCACTCCAAAGTCCACAAGGAAGAGGGCCAACTGACAAGGATCAAAGATCCTTCTACTCTTTGAGCTTCAATGCTCAGGCAGGTGTACCTTGACTCACTTCTCTAAAGGAGTCTAAAACAATATTCCACTACATTCAATACAAGAATGTTAAAGATTTATCAAATGATGTTTATGTTTGTGTGGTTGTCAACCATGAAACTTCAAGAGAAAAGACCAGTGCCTTATCCCAGGTCTCAAAGTCACCTAACTATATACCTCAACTGAATACTTCAAATCAAACATAATGGAAACCAGAGTAAGTGCTTTGCCTATTACACCTTTCCCTCAAGCACAAGGACATCAAATTCTATACCTGGCTGTAAACTCACTGAATTCACCTAAAAGGGTTTAATCCTAACTTTGTTAGAAACTCAGAGATGAATTCAAAATACCCTTTGTTTACCATACATCAACACACTTTGTGACATTAACATATATGAGCTCAGAGACAAGCAAGAAGACATACACAAGATGCAAGATTGGGATTCAATGGTGTTTTCATTAACAAATCCATAATCAACATATAATTAGAATAACACCAAGACAAGATAAAATCACAAAACTAGACCTCTATCAGTATAATACAATCAAAAACCAGGGACCAAAAAACAACAATGTTTTGGAAACCCCTCAAAATTCAAAAATTTGTAACTTATACCACTAGCCGCCTTGGAATTCTCAGAGAGAATGCAACAAGCTATGGACATCTAGGGCTAGGGTCTTAACCACCCGACATGCCAAAATTTACAACAAAATTTATTACAAAGGTGGGAAACCAAGTAGTCCAGAGAAAGAAAAATCTCAAATAGATCTGCAATCATGAAAATCTATGAGCCAGGAAAGAGAACTAGGAGCTGCCATGAAAATCAGTCAAACCGGCCTCCTACAAACACTTCTCGAGCCAAGAGTGTAATCATTCCTCATGGTACAAATCTCTTTGCAAACAACTGCCAGGCACCCTAGACCACACTACAAATCGCTTCTCACCAAATAGGGTCACTTCTGCATTCAATTCCATAAAAATAGGGTACCCTCTGTCGCTAAAAATTCACAAAAAATCAAACCTAAAAATGCAACGATTATAAGCACTTCGTGGGCATTAAGTTTCTTAACCATTTTACTCTTAGCCGCGCAACGACAATGTCATCAATTCTCACCACCATAGGGAACAAGCCTCAATTCATGTTTGGTCACATGATCACATGGCCGAAAAATAGCCCTTGCGATCATGTGACCACAAACTCTTAACCGTAATCAAAAATTGGTCCCAAATCCTCAGCAAAGTCTCCGGCCAATCAAACATCAACACCTCAGCACTTGAAAGATGCCCCACCAGACTTAGCGAATTGGTGACAAAGGACCTTCACCAATTCACTAAACATTTTGTGCCTTCGCTAAACACTTAGCGACTTCCTGACTGCCGTTCACGCAATCGCTAGATAAACTAGAGAATCCTCCTATCTTTCCATGAATGTGCGACCACATTAAAGTTGTCGGCACTGCTAACCTCTTTTTGTCCGGGCCACCAAAACCAAGACTCCAACTAGGCCCGCCCGATGCCACGTGTCACACCACCACTCACCGCAATCGCTAAGAAATCCAAACCCGAGCTCGCGTTCAAACTCACCTTCTCGCCAGCATGGTCCAACCAGAAACTGTCATGACAACACCCTCCACCGAGCCCACCAAACAGCTGCAAATGGGTCCACAGGGACACATGGCACCCTGTCACATGATCGCATAGCCCAAAAATGGGCTATGTGAACATGCACTAGCTCGCAAAACACTAACCGCCGCTATTACCGCCAACCAAAAGAAAATTGCCACCACAACCGCCATGAAAATTATCACCGAAACTTGCCACGGAACAACTCTGCAACCATGAAGAAGGACACGTGTCAGCTGGTCGCATGATCACATAGCTGAACGATGGGCTATGCTATCATGCTATAGCCAACCAAAGGTTGCCACATGTCACTAAACTACAACCAGCACCGAACTGCAACCACCCTACCGATCGGTCCCAGGGACACGTGGTGAGTGGTCGCATGATCGCATAGCCAAAAACTAGGCTATGCGATCATGCGATAGCCAACCAAAGGCTGTCACATGTCTGCCAGCGGGCCCAAAATGAACAAACCGTCAACACCACATCGAACGGTGGGTGCATGACTTTATGGGTAAGGAATATTCCATGCAATCATACGCCGACCATAGATCTTCGATCTCTGGCCCCACAATGTTGCACCTGTGCTGTTAGAAAAGTAAACTGCTAGGCAGCTACACAGGACTGGGACCCACACGGCCACGTGGCAAGCAGTCGCATGATTGCATGTCAAAAAAGTCTAACATGCGGCCATGTGACAGCCAATAGGGAAGAAGTTGGACCCACCACACGGTCGGACTTGCGCACTTGAGATAGAACAAGGAGAGTCGGCAGAAAAGAAGACAAGCAAGGTCGAAAACACACAAGATTTTCTGCGAAAGATCGAAAACACACAAAATTTTCAACATGACACAAAGGCAAACCAGGAAGCCAAAAATAATGAAGGTTTTTTATGAAATCCAAAAAGGTCAAAAACAACATGGATTTGCAAAAATACTGTGGGTTTTTGACACTGTGGCAGAAAAAAAAAAAAAAAAAAGCTTCCTGCGGACCGTAGAATTTGCAAATCTTTCTGGGTTTTGCACATTAGGAGATGCAGTTTGAACCAGGGCCAGGTGACAACATAAACTACCAGGGGTAGGACATGCATACCATGAAACACTAAAGATTTTCATCGCAAGTCAAGACTGAGATTGCAGGCACGGTAGGATAGCAAAACAAAAACATTGCAGGGAATAGGCCAATTACAAAGGATTTTGCAATGACCAAAAATTGACTTAACAGTTTGAATGCCTGAAGTACTTAGTCAAGGTTTGAATGAAAGAAACTTGGCTTGCAAAAACTACATCGTGGTTTTTCAAGAACGCTTTGAAGATTTTAAATCAATAGTCCCAAATGATTACGATATTAAATAACAAAAAAGAACAACTTTAATGAAATACAAATTTACAAAAATCTGCAAACTTGATTTGATCTTCAACTATTTTCTATTAATCTTTGAATATTACACAAAATAAAGCAACTCCAACATAGCTCTCATCATGCTGACTTGTAACAAAACATTACATAGAAATATATAGAGAGTTTGTTGCCTCCAGAAGTAAAGCAAAACTACAAGATTTACATAGAAATAAACTAAATTAAGACTACGTTATTTCCTTCCAAACTAACTTACTAAAAAACATTTCTAAATATATATTAGTAAACTATGATCTAACTTAGAAACTCTAGAGAGTTATCTAGTTAACTTATAAACTATAGAAGACAATCATGTTAACTTAGAAACTACTTAGAAAACTTCAGTTTCTACACACTAATTTCCAACATACTCCCCCTTGATGTCGAGAAGACTTACAAGAAGATCACGTAGCATCAAAAACTGAGTCTTGGCAACAGCCTTAGTAAAAATATTAGCAAGTTGTTCAGTAGTCCTGATATAGTGGAGTTTTGCATCGTTCTATTTGACCAAATCTCTGATAAAATGGTATTTCAAATCAAAGTGCTTAGTTCTACTATGATGCACATGATTTTTATCCAACTTTATAGTTCTTATATATCACAAAAGATCACAGTAGGCTAAAATTGTTTTTCACCTATCTCTTCAAGAACTTTCCTAAGACACAATGATTGAGTACCTGCAGAGGTTATTGCAACATATTCTACCTCTGTGGAAGAAACATAAACTATGCTTTTCTTCTTTGAACTCCAAGAAATCAATCTTGAACCAAAAGTAAAACAATGACTAGAAGTAGATTTGAGATCATCCACACTACCTCCCCAATTAGAATCATTGAAACCAACTAGACTAAATTCCTTAGAACTATAGTAATGAATGCAAAAATCCAAAGTTCCTTTCAGATACCTCAAAATTCTTTTGGAAGCTTTCATATGTAACTCAGAAGGTTCTATCATATACCTGGAAACAAGAGAAACTACATATACAATATCAGGCCTAGAGTGAGTGAGAAACATCAAATTCCCAACTACACTCCTATAAGTTGTCTCATATATTTTTTTAGCACCATCATCTCTACACAACACTACTCTGTGATAAATTGGAGTGGAGACTGATTTGCAATCAACCATGTCAAACTTTATTAACATATCTTTGGCATATCCTGATTGACAAAGAAAAATTTCATCCTTACTTTGATAAACCTCCATGCCCAAAAAATATTGCACAAGGCCTAAATCTGTCATCTCAATACTTTCATCATAGAACATTCAAATTTATCTTTCATCGTAGAACTACTACTCATATATAGCAAATCATCAACAGGTTAAGTGCAAGAAGTTGGGTACCAATTTAGTGGAAGTCTTGTAGAATTGAAAGATGTCGTTCGAAATGGGCACCCATTTTAGGATCGGGTGCTCGATCCAAAATTCAAAAAATGGGTACCCGTTTCAAAATGGGTACTCATTTCTAAATTTATTTATTTTTTAATTTTTTTTATGACTAAAAATACATTTTAACACTTCAATTTTTTTTTGAAGAAATGGGTGCCCATTTTTTGAATTTTAAATAATGGGTACCCATTTCTTTGGACATGAGTGGGAAGCACACATTTGCCTTGGATTTCATTTCAAAATAGGTTTATTTTAGGCTTGGTGGAACTAAGCCTATGCCTTGACCTCCAAAATTTTTGTTAAGGGAATGGAATGCCAAATTTTTTCCTTGCCATAATTTTTTGAGGGCCTTCCAAATCATATTTTTTTACAAAATAAAATCCATTAGAGTTCTCATTGTCCTGATTTCAAAAATATAAATTTCATAGTGATGTGAATATTTTTACTATTTTTTCATTATTTATTAGTTAAAAGTGGTACATAAATGTAAAATAGTGAGGTTCACTAAAACTTTAATAACTTTTTTGTTTTTAGATTGTTTGGAAAATAAACTATATGACATCAATCTACATACAATTCTCTTGAAGATAAAAAAAAATAAAAAAATAGAAAAAATATGAAATTTTCATCAAAATATGGTGGTCATACAACAAAGGTTTTGAAAATATGTTTTATAGTCAATTAAAAATTAATTAAAAAAATATATTCAGTAAAAAATAAGAAAAAATATGCTCATCAATATTTGGTGTCTTAGGTATATTTCCCCAGAAGGATTTGCAAAAATTAATTTATTTAGGTCAAAATATGGTGGTCGTACACAGCTATGGTATGGTTTTCAAACAAGTATTTTTAATATATGGTTTTTAAACATTCCTACTAAAAGACAATTTATGCCATGCAGGTATTAAAATAAATTACATATGTGGAAAGTAGATTATGAGAACTACATTTTATATTAGTAAATATTTTTAAGATTCAATCTCTAAGTGCCTCAAATTTAGACATCAATTAACAATAAATTTGAAAAAAAGGGAAAACACTTCCACTTTTTGCCCAAAAGTGGGACTCAATTTCTTGCAGCCACCCAACATAAAAACTCACAATAAGAATGTCATTACCTTCTTGTTTGTAATAAAGCATAGGTTCACTCATACTTTTAGTAAATCCATTATCCTGAAAATACTTGTCAATTCTAGCATACCAAGCGCTTGGTGCTTCTTTGAGTCCATACAAGGCCTTCTTCAATTTGTACACTACATTCTATTTTCCTTGCACTCTAAAACCTTGTGCTTGTTCCACATAAATTTCTTCTTCTAAGTACACATTTAAGAAGGTACTTTGTACATCCATATGGTGAATGCTCCATTTTTTTTGAGCTGCAAGAGAAATCAACATCCTAATGGTCTCTTGACATGTTATAGGTGCAAAATTTTCTTCATAATCTATGCCATACTTTTGAGTGAATTCTTTAGAAACTAATCTTGTTTTGTGTCTTTCAAGACTTCCATCACTATGGTACTTAGTCTTGTAGACCCATTTGGTGCCAATCTTTTTCCTATTGTGTTGAACCTCTGTAAGCTCCCATTTACCATTCTTTTTAATAGAATTCATCTCTTGTTGTATTGCTTGAACCCAAACTTCATTAGTGGATGCATCTTCATAACATGATGGCTCAAAATTAGCTTGTGAAAATAATGGAAAATGCACAATCTCACCTCTAGGATTTTCTTCATGGACATGAGATGCACTTCTTTCATAAATATTAGCTAAACTTATAACCTTCATGTTTAGACTTGGGCTTGATGTTGGGCTTGCACATAATATTGAAGAATTAGAAGAAGAGTTGTTAGGTGAATGTGTATCACTTGGAATTGAATTATCAGTTGGCTGGTCATGATCAATATCAAAAATAATACCATCATTTAAAATAAATTTATGCTTTTCAATATGGTCTTTTTGATGACCATAAACTCCCCCTTCATCAATAATCACATCTCTTGAGACAATAATACTATTAGTACAAGGATTATATAACCTCTAAGCCTTATTGTGCTCACTATGCCCAACAAAAATACAAGACTCACTCTTAGGATCCAACTTTTTCCTATTTTTATGAGCAACATGTACATAGTCTAAATACCCAAAAACTCTGAATAACATTAGGCTTTCTAGCATACCATCCTTCATAAGGAGTCATCATTGTAAGTGCTCTAGTGGGGCTCTAATTGAGAATGTACATAGATGTACCAACTGCATCAGCCCTAAAAGTATTATTTAACCCTTTAGCTTGTAACATACTCCTTGCCATTTCAACCACTGTACAATTTTTTCTTTTAGCTACCCCATTTTGTTGAGGCCTATATGCATTGGTGAGTTATCTTTTGATGCCATGCAAATCAAAAAAGCTCTTAAAGTCTCTAAAGAAAAACTCTCCTCAATGATCAGTCCTTAAACATTTAACCTTATAACCTTTTTCATTTTCCAAAAGAGCTTTGAACCTTTTAAATGTATCAAAAGCTTCATCTTTTGAGTTCAAAAAATAAATCCAACAATAATGTGAGTAATCATCAATGAAAGTAGTAAAATATGATGACTTACCCAAAATCTTGGTTTGCATAGGACCACAAATATCATAATGAATAAACTGAAGTGGGTAATGGGCCCTCCATACTTTTCCTATAGGGAATGATTCTCTTGCATGCTTTCCTTTAGCATAACCTTCACAAGGTTATTCTTGTTCCTGAACCTTAAGCAACCCAAAAACCAAAGCCTTTGATGTAAGAAACTTCAAGCTATTAAAATTGAAATGTCCATATCTGAGGTGCCACAACCAACTCTTATCATCACAAGCCATATTGACAAGTTGAGTGCTATGTTCACCAAATTTTAATGGAAACATCCTATTTTGTGACTAGGAACCATTGTAACTATTATACACCAAGTTTGCACCCTTGTTTCAAGCTCTCATAGTCTTGATAACCTAGTATAACATGGGAATCATCTCCAGGTTGTGGGACCTATGCTAACTAAGATGAGACCTCCAAGTTCTAGGCTGGTTCCTCTTGGATAATAACCTTAATTTGCTTCTTGACTAGAAAAGTAAAACTTTTGAGAGAAAGGGATAGAAAGAATGCTTGAAAGCAAACTATCTACTAAGTGATACACCGAAATGAAAATAACACAATACATTAGCCAAATCAGCATGAAGGGGCCTCAGATCTAGTAGAACACAATCTTCCTAAATAGGCTTGCATAAGTGTTTCACAGAGGGATCTAGACAAGAGACACAAACTGTGACTTGCAAGCAGACATTCTTTTCAACAAAAAGGCACAGGAATGAGATAGAATGGCAAGGGGCTGAAATATACCCACAAACTCACTCAAATCAAATCATACACAATAGTGCACATGTAAGCTGAAAGGAAAAAGGGCTCTAGAACTCTGAGACTTCTCTAACAAAGCCAATATATCCCATTCAATAAGAGAAAACTTAGACAAGAAAGCACAAGGATAGAAAGAATGACACAAAATACCTTTGCAATATCTAAGCATCAATGAAAGGTTATAGGTTGGAGAAGCTAGAGGGCAGAAAGGATGCCTCTAATAACTCTTGAGAAAGGAAACCTCTCTTTTTACAAAAAGTAAAATCTAAGCTTCAAAAGCTCCAAAAAACATTATATACATCTCCTCTAATGCACATAGGCAGGAGAAAAGTCAATTAGGGTTACATAAATTTCCATATAATAATCACAACCCTAATTTTGTCAAGTCTTATCATAAATGTACCTCTGAAAATATCTTGGCCAATCCATCTACTTCACTGCAGGTTAAAAACTTCACGCCACCACCAGGAACTTATCTCTGCAAGTCAGCCTCATCATGAATGTCTAAAATCTGATCCTCATAGATATTTGAATTTAAAATTGTAAACAACCACAGGTGGTGCCAACCTTTTAATGCATCTTTGGCATATAACACTGACACGGTACCACACTATGGCCACCCAGGTCCTCATCATCATCTTCCCAACTGTAATTATCCCTAAAAATCAATTCTGAGCTACCCACGCCCTCGCATTCGACCAACAAGTACAGACCAGGAAGAAACCTTATAAAATACATTTAAATTTGAAAGGCAACAACTAGCAAGCTTAGCTTTAAAACACAACCATTGATACAATCCATTACTAGCAAATCGAGCAGCTCAGAATACCTTTGAAATAGTCGCTAGCCTTTTGAAAGGTCAAATATCACATTTTCAGTCAGGAACCAATAGAAAATGAGCACATCACAAAAGAGGACCCATCATCAGAAGCCTAGCAAAAAAGTGAGATCGATGGTTGTCGCATTATTGCAAGGGCTGGGAAAAGTCCATGCGACCATACAACCACCGTAGGATCTTAAGGAATGATAGATCACCGGGCCCCACTCTGACAGGCTTCCACATCATGAACTCGCAACCAATGAAAAGTGAACACCTCGGCAAAAATGACAATGGACCCACCATCAGGAAGCACTGAGTTGGGAGGAAGATCAATGGTCATCGCATGATCGCAAGGCACAAGATTAAGCCTTACGAACATGTGAAAAATGACCAATTAAATAGATTAACCTTCTTAATTAGGAAGTAAAACACCATTTAGGAATTTTAAAAGCTAGGCCCACCGACAGGTGTCACCCTGTCGCATGATCGCATGTCAAAAAGTCTAACAACCCAGAGTCATGAGATCATGCGATAACCACAAGTTAAGGGGAAGGCACTTTAGAAAGATTTGTCGGGAAACTTAGGCTTTGTAGGAAGTATTAAAAAGGGACCTACTCGACAACCTAGTGGCTAATAGATGAAGTTGTCACTTTTAAAGGGCACGTGTGTTTAGAGGGATTGAAGTGGCCTGAAAAGGTAACGGTGAAATAGAAACTGGCCTAGGGTTTGCTAGGGTTTTTTAGCACAATGGCTACATTTATGAATTTTTTAATTGCAAACCAGGGGATAAAACAAATTACAGAGGTCAAGAAACAAGACATAAAACCATGAAAATTTCAGGGATGCTCAGCAAGATAAAATTACAGACTTTGGAATAGGATATAGCCAAATTTGTATAGAATAGGAAAATTAGGGTAACATTTTGGCAATTTGTGCGGGATGTCAGCCTACTAGACATGTAAAACCAGTGGCCTTGACACAATCCATTGGGCATAGGGTTCATCATTTGAGCACAAAATTTTTGACAAAGAGAGACCTGGAACCAGAGGAACAAAAATTGTGCTCGAGCACTTCTTGGAAAACAAGGAAAACTAACCTAGAAAGCAGGGAAAGAAAGTAGGAAACATACCTAACCTAAACTAACAAGTATGTAACACTCGTCAAACAAAACCATTTACTATTTATTTGAAAAATAACTTCCCATCCTTCTCAGCTTACAATAATCCACATGTTCTTGGAAAGCTATTAAAAGATAAATATAGGAGATATGCAGAATCACTTGCTTGACAAGGATTTGACTGATATGGATTTTACTCACTTGGTCAAGTTGATTGTAAGAACCATCATTTTGAGGAGGATCAATAAGTAGCAATAGGACCTTACTTACTTGGTCAATAGGGACAACAAGCTGATTTGGTTCATTCTCAGCCTCAGCTTCTGGTGGTATATCATATTAGGATGCTGGCATAATTTGTACTCCTTTGATAACCTCCATCCTGGCCAAATGCCTAATAGGGCAGCCATGAGAGATGTTGGACCTGGAATTGTCCCTAATAGACTCAGGCTCCTAAGAGATTATTTCAGTCTAATTGATTAAGAGATTATTTCAGTCTAATTGATCTCCTCCTTATGCCGACTAGAAATAATTATCTCATGTAGCTTGTAGGTGTTCTCTGGAAGTGTGGGCTTGTCATCAAGATGCAAGAAAAAGTGTTCCATCTTGTCCCAAAATAGATCTTCTTCTTCTTCCTCTAGATTCTCTTGTAGGAGAAGTATACTATTGTCAGCACAGCAATCATGATTTTCTAAGAACTCATTTGTCTTGACTTGTTCAGAGAGATTCTCCTTTAGATCAGCAATATTCTGTTCAATGCTCTCCTTTTCTTCCTCGAGCTAAGAACATTTATCAATCTGGATCTGGTAGTCCCTCTTATATGTTTCAGCTGTAGAAGCTAGGAATCCTATATTTTTCTTGAGATTCTGCAGCTCTCTCTCATGAAACTCCTCATGAGCTCTTAGTTCCTTTTCTTTCTCAATCTGAAATTCATTGCCTCTATCAAACATGGCCTCTAACAAAATCCTTTGGTCTTGAACCACCTTTTCACAATTATTCTTATGAACTTCCAATTCTTCATAGGCATCCCTCTGAGCTACTAATGTTCTTTAAAAATCCTCCTCTTTTTTAGCTATAGCAGTACTAACTTTAATCAAACTTTCCTTGTAAACTTTGTTTAGTGTTGTCAGGTTGCTTGTAAGGGCTACTTGAATATTTTGTTGTCCTGCAATGATATCTTCACATTGCTTCCATCTAGCATTGAACTACTCCTTTGCTTATGTCTGCATATTCCTTTTCTATGTTTCCAACACCTCTTGATAAAACTTCTTTTGTGCTTCCAACCCTTCAGGGAGCTTGGCCTCATTCCTCTTGTATTGCTCTACCAGATACCTCCTATAACCTTGATCCTCCTGAGCCAAAGCTTGTTGTTGTTGGATCTACGCATGATAAGCATGCTCTTTCAAGGAAAGCATCTCTTCTTGAGGTTGCTAATATGTGTATTAATGTTGCCATGATACTAGAAGTTGGGTCGGTGGGGGGCAAGCATGAGGTAAATATTGCTCCATTGCTGCAATTGGATAGTCCTGCATGAAATTAGAAGTACAGCTGCTCTGATAAAGCTGGCCTTCATGAAATGAAGGGACATCTTCATGAAAAGAAGGATGGTAATCCATCTTAGGTACTGAATCTGCTTACAACCAGTAAATGTGAATTTAGAGTAACTAGATATGCAAAACAATGACTTCTCAAAGGTCTGCAACCTCCTGGAAGCATATCAGAACCAGCAAGAATTGTGAAAACTATGACCTCTTGGTCCCACCGGATGTGCTAGAATTTTTATACACTAAGTTTGCACCCTTGTTTCAAGCTCTTGTAGTCTTGATAACCTAGTATAACATGGGAATCATCTCCAGGTTGTGGGACCTATGCTAACTGAGATGAGACCTCCAGGTCCTAGGCTAGTTCCTCTTGGATAATCACCTTAATTTTCTTCTTGATAGGAAAAGTAAAACTTTTGAGGGAAAGGGATAGAAGGAATGCTTGAAAGAAAACTACCTACTAGGTGATACACTGAAATGAAAAGAACACAATACACTGGCCAAATCAGCATGAAGGGGCCTTAGATCTAGTAGAACACAATCTTCCTAAACAAGCTTGCATAAGTATTTCATAGAGGGATCTAGACAAGAGACACAAACTGTGACCTGCAAGCAGACGTTCTTTTTAGCAAAAGGGCATAGGAATGAGATAGAATGACAAGGGGCCAAAATATACCCACAAACTCACTCAAATCAAATCATACACAATAGTACACATGTAAGCTGAAAGGAAAAAGGGCTTTGGAACCCTGAGACTTCTCTAACGAAGATAATATATCCCATTCAATAAGAGAAAACTTAGACAAGAAAGCACAAGGATAGAAAGAATGACACAAAATACCTTTGTAATATATAAGCATCAATGAAAGGTTACAGGTTGTAGAAGCTAGAGGGCAAAAAGGGTGCCTCAAATAACTCCTGAGAAAGGAAACCTCTCTTTTTACAAAAAGTAAACTATGAGCTTCAAAAGCTCCAAAAAACATTATATACATCTCCTCTAATGCACACAGGTAGGAGAAAAGTCAATTAGGGTTACATAAATTTCCATATAATAATCACAACACTAATTCTATCAAGTCTGATCATAAATGTATCTCTGAAAATATCTTGGCCAATCCATCTACTTCCCTGTAGGTTAAAAACTTCACGCTACCACTAGGAACTTATCTCTGCAAGTTGGCCCCATCATGAATGTCTAAAATCTTATCCTCATAGATATTTGAATTTAAAATTGTAAACAACCATAGGTGGTGCCAACCTTTTAATGCATCTTTGGCGTATCACACCCACATGGTACCACATGATGGCCACCTAGGTCCTCATCATCATCTTCCCAACTGCAATTGTCCCTAAAAATCAATTTTGAGCTACCCGTACTCTCGCATTCGACCAACAGGAGCAGACCAGCAAGAAACTTTATAAAATACATTTAAATTTGAAAGGAAATGGCTAGCAGGCTTAGCTTTAAAACAAAACCATCGATACAATCCATTGCTGGCAAATCGAGCGTCGGAATACCTTTGAAACAATCACTAGCCTTTTGAAAGGTCAAAGTCCACGTTGTCAGTCGAGAACCAATAGAAAATGAGCACGTCACAATAGAGGACCCACCATCAGAAGCCTGGCAACAAAGCAAGATCGACGATTGTCACATGACCACAAGGGCATGGGAAAAATCCATGCGACCATGCAACCACCATAGGATCTTAAGGAAAAAAAGATCACCAGACCCTGCTCTAGCAAGCTTCCACATCAGGAACTCGCAACCAATGAAAAGTGAACACCTTGGCAAAAATTAAAATGGACCCACCCTCAGGAAGTGCTGAGTTGGGAGGAAGATCAACGGTCCTCGCATGATTTCAAGGCACAAGATTAAGCCTTGTGAACATGTGACAACCGATTGATTAAATAGATTAACCTTCTTAATCAGGAAGTAAAACATTGCTTAGGACTTTTAAAAGTTGGGCCCGCTGATAGGTGTCACCCTGTCGCATGATCGCATGTCAAAAAGTCTGACAACCCAGAGTCATGAGATCATGTGACAACTAGAAGTTAAGGGGAAGGCACTTTAGAAAGATTTGTCAAGAAACTTAGGCTTTGCAGGAAGTATTAAAAAGGGACCCACTCGACAACCTAGTGGCTAACACATGAAGTGGTCACTTTTAAAGGGCACATGTATTTAGAGGGATTTAAGTGGCCCGAAAAGGTAACGATGAAATAGAAACTGGCCTAGGGTTTTTTAGCACAATGACTACATTTATGAATTTTTTAACTGTAGACTAGGGGATAAAACAAATTGCAGAGGCTAGGAAACTAGACATAAAACCATGCAAATTTTATGGATGCTCGGCAAGATAAAATTGAAGACTTTAGAATATGATATAGCCAAATTTGTATAGAATAGGAAAATTAGGGTAACAGTAACCACTCCATTTCCTTGATTTTTATCATAAATTGTACATCTCTGATTTTCAAACACAACCTTATAATTATTTTCATATAATTATCCAATGCTTAGTAAATTGTGCTTCAACTTTGGAGTATAAAAAATTTCTTGAACACTTTGCATACCTTCCATTGTACATACATCCATGGCTCCTTTTGCTGCAACCTCCAATGTGTTGTCATTACCAAGTGTAGCCTTGGATTTATAACCCTCATCAAGTTTTGAAAACAACTATTTATTACTAGACATGTGGTTAGAGCACCCTGAATCTAAATACCAAACATCATTTATATTATTTTCAGCTTTGTCAAAAGCCAAAAATAAATTACTTGAGGAAGGCTCTTCACTCTTTTGAGCATAATGGGCATTTTTATTAGTATTACCTGATTTGAATCTACAATCTTTCTCAAAATGACCATACCTATTACAATAATAACATTGAATTCTTCTTTTATCAAATCTGTCTCTACCTCTTCCTCCTTGACCACCTCCTCTTCCTTTGTTTCCTCTTGAAGAATACTGATTCTGACCTCTTCCTTGGTCATGATTTCTTTTGAAGCTACTGCTAACACTTAGATTGTTTGAAATTTGTAACTGAGAGGAGAAAGCCTTCTCACTAAGACCTGCAGATGAATCTCCCAACCTTTCCTCATGTGACATAAGAGATCCAACAAGGTGATCATACTCAAGGGTGGACAAATCTTTTCTCTCCTCAATAATAATGGTGACATTGTTCCATCTTGGGGTAAGTGATCTCAACACTTTTTTTTAGCTCAACTTCTTTACTCAGAATTTCACCCAAAGTGGCCATTTGATTAACCACATCTTTGACCATTACATAATAATCATTCACATTCTCAGTTTCTTGCATTCTCAAATTATCAAATTCTCTTTTCAGGGTTTGTAACTTGACAACCTTGATTTGGTCACTACCTTGGTAAGCTTCTTTTAGAGTCTTCCAGGAAACCTTAGCTATTTTTGCATCTGCAATTCTAGGAAACAAGCTCTTATCAAGAGCCATCTGAATGTGAAATAAGGCCATTGCATTCTTCCTCTTAGCTTCCTTCTTAATCCTTTTTTCATTTGCTTGAAGATCATCCTAATTATCAGGCTCCTCATACCCTGATTCTACTATGTCCCAAAAATCTTTGCCTATCAAAAATGTCTTCATTTTAGTTGACCAATATTCATAATCACTCCCATTGAATACTTGGATTGGAATGTATTTTCCATTATAAAAATTCTAAATAAAATATCCTGTTCTAGTACCAAATTAAGATTTTAAATCAACAGTCCTAGATGATTACAATATTAAATAACAAAATAGAACAACTTTAATGAAATACAAATTTACACAAATTTGCAACCTTGATTTGATGTTCAACTATTTTCTATTAATCTTTGAATATTACATACAATAGAGCAGCTCCAAAATAGCTCTCATCATGTTGACTTGTAACACAACATTATATAGAAATATATAGAGATTTTGTTGCTTCCACAAGTAAAGAAACACTACAAGCTTTACATAGAAATAAACTAAATTAAGACTACACTATTTCCTTCCAAACTAACTTAAAAAACACATTGCTAATACAAATTAGTAAACTATGATGTAACTTAGAAACTCTAGAGAATTATCTAGTTAACTTAGAAACTATAGAAGACAGCCTTGTTAACTTAGAAACTACTTAGAAAACTTTGGTTTCTACACACAAATTTCCAGCACTCTTTGGCTATGGAAAAGTTAAAAACCAACAACGGGAACAGAACAAAATTTCAACATCATCTATCTGGCCATGGAAACGGTCAATCCCATCTCTGGACCACCAATGTAGACTGACTTTAAATAAAATCTGAGTGATGCTTATTTTATTTTCTTTTGCAGAAAAGTCAGATTTTGACTATAAAGGAAACCAAATTTTCTTAGATGTTTGACACCTAAAACCTCTGCTACCTTAGCTCACTATCTATTTGGAATATGGCCTATAAATGTATTTCGGATGTAGCTCCTTAATACAATTCTCGAATAGAGATTTGAGATTGCAATTTTGGAATAGATATTTCAAATCTTAAGTGAACTAGAGTTTGATATTTGAATCTATTTTTTAAAATTCAATAGAGTCTATTTCTATGTTGTAGCATAGAGTTTCTTATGTACTATGTTATGTTTAACTTATATGCCATTTCAGCTAGTTTAGATTTCCAATAATGGGCCATGGAAATGGTCCACTGGACAATCTGAATCTCTATCTTTTTTTTCCTCTGGACACCAAATGTTTTACAAAACCAAAAAAACAACTATGAGTGCATATAGCATAAGTGTTGAGGGAATGTAAGCATCACTTCTTAATATTTTTTGTTTGTGATGGTGAAAGAAACTCAGAGAACTAAGCCATATTGAACAAAGATGTAGGAAACAGTTTCTCTATGTCAAATCTATACCGGCATTTAGAGCTTTTTTAATTTAATATTCTTCAAATCTGAAGAAAAAACTTTTAAAAATATGGGATCCGTTTTGGAAGCATTGAAAAAAATCCATCAATTGAAGATAAAACTCAATCTCGAATACAATATATTTTAAAGAACTAATTGGTTTTGGCGTATCATTGTATACTTTTTGGTTTAAATATCCTATAAATGAAGTATTTTAAATTTACTATTTATTTGAGGTGACTATAACATTTTATTTTCTTCCTTTTTTAACACTACAAATGTCACTCTAAATTAAATAGCAAATAGAGGATAGAAAATAATAAAGCCAACTGAATATGGGTTCTCTATTGTGGTAGATAGATCAACATACATATATTAAATATTCTGTACAAATAGTTGAAAATATATATATATATATAATTTGTCAAGATATTATTATTGAGGTGTACAATTAATTTTCATACTTTAGTGATATGTAATCATTGTTTAAAATAAGTCAATTATACAAATTTGAAACCAACATTATTTAGTCATTTAAATTATTTGTTTAATTGCACCTTTTAAACAAAATACTTAGCACATCAAGAAAAAATTAACCTCCTGCACATTTTTCAATGAAAGATTTTTTTATCTAATGTTTTTGTTTGAACCATTGAATCATAAGACACCAGTCATTGGTGGCAATTTATTTAATTCAAATAATGAAACTTTGTAAGATCAGCTGAAACAAACCAAATATTTTAAGATAGCATAAATTTATGAAAAAAATCAAAACATATACATATCAACTACTATGATTGATTTAAAAAATAATAAAATACAACTATTTCAACCATACAATAAAATGAAACATCTAATAAGCAATTGAATTATCTTGTCCACCAACAATAAAATAAAAACTTAATCTACTTTATTTTTTTAATTTACTTCCATCCTCTCTAATAATTTTGTCCAACAGATAAAAAAATAATACTACTATTTTCTTAAGAATATCAGTGACCATACACTGAACCCACAGTGAAAAATAATCGAGTTAGAATCCATCAAATCTGTAATAATCACAATTAGCTAAAGCCAATATTACTTTATGTAATTCCAAAATTTATGAATGAGTAAATAGATAGAGTTTGCTAAAATGATTATTGACCAATATATAAAAAAGACACTGCACATTAGCAACATGAAGAGTAGATGATAAAATGTTGCTACAACATTATTCCTGCTCCCTGCTCTACAACTTCCCACCCAAAAAAATTTTCAAACTATAGGCTCCCATGCCCACTTCCTCTAGGGGAGATGTTGTCCCCCTGGCTGACCCACCTATTGGTCCTGATGGACCCCAAACCACTCCTATGATTTCCTATGTCATGGGCCTAGCCATTGAGTCAACGGGGGAATCTCAAAAAGATGTCCTGTTGTCTCCCCCAAAACCCAACTAGAAAGGAACCCTTGTTGGAGAAACTCACTAATCTTTGGAGGCTCTGCTACTGGATTTTGTTCAGACTGAGGAAGGTGTTGAACTATCACTCCCAGACTTAGTGGTGAATTCAATGATGGCGGATTTCCGGCTATCCCTAGTTGGTCATTTCTTCAATTTTTGACCCACCATTGAAATGTTTAGGAAATGGGTTTCTAATCAGTGGAAGATCAAGGGTTATGTCCTAGTTTCAGCTATGGTGGGGGGAATTTTTTTGTTTAAGTTTACCACTCTTGAGGACCTGTCCTATGTGTTGGCAGGGTCATGGGTTTATGGAAATCACTTCTTGGCCCTTGCAAAATGGAAACCTAGATTCAATCCGATGACGAACTTAATAGGAACAACCCCAGTTTGGGTCTGCCTCCCTAGCCTCCCTCTCTAGTACTGGGATGAACAAGTCTTCAGATGGATAGGTGACTCCTTCGTCTCATTCATCACAACAGACTAGGTGACTCATTCAAAGTCCAAGCTTGTTTTTGCTAGATTTTTTGTAAATGTTACTCTGAACAAAACCCTACCCAACTTTATCATTTTGAAATCTAAACTAGGTAGATGGACCCAAGCTCTAGTGTATGAGAATGCTACCCTATTCTGCTAGAACTGTGATAGCAAGGGCCATTCTAGTGACACATGCAAGTCCTCCAAGATGGAACAAAAAAAATGGAACAAGGACAAAGGTGTGGCTGAGGGTCCTCCCCCCTTAGGTGAAGAAGAGAAAGCGAAAACTAGGCCGCCCTTGGTGACTAAGGAAATGGAAATTCTAGCTATTGAAGATCTAGCCCTGGAAGAAGGTGAGATCATTCCCCTTAGGAGATGAATGTTGGGTGCCCTAATCTGGGTCCTCCTGAGTCCACGAAGGAACTAGTTCTCTAGTAGGTGGCGAAGCTGTTAAAAACCCCCTCGACGCCCCCCCCCCAAGAGGAGATGAAGACTAGCCCTACTGAGGTAGAACAACCTGCCATTGTGGTGGCTCTGGAGGTGCTATCCTCAAAGCCAGATGCTAAACCCCCACAAGGCTTATGAAGAAGAGCCCATCTAGCTCCCTTGATGGCTTGGAGGATGATGAAGGGGAATGGAAAACATAGAGAAAGAAAACCAAGCCTAAAAAGGTTGATGTGGGAATGGAAACACCCAGGGGAAGGCCTTCAGATAGGGCAAGGAGATCATGGGGGACCACAAGGGATGTTGTAGTAGGTAAGAAGCAAACCTTGGAATCTAGTTTCAAATGTAAGAAATAAATTGCCTTTTTTGGAATGTGAGGGGATTGAACAACTCCCTCAAGAAAAGTGTTGTCAAACACTACATTTTTTACCTTAAGCTTGATGTTCTGCTCCTCCAAGAGGTTAAGATGTCAGCTAGTAATTTTGCTACCCTCGCACCCAATCTTTGGCCAGGTGCTACCTTCCTTTATTTTGAAGCTGCGGGGGCATCTGGTAGTATTGCTATGCTCTAGAACCCCAATAGGATAACTGGTCAGCTTTCTACTTCTTCTCCCAACTTCCTTGTCACCTTCAGGAAGAATGGTTCTGAATGGACTACTTTTAATAATTATGCTCCTAATACTCAGGTGGGTAGAGCTTCCATGTGGGTTAATCTTAGCCATCGGCTAGACATTGACTGTTTTGTGAATTCCATACTAGCAGGTGACT
Organism: Chamaecyparis obtusa; assembly: GCA_027943335.1. Taxonomy (NCBI): domain Eukaryota; kingdom Viridiplantae; phylum Streptophyta; class Pinopsida; order Cupressales; family Cupressaceae; genus Chamaecyparis; species Chamaecyparis obtusa. The sequence goes on from BSBK01008804.1 coordinate 205,005, forward strand.
TTAATATCCCTCTTTACCCCTCATAAAAGTGGGGTGGTCTTATGGATTACTCAAATAGTATGGGGGATATGGCTCATTTTATATCCTCCATAGGCCTTACTGACCTTACGGTGAAGGGGAACCCCTTCACTTGGTCTAACAATAGGAAAGGTTCCCACCTCATCCAGGTGAGACTGGATCAGGCCCTGGCTACCTCTTTATGGAATCTTTGCCTGAACTCATCCCTATCTCCCCTCCCTTAAACTATGTCAGATCATAACCCCCTCCTTCTCAGCTGGCTTGATGCCACCAAGGTCAACCCGGTGCCCTTCAGATTTGAAATTATGTGGTGCTCTCACCCATCCTTCCAGGACCAAGTGAAATTATGGTGGAAGACTAACATCAGGGGTACTGCCATGTTCAGAATAGCCCAAAAGCTTCAAATTATCCAAAGAGAGGTTAAAGGTTGGAGCAAACATAACTTCGATGACTTTTGCAATGAGAAGATGGAACTGTCTAGAGTCTTAGACTCCCTTCAGGCCCAGTTGGCTACTAGAAACTACCCACCCCAGGTTCAGGTGGAGGAGGAGGTGACTAGACACAAGTGGTAGGAAACTCTGAAAAAAGAAGAAATCTATTGGAAGTAGAGATCCAGAGTCTAGTGGCTTGTTGAAGGGGATAGGAACATAGCCTTCTTTCACAGGTCTGCCAGCATCCATAAAAGAAGAAACACTATTGATGCTATTAAGGATGAAGGAGGGAATGAAGTCAAGGAGATGGATAAAATCAATCAGGTGGCGGTCAACTACTTCAGGAGACTGTACTCTAGTGAGGGTCTGAAATTGCTGGATAGCATCCAAAACCAACTTCTGGACCAAATCCAAAGTGCTATAATGCTAAGTGACAATAGCATGCTTACAAAGCAGGTCTCTAATGAAGAGGTAAAGAATGTGGTCTTTTCCATGGGAGCTTACAAAGCCCCTGGACCAGAAAGATTTCCTCTGGTGTTCTTTTAAGTGTACTGGGACATTGTGGGGACCGATGTTACCCAGGCTGCTAGAGACTTCTTTAGGACTGGGCACATCATCAAACAGCATAATCAAACCTACATTGTGTTGGTTCCAAAGCATGAAAATCCTACCACTATGGTGGATTTCAGGCCCATCAGCCTGTGCAAAACCTTTTACAAGATCCTTACCAAGATCTTGGTGGGAAAATTCAAACCTCTGCTAGACAAGATTATCAACACTACTCAGAAACATTTTGTGCTAGGTAGATAGATGCTAGAAGTTGCCATTGCCACCCATGAAATCATCCATTCTATGGACAAAAGAAAGGCTCTAGGTATGGCATTTAAACTAGATATCTCCAAAGCTTATGACAAATTTAATTGGTCATTTCTGATTAAAATTCTTGCTAAAATGGGGTTTAATGAGAAGGTTATCTAGATTATATAAGAATGTACTCAAACTGTTAGCCTTTCTATTCTGGTCAATGGCTCCCCTAGTGGTTATTTTAAACCTGAGAAGGGTCTTAGACAAGGAGACCCCCTCTCCCCCTACCTCTTTATTATGGTGGTTGATGTGCTTTGCAAGAATCTTTGTACGTTGTCTACCACGGGAAGAATAAAAGGTGTCAAACCTGCTTCTACCCTTCCTTGGGTGGTATTAGAATAGTTTGTGGATGACACCTTCCTTTTTGGGTATTCTTCTGTGATTGAGGTTAAGCAGTGGAAATAAATCTTGGAAAGTTATGCTTGGGCTTCTTGATAGTGTATCAACTATCAAAAGAGTAGGTTGTTCTTCTTCAATACCCCCATGGAGCTACAAAATAAGGTGCTTCAAATCCTGGGTTGTTTGGTGGCCTCACTCCCTTCTACCTACCTAGGCCTCCCCCTTACGGTTAAAGAGGTGTCCCATGATTTCTAGAATTCCATCCTTGAAAGAGCCTAGAGGAAATTTGTTGGCTAGAAGGTGAAGTTTTTAAGAAATGATGGAAAACTTTAGCTTGTGGCCTCCATGCTCTAAGGGATCCATGTTTACTTCCTATCCCTCTTTAAAATCAAAGGCTATAGGGTAGACAAACTTGAAAGGATCCAAAGAACCTTTCTCTGGGCAGGATCTGAAGAAAAGAAGAGGATGTCTCTTATGAATTGGGATACTATCTACCTCTCGAAAAGAATGGGTGGCTTGGGGCTAAGAAAAATTGGGCTGATGAATAAAGCCCTTACCACAAAAGTGGCTTGGAAGCTTATAGAAGGGAAGGTGGATTTTTGCAAACTTATGGAAGCCAAGTATCTCCAAGGACACCCCTATAGGCGGACATACCATGATGGCGATCTCCCAAGTGGATCCAAATTCAAGATGAACATATGTAAATGTAAGACCCTTCTATCTAAAGGATCTTTTTGGTAAATTGGAAATGGGAGATCTATCAGATTTTGGAATGACCACTAGATTTTGAACCAACCTAACCTAGGTAGTAGATTCAAACCTCTTATGGACTACCTCAGACCTATCTTGGGTAACCGAGTCTCCAACTATATCACTAGTAGGGATTGGGAGGATATACCTAATCAAGTAAGAAATAGATCGGACTTGCAAGACTTAGCCAAGGATCTCATGGAAATTATGACTAATGTCAGAATTTATAGGCTTGAGGACTCTATTATTTGGGCCCCCACCCAAGCTGGTACCTTCTTTGTTAAGTCTTCTTACAATCTACTTCTGAAGGAGGAGAGTAACCTAAGGGGCTAAAAGAAGGTGTGGATTCCCAAGCTCACACTGAAAATAAAAAATTTCTGGTGGACTTTAATGCATGGTAAGGTCCTACCCCAGGATAACCTAATAAAGAGGGGCATCCCCATGGAAAATAGATTTATCCTATGTAAGAAGGAGGAGGAAATGGTCAACCACTTGTTCATCCACTGTGATTATGCCTCCAGAATATAGCAAGAGGTTATCAACAATTTGGGTATTTCATGGGCCTTGGATAGAGAAGTGCATCAATTTAACAACTAGAAATCCCCCTCCAATCACCCCCTGCTCCAACTCCTCTGGTGTATGCTACCCCCTCACATCTGCTAGGTCATTTGGAAGGAAAGGAACAACAAGATCTTTAGAGAAGAGAGTAACCATTCTGAGACATGTCTCCATATTGGTAGTAAGCTCCTGTGTGAGAATGCTAGGATGGCTAAATGGAAGCTTCCCCTAGAGGATGGACTAAATTAAACTTTGATGGGGTGGAAAATAATATGAGCCAAGGTGGGGGTGGTGTCTTGAGAGATCATAGAGGTGATTGCTTGCTGGCTTATGCTGGCCCTATCAATAATTGCACTGTCACTTAGGAAAAAGGAATGGCCCTTCTCTAGGGGATTAAATTCATAAAACAAATGAATGTCAAGCAGCTGGAAATCAAGGGGGATTCCAAAGTAGTTGTTGAGGCTGTCAAAAGTGGTGCTAGTGCGGGGTGGCAGGCTAGACATATTATTATGGAGATCAGTCAATTGATTAATAGCTTCCAGAGCACCACTATAGCCCACACATACAGAAAAGGGAATTCAGTTGCAGACTCAATGGCGGCAATGGGCCTAAAACAATCTAAACTCAATAGTTGGAGGGTGGTTAGTGATTTATCTCTAGTGACTCAGCAAATCATTGGGGGAGAAATGAATATCAATGTTTAAATGTGCCACACCATCTTATTCATTGTGACTCATTACTTGATCATGTGCTGGCATGTTCTGATGATTTTTGTGATTATGGAAAGGAGAACTCAAATTCCCATAAAAATTCATAATTACCCTTTAAACATGTGGAGTAGGCACTATTCAAATAAGAGGGCTTACTTGGCTAATGAGGACAACAAGTGTGTCCTTGGTATTATTACTATTTATGGCACCTAGAGATCCACTAGAACTGGTGGTAGGGAGCCCATTTTCCAAAAAATTTTCCCAAGCTAGCATTTTAAGTATAAACCTTTCTCAGAAAGGCTTTGCAAAATCAAAGGATTTTTTAAGTTCTATAGAAACACTCAACTCTTTGTTTTCCAAGATATTCTGGCGTAGGAGGGTCTAAAATTTGAAATGGGTGGCAACACTCTCCACATTGAGTCTGATAAAACTGATGAGGCCTTCACCCCTGATGTGTTGGTGACATGTTATTGGAAGGAGAGCGACATTTGGGGTTTTATGGAGAGAATGAAGCATGGGCATGATGAATGAATCTCCAAATAGTTCATGTCATCCTAGAACAATAGGAGTACCTCTGTTGGAGGCATCCACTTTCAGCTGAATGAGCAGGTCATAGCCAAGCCGACTGGGCTTTCTATGATGGGGAGAAAATACAAAAAAACTAGTTGAACTCCTTGCTTGCCCAAATAATAGTATCAGAAACCTAGAGCAATGGACTACCTATTTTAGGATTGGACACCCCAAATGATTCCTAAATGCATTATTTGGTCTCATTTAATTATCGACCATGGACGTAAAACTTGGAACGGTGTCTGCAAAGTATATGCTTCAAACTTCCTCTTCTAAGTCTATTTAAGGAATTCAAATGCTTATGCTTCAGGAAAACTATACTAAAACTAGTAAGCAAATGTATTCTAATCAAAGCAGGAAATTATAGTTAGGAACTACTCCAACTAACTATGTTGTAGGAACAGGCTTACCGATTCTAGTATTAGTAGCTACAGGAACAATAGAGTTCTAAAACATATAAACGAATAGGAAAATGAACGTTATACTAACAAAGCAATTCACTCATCAAGTGGGCCCCCTTGAATGAGTGAGTGAGAAGTATAATCAAGATGAAAGTTGCAAACTTGAACTGAACATTCTATTTATCCATAAAATGATTACACTTGATTGAAACTGTATGCAAAAGCTCTATTAAAAACTAGTTTTGTTCGACTAACTCCAAAAGAGTCACAATAGTCGATTATTTAAAAGAAAGCAACAACTAACCCCTAAATCTACGATCACTTCATAATTAAGGATCAGTTACAACTCATAAAGTTTCATAATGTAGAAACATTATTGACTATAAACATTCCCAGAATATAGCGCACACTAAATCTACGCATTGCATGCAACATAAAGTATTGAATTGCTTGCGAAGATTTTGCAATCTATGGTTTGCTTTGATGACACCCACGCCAGTATGTTGGTCTTTGAATATCCACGGTCAATTCCTGCAAAACAATCAATGCACACATATCCAAGCATATACATATATATCCACATCATCAATATTAGGAAAAGGTGTAAGTCTTAACTATCACTCTTGCAAATCCTATGGCTACAGGAGGTAACTACCCAAAACATAGCTTAGGAGAGAAAACATCCATTAACATGTATAACTATTATATTCACCATTCCTGTCCATGAATTTAAGCAGATATTATTTCTTTAGAGTTATCAACATTTCCAACTTATGTTCACACACACATATATAACATATACATAGAAACCATAAGTTCATATGCTTAAAACCATAAATTCATGTCTATGTGAAATCAAATTTTTGTAGAAAGAGCATAAATAGTAGTGAAAAAGATGGCTATTTAGGAGCCCATCATTCCCCCCGACTGAACTATTGCTAGTCTCCAGCAATTATAAAGTTCTGAATCCTAGCACAGACCCTCAAATCAGTAGTTGTTCTCTATCTAGACTCATCATGAACATAATCAAAGTATCCATGAGTCTCTTTGAATTTTTCCTAGCGTGGAACTTCAGAGGCCATGTCATAATCTGCTACACTGTCATTCATTGCCAACAATGGCTGAAGGAAGAGTGGAGGTTGAAACCTTAATGGAAACCAATGGTTAAGGAGTGTCCTTCCTAACATAATGTACCATAGAGCCCTTCTTGTGGCAAGGGTCAGATTCTATGGTGAATGAGGTTCCATTTTCTTTAAATCCCACGACATCCTTATCCACCTCTACCTAGAGGCATTAATTTCTATAGCAACATCTTGTGAGGAATGCTGGTCCTAGTCTGCAAAGGCTTGTTCTCTCACTGGATAGATCTTATTGGCTCCACTAGTGTTTATTGTGATAGAAAGCCAGTCAAAGTATGTCTGCCTGGAGTGTTGAACTTCAGGCCTCCTCATCAAAGGAGTTGACATTTCTTTTTCTCTGTATGGCGTAGCCTGGTGTTCTCTACTTATCACATTTTGCATCTATGACATGAATGCTTGCAACTATACATCCCCTACATAGAGGAGTGAATTCCACTCCATGATATCAGGTACTGCCAGGTTATGCAAGTACAATTCACACAATAGGTTTTTTAGAGTCATTGGGGTAGACTAAAAGGCATAGTAAAATTCATGGGGATTTGATATGGATGGATTGAGGCCTTCTACAGTTGTTGTTAATTTAAAATTAACAAGTTGCTCTTGAAGAAATATTGCATACACTGGTGAAGGTAATCTACATTCCATCATCTATGGAATTAACCCTGTAATCTGATCAATCCTCTGTTTCAATATCTCAATCTCATCTGATTTCTACTCCAACTGAGGATTCTACTCACTTATGACTCGTTTCAATTTTTCTTTTTCTAAATTCCATTATGTCTTTTCCCATAACAACTGATGGTATAAATTGATCCTTGCGGCAAGGGGTGTAGATAAATCTGGTGGGGGTAAAGGTTCTTGATTGAGTATGTCTACCCATCCAGCCAAAAATTGAGGAGTTTTAATTGTTTTCTTTGGTGTAGAGGACTTCCCCTTCCATAAAACAATTGCCCTTATTTCATTGGTTTCCTCACTAACATCAGCTGCCACTTTAGCCAATGTTTCTAACTTATCCTGACTACCTTGCTAGGGTACTTCTTCAATAATTTCAATTCCAAAGTCAGGAATTTCTTATGAATTCATACTAGTGTCCTGCTCGGTAGTATTATCCTCAAATTCCTCTATGCCCTCAGAGTCCTTGTCACTATCAATCAGAATGTAGTTAAATCCAACTTCGGGATTAACCTCTATTTCTAGACTCTGCTCTCTTAATATAGTTTCACTGCCTGTAGGTTGATGAAATAATTCCTCAGAAGAGGAATTTTCCAAAGACTCATTCTCTACTAATTTAGAAGACTCAACATTAATGATAGGAACAAAAGCTTCAACATCTTTCTCAGAAAGCCTTCTACTTCTTCTCTTACGGGGTATGGATGAGCTCGAAGAACTCTTTCGTTTCTTTTTCGTAGCGACTACCTCCTCTGCCACTGCTTTAGGAGGGTTTTCAAAATGCTCTTCAGGAGGGTTCTCAAGATTTTCTGTAGGAGGGTTCTCAGAATTCTCTTCAAGAAGGAATTCAAAATTTTCTTCCCTAGGGTTCTCAAAATTCTCTTCAGAAGGAAATTCAGGATTCTCTTCCCTAGGGGAATGTAGGGTTTCTTCCATATTATTACTATTATCACCAGGCTGAGGTTCTAATATTTCCTCTTTTGGTTTCATTTTTTTCCCTTACCCTTCCTAGATGAAGACCTTGTCCTTACGGATGGTGAATATTTAGGAATATTAGCATCTTCGACCTTTTTGTTTTTCTTCCTCTGAGAAGTAGAGGCTCCAGTATTGAAAAATCTTTTTCTAGGTGACCTAGAAATGGAAAGAGAGGCTTCCAGATCATTCTCAATTTTGTGAACAATTTTACGAACCCCAAAAGTTATTTTTCTCTACAACCAACACCATGACCTCTGGGGCCGACTATATGAGGTTCAACTTCATTCATCTATAAAAATTCATCCCATGTCCCAACCTTTTGTCTATTCAACTCCCTTTCTACAATTAATTTTATTAAGAAATGATGTGAAATAGACTGGTTGCTTCCTAACTAGACTAATAATGCTTGTTTTTTCACAATATTAAATAAGAAGCTGGGAAGATTTATCGGTTTGTTATCATGCCAGAGATGACTGAGAATTTTGAAGTGCAAAGCATGTAGGTATTTGTAGCATCCCTCACAAGTGAAGTACTAAATAACAAATGCAGTTGGTTGGATGAACTCCAGAGGCAAAGATAGTCACCATGTCCCCTGCTTCCTATCGACATCTAACTAAGGATCACCGTGCAAAGTGAATTGTGCTCTTCCTGAACACAGGTTGAAATCTTTCACCCACTATCCACCTTCCTGAGGTAAACTAGTTACTTCAACTACTACCTCTTCTATGAACTCAATTTTCAAACCTTTAACTTCTACAAACCCGTCCTTCAAGGTGGACATAAATTGTAGAGCAAATTCCTCGTTAAACCCTTTTACACTTAGACAATAATCTAGCCATCCTCTCCTTCTAAACATTTCACAAGTGGGTGCATCATTTAATAAAACCTTGTGGTCCACTGGTTCATGCCTTTGAAGGTCACCCCCCATTACTACTCTGAAACAAATTTTTGAATATGAAGAACTATAATTCTCCTAGAGTTCAACAATGGAAAGTCATAGACCCCAATGCATTACGGAACAAAATGTTACAGAAGGAAAGACAATGTACAAACTGCAACTTGATTCATAAAATTAAAGATTTGTTTGCACGAAATCTAATGATATGAGTTTTACATAATATCTCATAAAAGCTCATGCATGCCAAGGTTTCCACCCTAAACATGTCGCAGCGTATCATTAGAAATCAGGATCAATTTTTAATATCTTTAATTCACTTTAAATGTGATGATGCAATCACAAAAGGACAGGTAATCAAGTCATGTCGCAAACATAATTCAAAGACACGATCTTTAATTTACATGCTAATTTGAGATTTTGAAATGAAAATAGAATAATTCACCCCCTGAACTAAGTAATGGCATGGGTGGATGGGTGGAAAAAGAGAGAAGGTGAGATGAAAAATTTATTATGGAGAAAGCATTCCACAAGATGTGAAATTTTTATAATGGTGCTCTTGAATGGAATCAAGAATCGATAGAATCCTGGGTGGAAGACCCAGATTCTTTGGCTACATGATCACTTACTTCAGTTGTGCTCTAGAACTACTTCAGGAACTCGTCACGGCTAATAGGTTTGTGGTAATGTTTCAGACGGTGCCCATTGACAAGTAATTTAAATTGAGCAGGATCAATTGTTGAAAGTTGCATTGCTCCATTGTCAAATACTGATATGATCTCATAAGGCCCAAGCCATCTGGTGTGGAATTTTATGGGTGTGTTCTGGTATCTAGAATCATATAAAAGTGCCCAATCTCTAACAAAAAATTTCTTATCACGGATGAACTTATCATGCCATTTTTTTCTTTGCTGATGTATCAACTTTGTATTGTGGAGAGAAGATTTCCTATATTCATCCAATCCGTTTAATTGTAGTAATCTATCTTGTTGTTCTTTGGTGATATCTATGTCCAATTCCAAAGTAGTGTGAAGTGTTTTATGTTGGAATTCAATTGGCATAGAGGCTGATTTTCCATATACCAACTCAAAAGGAGTAAACCATGTGGTGATTTTCCATGTGGTGTGGTAAGCCCATATGGCTTCAGGAAGATGGGTAGCCCAATCATTTTTATGCATAGCTACTATTTTTTAGAATGGATTCGATCTCCCGGTTTGTGATTTCCACCTGGCCATTAGCCTGAGGATGGTAGGGTGAAGATTTTCCATGATGTAGCATGTACTCCTGCATTAGGTTTGTGATAAGGTTAGAGGTGAATTGTGCTCCTTGATCTATGACAATTTCCCTTGGTACTCCAAATCTGGTGAATATGCATTCATAAAGAAACTCAGTAACTTTGTGATCTCTGGCATGTCTCATAGCTTTGGCTTCAACCCATTTTGTTGCATAATCAGTACATACTAAGATGTAATACTTTCCATGAGAAGAGGGCTCAGTAGGTCCAACGAAGTCAATACCCCACTTGTCAAAGGGTGTGACAACTACCTATGGCTGCAGGGGCATTTCATCAGTCTTTGTAGGTCATCCCATACATTGGAACAGGTCACAATGATGAGTATGTTTTGTTGCATCCTTATGCAATGTAGGCCAGTAATACCTAGTTGTCAAAATCTTGTAGGCTGTCCTCTTTGCGGAAAAGTGTCCTCCATAAGGCTCATCATGGCATGCTTGAAGGATGTCATAAGTTTCATCCTCTTGAACACATCGCCTTGTGACTTGGTCTAGTCCTGTTTAAAACATCAAGCCTAAAATCCAGGAGAAGTTAAAGCTCTTTACAACTAACAGACAACGTTGTTTAGGAGAAAAGCGACATGGCGTTCTCCCTATAGCAAGGTAGTTGGCTAAGTCTGCATACCATGGATTAAAATAATCAGTAGAAAACAAGTGCTCATCAGGGAAACTATCATCAATTGCTGCAGGATCATCTGGCACTTGTAGTCGTGACAAGAAATTGACCACTACATTAGCCTTTCCTGGTTTATCTATGATCTTGACATCAAACTCTTGCATGAGGAGTAACCAGCGTGCTAGTCTACCACTAATGGCAGGTTTATTCATTAAGTACTTGATAGGTGAATGATTAATGTAAATAAATACTTCATAGCTTGTGATGTAGTGCCTAAATTTATTTAATGCATAAACAACTACTAGAAACTCTTTTTTAGTAACAGAATAATTCAATTTTGCCCCTTGCAAATTTTTACTAATGTAGTAAATTGCATGTTCAATAATACCTTCTTTTTGTCCCAGAACTACTCCAATAGCATAGTCAGATGCATATGTGTGGATATGGAATGGAAGCTTCCAATCAGGTCCTCTGAGAATAGGTGTTGTTGTTAGCACATATTTTAACTTCTGGAATGATGCTTCACATTCCTCTGTCCATGCAAATTCATCTTCTTTCTTCAACAAATTATATAGTGGTGTTGCAAGTTGGCTAAAGTCTTTTATGAATCTTCTGTAGTAACTGACATGACCAATGAAACTTCATACATCCTTCTACTTAACTAGTGTGGGGAGTGTGTTGATAACTGCAATTTTTGTAGGGTCAACCTGAATTCCAAAAGATGAAAGGTAGTGTCCTAGGACTATGCCTTCCTCCATCATCATGTAGCACTTCTCACTATTAAGAGAGAGATTGTAATCTTGACATCTCTTAAGAACCTTTTCCAAGTTTTCTTGTGCTTTTTCAAATGTTGTGCCATGAGTTGTAAAGTCATCCATATAGATTTCAACACAATCAGCAGCTATGTCAGAGAAAATACCAAGCACTGCTCTATGGAAAGTAACAGGAGCATTACATAGTCCAAATGGTAAGACTAAATAAGAAAAGGTTCCCCAAGGGCAGGTAAATATTGTTTTGTCTTGGTCTTCTAGTGCTATTTGTATCTGATTATACCTACTAAAGCCATCTATAAATGAAAAGTACTTTTTACTCACAAGATTGTCAAGTACTTGGTCAATGAAAGGTAGTGGAAACTGATCCTTCTTTGTGGCTTTATTAAGTTCTTTGTAGTCAACACAAACTCTCCACTTTCCTCATTTCTTTGGAACAATTACAAGAGGAGAAACCCACTGAATGTCAGAATTAGGATAAATGAGCCCTACACTGAGAAGCTTCTGCAACTCGGTCTTAACTATATCTCTTAAAGCAGGGTTAATTCTTCTTTGAGCTTGTCTCACTCGCTTGTATTCTGGGCTTATGTATATTCTATGAGTACAAATTTTGGGATCCAACCCTTTCATGTCAATGTGATCCCATGCAAAGGCTTGCTGACTATCCTATAAAAGCTTGATAAGACTAGACATTTGGGATTCTGTGAGGTTTTTATTAACATTTAGCTCCTTTCCTAAAGCAATCTCAACTTTCTTAACTGTTTCTAACATCTAAATTTCTACTATGGATGGAGACTTTATCTCATAGGGTAGCAAGGTATGGAGATAATCAGGTGATGCAAGAAGCGGAGATGTGGGTTGCTTGGGCAGTATTGTTTGAAGGGAACAATTTGGATAATCACAAGATGACTCCTCTGAACCATATTGGTTGGTAAGAATTGCTGCTAGTATATCATCTTCTTCTTGTGATACCATGAATGGATTTATGTCAATGACCATTAGTTTTTGCACAGAGCTTACTTCAAGGGCGACATCTCCTAAGTCTGGCTAGACAATTTGATCAAGTTCACTTTGGGGTTTTGTAGGAGAATACAGAGTTAAATATTTGGTATTCATTCCATCTGATATGGTCATCTTCCCTGAACAACATGCAATGCAAGCATCAACTATGGCTAACCAAGGCCATCCTAGGATTAATGAATATCCTCCTAGGGTAGCTTTGGGTGATAGGACTATAAAATTAGAAGGGTAGTCTAAGGAATCCAAAGTAACAATAATATCCTCAACCATACCATCAAGCTTAACTGTGGAATTATCAGCTAACTGCAATATTGTTGGTGTGTCCTATAAACCAATGATACTAAGTTTCAACAAAACTTATCTTTTCAAAACATTAATTGATGCTCCCAAGTCAATGAGAACATTCTGAATTTAGGTACCATTTATGAAGATGGTTACCACTAGACTTCCTAGATCTGAATACTTTGGCATGACAACTTTTCTTAGCATGAGATCAGAGAGCTAGCCTAAGACATGGACAGTATCAGGGTCTTTCTTTTTCCTTCCAGGTTGTTTGATATAGGCTTCTTTAATTTCTTTGGTATAAACTAGAATTTCTTTAAGTGCATCCAACAAGGGAATCTACACTGTCATTTTCTTAAGCTGATCAATCAAATCAGTGGCTACATGATTCTCTTTTGGAGGAACGACTTGAGACATTCCTTATGGATAAGGAGGATTCTTAGGCACTGGTGTAGTTTGAGCAACATGTGGAACATCAACAGGCTTGTTCATGGGTATGTCTTCAGCATCAACAACTTCTATGATTATTGGCTCCTTGGGTGCAGGTAGTGTAGTTCCTGATCTAAGATGGATATCATTTACATGAAAAGAATAAGCTTGCTGTTTATTATTATGATTTGGAGTGGGCTGAGCTGGAAGTTGAGTTGGCTTTTGAGGATTGCTATTTTCTATAGGAGGCGATGACATAATAGCTTGCTGTTGAGGTGGAGGCATTAGTGCTTGTTGCTGATTAGGCTGATTGGATCCAGATTGAGGTTGTGGTTGCCAGCTACCCTAAGGTGGCCATTGGGTATTCTGTTGTGGCTATTGATATGAGTTATACTACTATTGGTATGGGTTAAATGGTGGTTGCTATGGATAGGCTTGGTTATAGTATGGTTGTTGATTGGACCAATTATGATTCCAATTATGACCCTGAGGAGCAAAATTTTGGGGGTTTTGGTTTGGCCAATAGCTATTATTATTATAACCAAAATTAGTCAGTGGGTTTGGAGGCATACCTTGTCTATGAGCCCATGGACGCCTTTGAGCTACATAGAAAACTTCTCCATTCTCCTCATTTATAGCTTTGAACTCGGTGGGAATTAGGTTAACGTCCACAGATGCAACCATCTTACATTTGCAATTTCTCTTCTTCTCTCTGCAATGAGAACAGAACTCAAAAAGCATAGCATCTGCCTCTTCCTTCTTCCTCCTTGCTTGCATAGTATCCAGTTGGGTGGTGACATCATTAATGATGTCTTGCTTGAATTCAGATAGAAAATTAGACAATTCTACTTTGGATACTCCTCAACCACCATTGGACTTATATGCTAGGTCTCTAAGTCCCCTACCCTTCTTCATAGTGGCCCTTGAATAATTTTGACATATATTCTTTATGTCATCCCAACCTTTTTGTGTGATATCTCCTCCTACCATCAAGTCTAGAGCCTCAATACTTTCATCATTCACACCTTTTAGGAAGAGGTGTTTTTGAGATGCCTCATTTAACTGGTGCTATGTATTATGCTGCAGGTTGAACATAAATCTAGATACATAATCCTCTAGTGTTTCATCCTCCATTTGAGACATTTTAAAAATGTCATCACCTTTCAAATCTTGACCTCTATAGTACTCTTTGTACTTCATAAGAAACATTATGTGCATGGCATTCCAATTTGCTACAGCATTGGCACCTAACCCCATGAACCATCTCAAAGCAGCTTCTTTTAGAGTTGATGGGAACAAATTCAGCTTGTGGGCATTAGTGGTATAGTCATAAATCTAGCAAAGAATATCAAATTCAAAGAGGAAGGTCTCAAGGTACTCTGTAAGGAGGCTAGGAAGTGTAGCAGTAGGTATATTTTTCAAATTTTGGTTGCCTTTCTATTGAGGTATAGGAAAAGGAAAGGGAACCTGAGCAGCCATTATGGGAGGAAGACCTTGTGGTGGTGGCTGATATACAACAAGAGCAAGCAGATTATCTTGATATTCAGGTTCAGCAAATAGGTCATTTAAATGCAATGATTCCTCAGATGATGAAGATGATATGTGTTTCTGAGCATCATCAAATGGATTTTCAAAGGGTTCTTCTTCTTCATTCTCACTTTGTGGTTCTTCAACTTGAGGATTCAATAAATCAAATGGCTCTCCTTGGTAGTTACGAGGAAGAAATCTCCCAAGGTGATCTCTCCTTCTATGCATAAAAATGCTTACTTCAGTACTAAATTAAAACTACGACTACAACCACAAGGACTATTTTAAACTAACACCATCCTTGGCAATGGTGCCAAAAATGCTTGGCCAAACAATAGTATCAGAAACCTAAAGCAATGGACTACCTATTTTAGGATTGGACACCCCAAATGATTCCTAAATGCATTATTTGGTCTCATTTAATTATCGACTAGGAATGTAAAACATGGAATGGTGTCTACAAAGTATATGATTCAAACTTCCTCTTCTAAGTCCATCTAAGGAATTCAAATGCTTATGCTTCTGGAAAACTATACTAAAACTGGTAAGAAAATGTATTGTAATCAAAGTAGGAAATTACAGTTAGGAACTACTCCAACTGACTATGCTGCAGGAACAAGCTGACTGATTCTAGTATCAGTAGTTGCAGGAATAGTAGAGTTCTAAAACATATAAATGAATAGGAAAATGAACTCTATACTAACAAAGCAATTCACTCATCAAGTGGGCCCCCTTGAATGAGTGAATGAGAAGTACAATCAAGATGAAAGTTGCAACCTTGAACTGAACATTCTATTTATCCATAAAATGATTACAGTTGATTGAAACAGTATGCAAAAGCTCTATTAAAAACTAGTTTTGTTCAACTAACTCCAAAAGAGTCACAACAGTCGATTGTTGAAAAGAAAGCAATAACTAACTCCTAAATCTATGATCACTTCATAATTGAGGATCAGTTACAAATCATAAAGTTTCATAACAGAAACATTATTGACGATAAACATTCCCTGAATATAGTGCACACCAAATCTATGCATTGCATGCAATAGAAAGTATTGACTTCCTTGCGAAGATTCTGCAATCTACGGTTGGCTTTGATGACTCACATGCCAGTATACTAGTCTTTGAATATCCACGGTCAATTCCTACAAAATAATCAATGCGCACATATCCAAGCATATACATATATATCCACATCATCAATATTAGGAAAAGGTGTAAGTCTTAACTACCACTCTTGCAAATCCTATGGCTACAAGAGGTAACTACCCAAAACATAGCTTAGGAGAGAAAACATCCATTAACATGTATAACTATTATATTCACCATTCCTGTCCATGAATTTAAGTAGATATTATGTCTTTCGAGGTATCCACATTTCCAACTTATGTTCACACACACATATATAACATATACATATAAACCATAAGTTCATATGCTTAAAACCATAAATTCATGTCTATGTGCAATCAACATGTTCTAGAAAGAGCATAAAATGTAGTGAAAAAGATGGCTATTTAGGAGCCCATCACTCCTGACCCTACCAGTCTCGACTAGTTCTTCAAGGATGGAGAGCTATCGGTGAAAAAGGAGGGTGGCTTCAACAGGGAGGAGCTACCAAATTTCTGGCTAAAAATCTACCTCATTGTGATGAAATGCTTCATGTTGGAAGGTAAGTTTACTATTTTTTACTTCTACCACTTACCGTTCCTAAACCATGTTAGAAACAAAGATTTAATTTGCATCCCTTTGTATCTTCTGCACTCCATAAAAAGTAATATCCTTGATATTAAGGTTAACCCGGATAAGCCTATACCTATCCTCCATCAGGGCCTCCTTCTCTGCATCTACCAGTTCCACTAAGCTATCTCCATGGCACCCCAACCCCCCTCGATTATCCAGGAGCTACCCCAGGAGGATTCCTTGGCCAAAACTGAAAATCCCACCCAATCCTCCTCCCAGTCCATCTGTGTCATCCAGGAGCCTGAGTTGGGTGTGAAAGAGGGTAGGAACCACAAAAAATGTTTCAAAAATCCGTTCAATAGGAAGGATGGCCAGGAGGTGTCCTATGTCTCTGAGTCTAAGGAAATTAAAGATAGGAAGGAGGATGACAGTACTCCAAAGACCGAATGTAGGCCCAGAAAAAGGAAAATAATTGAGAGGCAGGTTAGTCTAGAGGTGGATTTGAGTGGCTTGGGTCACAAGAGGTCAAAAAAAATTTCCAAGGAACAATGTAAAACTAGGCTACTTGAAATGGCTCTAAAGAACATTCCATGACTGAGAAAGATTCCCAAACCACTGAGTCCAGAATGGTTCCTCAGATGACCATATGAGTCCCCCTAGGACTAGTAACAACCTTGTTCCCGACCTCAAGCATGCCATGGAAACCCCCAATATTCTTACCCTGCCCCTAAGTCCCACTCTAGATCCCTAGGATAAGCCCCCTGCCTTTGTTTACAATACTGAGACCCCAAAGGATAGTCTCAAAGGTACTCTTAAAAGGAGGTTCGTGAACTTGGACATAGATATTGCAGAGATCAAGAAAAATATGTAGGAGTTGATGAACCAATGTATGCTGACCAACAAATTTGGCTTGAAGGTTATGCACGCTTTAGCTACTACTCTCTGTCATGTGCAAGAAAAGCTAGTGAGTGGTACCTTGGAAGTGAATGAGAACAACAAGGATGTTTTCCTGTTTCTGCAGGAAGAGTGGGTGAGGACCTTACTGTCTAAGCAGTTGGGTGGGAAAAATTAATTCTGGTTTCCATGTGCTGGTTAATTTTGACTGGGCCTAGCCCTAGGACCCCCTTTTTTATTGTTGGGGTTAATGTTATATTTTAGAACTTCTTGTTTAGCCCTATGTGGCTTTTAACTGAAACTTTACATGCTACTGCTCGGTCTAGATACTCTTTTTTAATTCGATTGATTAGTATTGTGGTTTATGTTTTTGATAGGGGCAGATTTAGACTGGTGATTATACTGTTAAACTATTATATCTGCTTTGACTAGTTACATTAATGTTCTATTCATGTGCTACTAGTCCTTTGTTCTTCGGGCCAGCACCCTCTTGCTTCTTTATCTATAAAAAACATGAAGAGTAAAGTTCAATAAAATTGACTAAAATATTTTAATTGCTACCAGCAAGACATACATTGTACACAACTGGGGTACTGAAAAACGCAAATTTTGATATTATCAATATTTATCAACATGGAAACAAAACTGCCACCTCAATAAAATATACCCATTTCAGTAAATTATTGGCATACGATTGACTTTGGTGTTCATGCATAGGCTATTATTTAGCCTTGACACCTTTCTACTCCCTAACGTGTCTTCACTCTCTCTATTTTAATTTTATATGTGACTAGATATTATTTGATTTGGACCAGATCAACAAACTCTCTCTATTTTAATTAGATATGTGATTGGATATGATTTGATTTGAACTGGTCAACAAATGAAATAGATTAACAAAACAATTATCAAAATGAAGGTCCAACTCAATGATACTAAAAAGTATTTGCAGGCTACGCTAAATAAATTTTAGCACAAATTGATTTTAATCATATTATTTTTCCCTTGTTCTTGGATTTGATATTCTTGGCAAACGTGCCTCTAAATTATATGTGAAAAGTAGAACGTAAACAATAATAAAGTCAATTCAATATCTACTGTACCTTAGAAAATAGAATAATTTTTTTTATATAAATTATGTCTAGAAAGATGTCTATATAATAAGATTATTTATTATTATATATTTCTTTACACTTTTATAATAAAATAGTTAACATTAGGGTTGGGATTAATAATAGAATTGGGGCTAGCAATAAAATAATATTTAAGTTTATAAATAAAGGTTAGATATAGAATTATGTTTAACAATAAGATTATGAGTTATATTAATGATAGGATTAATAGTAGGGTTATATTAATTAACATTAGGCTTAGGATTGAGTAAAAAGTAATGATCAGGATTATGGTTGGAGATAACTTTAGGTTTAGAGTTAGAAATAGAATGAAGTATAAAACTATGATTAATATTCATTAATTTAATATTAATTAAAGTGTTTCTTATTAGTACTTGTCAAAAGGCTAGGCAAGTACTATTGCATCAGTTTTTGGATTTCTTCCACTAACTAGTGATTAAAAAATCACATTTCTACCAATTAAAATTATTATTTTTATCAAATTTGTTACAAAATTAATAATTTGTATAGTATAATGCACATTTCTTATGTTTATAATTCAAGAAAATTAATTTTGAGCTCTTCTATTAGCTTAAAAATTTAGCCTCTTATACATGGATTTTGTGGAAGCACTACCTCTATTACAATTTTCAAGGCAATATTATAAGGGAAAATACTTTTCCATGCAATTTATTATATGTATTATAATTAGATGTTATATATTTAGATTAAATAACATAAATTATAATTATAATCTAAATATTAATAAACTTAACTTTTTCATTATATAAGTTATATGAACTATATAAAATATTATTAAAATTGTAATAAGATATAATGGTAATTTTATAACTACCAAAGCTAAACTCTATTCAAAATAGAAAATAACAAACAAAACATTATTAATGTTTGTGGGCATTGCTTACAATAATTCCAGGATCTTATAATTTCAAGATCTGCAAAATACGCAAATATAAACAATGTTAATTATATTTTTAATGATAAATTGAATGAACTTCAAAAAAATTATAACATTTTAATGTAGACTCACCTTCTTTTTCAAGACAATAATCAAAACCACTGCTGCAAAACCTGCTTCATATGACAATCCCAATTCAATTTCATACCACACATTTTTTTCACTTTTTTGTTTAGTTGCTAGACTCAAATAATGCTGGAATTGTCAATTCTAATATTTGACAATTCAAGCATTATTTGATTCCAGCATTATTCTAATACTTGACAATTCTAGAAGTTTTAAATCTAGAAAATAGTTTTTGGAATATGGTTGGAACTGTTTGGTTCACTTGGATTTTACCTCCAATTCATAATGAAAAAATGGAAAATGTTGTTTACATATGGATTTCAAAATATTATAAAAACAAATTTACCTCCAATTTCCATTTAAGTGGAATTGGAATTGATTTTCCAATTCCACCTATTTAAATGGAAGATTCAAATGCTGGCTTTGGGGGTAAATGAAAATTAACAAATCTTTATTCCAGTTTCATGTTTTGAACACACATCTAAAATGTCAATTCCAGAATTTGACAATCCTAGTTCTAGTCTAATTCCAACAAACAAACGGGTCCTTATAGATTTAGAAACAAGAGGAGAAATTGAAACAAATTATGGCCAAGAGCTCTTCATTGGTAGTGGACATACTTATAAATTTGGATTCCCTAAATATGATGATTTATTAAATGTTATGATAGTATAATGTCTGAAATTAAAGAACAAAGATCTAAAGAAATTGCCCAGAAAATTTATTTGTAGAAAAATCTAATATTTCCAACCAATTCATTTGTACAATACTTTCTGAAATAGTACTATTGAAATTATTCATAAAAAAGTTGAACAATTTCATCCCTTCAACTTTCCCAAATATCCCCATTCAATTGATTGTTCGAAAGGTCTATGAACACCATATTAAGAAAAAATATGTGTAGTGCTCATCTCTATCTTTGGAATCCATTTTTAACCCATTTTTTATATGAAACGAAACGAATAAGCCATTTGTGTAAAATTGACTCACGGTAATTTCCTCATGTGGTTCTGTCATTATCGCTTGTAAATTGAAAATACTAAGTGGTGAAGACAGCACTAATTGACCAGACTTGGCAGAGTTGGCGGGTCGACAGGGGCAAGCGTAAGGCATGCGCTAATAAACGTAGAGTAAATGCAGAATGAGGCATATATTAATCTACTGACTAAGACTTTGGCGTGTCAACAAGAGCAGCCGTGAGATATGCGATATAAAAAATTATATTAAAACCTTTTAGAAAGCAAAGTGGAGGCGCTGCGAAACATCGTGAAGACAGTAGACTTGACTAGATTTGGCCGAGAAGCGTGTGAAGGAAGAGATGTGTGATTGGAACATCTCTGAGAAACATCGCCGGGTAAACAAGGGCATCCATAAGACATACGATATACAATTTTACAATAAAGGAAAAAGCTTACCCTGAAATTTGCAGCTTTCCCGTTTAAATTCGCGCTGTGAAGATTTGGCAGGTTGATTATATTTTAATCCAAATTCAGTATTTACTTACAATTAATGCAGCAAAAAAGGTTTCTTGAAATATATGCAGCTGTGTTAGTTGAAATGGTTAAAGGTGGTCGCTGTTTATGGTAACTCGGAGAATATCATTTGAAATATGGAATAATTTTATTTAAAATGAAACTAATAATAATCAGCTCTGGGGCAGTGAAGGCAATTTAAATTTTAATGTTTTTGGAGTTGTATGAAACGTAATTTTTTTAAAGTGTAATTGCAGATTGAATTTCATAGATTAGGCAAGTACTATTGCATCTTTTTTTGGATTTCCTCCATTAACTAGTGATTAAAAAATCACATTTCTACCAATTAAAATTATTATTTTTATCAAATTTATTACAAAATTAATAATTTGTATAGTATAATGCACATTTCTATGTTTATAATTCAACAAAATTAATTTCGAGCTCTTCTATTAGCTTAAAAATTTAGCCTCTTATACACGGATTTTGTGGAACATGGGGGTCAGGCCTACCAGATGAAAGGCTCGCAACTTACCGTTGTGTTGTGGGGTGTTCCCCTTTCATTATATAAGTTATATGAACTATATAAAATATTATTAAAATTGTTCTTGTTAATTAAATTATGTAATTTATTTGGATTTTAACAATTATTTTTTTAAAATAGGAAATGATATTATATTAGATTAATAATTTATGTGAAATATTTAAATTTTGATTTATAGTTATATTTTTTAAATATCTTATAATATATTATATTGATTATTTACATATAAATTATTTTATTTCAAAAATTAATAATTATATTTAAGAAAAATAATTTTATTGATATTTTTAATTATATATTTTTAAAATTTTGATAATATATAAAATTTTCAAATTAAAAAATAATATAAAAGATATTACTTGAAATATTTTTAAAAATTAAAGATAATTTTTGTACTTCATTAACATAGATATATTCACTTACATTTATAATGATTAATTTTTTTTTGTTTTTATTAATTTGATTTAAACTATGATAATTAAATATCTTAAATTTGTAAAACAAAAGAGTAAAATATTTATAATTATTATATATTTATAATTCTAAATTAATATAAGACTTCACCTATTATATCAAATAGCTATAATATTAATTACATTGTGATTAATACCAATTATACTTGTACTTAATAACTACAACAATGGATATTTGTTTATCTTTAACTTATCATTATTAACTTAATATCAAACTCCTAATCAATTAGTCAATCTAATTATATTTGTATGAAATAGCCATAATACAATTTGGAAGAATTTTATTATTATTATTATTATTATTATTATTAAGGCAAGTACTTGGTCACTACGTGGCACTTGTTTTAAATCTAGTTATATTGTATATCCTTTAGTTTAAATATTCTTCTATCGCCTGCCCCAATTCTATCATTAATCCTAACCCAAAGTTAACTATTGTATAATAAAAATATAAAAAAATATAAAATAATAATGAATATTATTATATAAGATATCTTTCTAGACATAATTTATATAAAAAATTGATTCTATTTTCTAAAGTACAATAGGTATTAAATTGACTTCGTTATTTTTTACGTTCTATTTTTCATATATAATTTAGAGGCCTGTTTGTCAAGAGTGTCAAATCCAAGAACAAGCGAAAAACAATAATTTAAAAATCAATTTTTGCTAAAATTTATATTAACTATTAGGATAATTGTTTTGTTAATCTATTTCATTTGTTGACCAGGTCCAATTCAATTTATATCCGATCACATATCTAATTAAAATAGAGAGAGTTTGTTGATCTGGTCCAAATCAAATCACATCCAATCACATATCAAAATAAAATAGAGAGAGTGAAGACACGTTAGGAACTAGAAAGTTGTGAAGGCAAAAGAATGGCCTATGCGTGAACACCGAAGTCAATCGTATGCCAATAATTTACTGAAATGGCTATACTTTAATCAGATGGCAGTTTTGTTTCCTTGTTGATAAACATTGACAATATCAAAATTTGCGTTTTCAGGTACCCCAGTTGTCATGAACAACGTATGTCTTCTGGTAGAAATTAGAATAGTTTAGTCAATTTTATTGAACTTTACTCTTCATGTCGCTAATGTGCAGTGTCTTTTTTAAGTATTGGTCAATAATCATTTTAGCAAAATCTATCTATTTACTCATTGATAAATTTTGGAAATTACATAAAGTAATATTGGCTTTAGCTTTTGTGATTATTACAGATCTGATGGATTCTAACTCGATTATTTTTCATTGCGGTTCAGTGTATGGTCACTGATATTCTTAAGAAACTAGTAGTATTATTTTATCTTTTTACAATAGGTTGACAAAATTATTAGAGATAATGGATGTAAGTAAAAAAATAAAGTAGATTAAGTTTTTATTTTATTGGTGGTGGATAAGACAATTCAATTCAATTGTTTATTGGATATTTCATTTTATTGTAGGGTTGAAATAATTATATTTTATTATTTTTTAAATCAATTAGAATAGTTGATTTATATGTGCTTTGATATTTTCCATAAATTTATACTATCATAAAACATTTGGCTGAGCTGATCTTACAAAGATTAGTTAGTTGAATTGAATAAATTGCCACCAATGACTAGTGTCTTCTGACTGGATAGTTCAAACAAAAACACTAGAAGAAAAAAACTTCTGTTGAAAAAATGTGCAGGAGGTTAATTTTTTCCTGAGCTGATCTCACAAAGTTTACTTACTTGAATTGAATAAATTACCACCAATGACTAGTGTCTTATGATTGGATAGTTCTAATAAAAACACTAAAAAATAAGCTTTCGTTAGAAAAATGTGCAGGAGGTTAATTTTCTCCTGTGCTGATCTTACAAAGTTTAATTAGTTGAATTGAATAAATTGCCAGCAATGACTAGTATCTTATGATTGGATAGTTCAAACAAAAACAATAGAAAAAAATAGTTTCGTTGAAAAAATGTGCAGGAGGTTAATTTTTTCTTGATGTACTGAGTATTTTGCTTAAGGTGCAAGAAAATAAGCATTCTAAATGACTAAATAATGTTAGTTTCAAATATCTCTATACATTATTTAATATATGTATGTTGATCTATTTTCTACAATAGACAACTCATATTCAGTTGACTTTATTATTTTCTATGCTCTATTTTCCTATTTAATTTAGAGCGACATTTGTAGTCTTAAAAAAGGGGGCAAAAAAACATTGTAGCCACCTCAAATAAATATTAAATTTAGAATACTTCATTTCTAGGATATTTAAACCAAAAAGTATACAGAGATACGCCAAAACAAGAAATATTAAGAAGCGATGCTTACGTTCCATCAGCGCTTATGCTATATGAACTCATAGTTTTATTTTTGGTTTAGTAAAACATTTGGTGTCCAGAGGAAAAATAGACTGAGATTCAGATTGCCCAGTGGACCGTTTCCATGGCCCATTATTGAAATCTGAACCAGCTGAAATGGCATATAATCTAAACATAACACAGTATGTAAATAACTGTATGGTACAGCATAGAAACAAATTATATTGAAATGTCGAACTCTAGTTAACTTAAGATCTGAAATATCTGTTCAAAAATTGCGATCTTAAATCTCTGTTCAAGAATTGCATTAAGGGGCTGCATCCTGATTCCAAAATACATTTATAGGCAATATTCCAAATAGATAGTGAACTAAGGCGGTTTAGGAGACGTTTTAGGTGTCTAAGAAGATTTGATTTTCTGTAGAGTCAAAATCTGACTTTTCTGCAGAAGAAAATAAAATAAGCGTCAATCATATTTGATTTAAAGTCGGTCTACATTGCCGGTCGAGAGATGGGCTTGACCGTTTCCATGGCCAGGTAGGCCAGGTAGATGATGTCGAAATTTTGTTCTGTTCCCGCTCTTGGTTTTAAACTCTGCCATAGCCAAAGAGTTCTTGAGAAACCACGATGCAGTTTTTGCAAGCCAAGTTTCTAATTCATTCAAACCCTGACTGAGTGCTCAAGGTGTTCAAAGAACGTGCTATTTAGATGTCAACACCAGTAGAGAAAAAACAATGTAGAAGAGATTCCAGTTTGTCTTTACCTAAAGGGAAAAAACAACAAGGTAGAAGAGATGCCAAAACAGGTCTATAAATGGGAGGAACAACTTAGTGTTTCCTGCATCTCTGCTCAACATGGCTTCTGTAGGCTTTCCTGAATGTTTTCAAGCATTTGATATAATTAGAGGCGATGCTTACCTTCCATCAGCACCAATGCTATTTGCATTCATAATTTTTTTATGGCTTTTGAATAGATTTAGTGTGCAAAGGAAGAATACATTGCCCCCAGGACCGTTTGCATGGCCAATTATAGGAAATCTGAACCAGCTGGGAAAGCTTCCCCATCGTGATCTTCACGAACTCGGGAAGAAATATGGGCCCATTATGACTTTGAAATTGGGTTCTTTTCCCACTGTTGTTGTTTCTTCTTCTGCCATGGCTAAGGAGTTCGTGAAAACCCACGATCTGGCCTTTTCTAGCCGACCTGCAATGGCTGTGGGGAAATACCTCGCATATAATTTCAAGGATGTGGCAATAGCTCCTTATGGGGTTTATTGGAGACACATGAGGAAACTGTGCGTAATAGGATTGCTGAATGGCAAAAGGATCGAGTCATTCAGATCTGTACGAGAGGAAGAAGCACGTCTCTTTGTTCGTTCAGTGTGGGAGATGTCTGGGAAGGGAAAGAAGCCTGTGAATCTAACCAACATGTTGTTAACGTATACGTTAACAACCATGTGGCGAATACTCTCCGGCAAAAAACAATCCTTCTATAGTGACGCCAATCAAGGTGATGGTGGTGGTGAAATACTGAAGATGTTTTCAGAGGTTTCAGCTGTATCGGCAGAAGTCAATATAGGGGATTTCGTTCCTTCCTTGCACTGGATTGACTCGATTTCAGGTGTAAAGCAACGCATGAGAAAAGTACACAGTTCCTTCGATCGAGTGGTCAGAGAAATAATAGAGGAGCACCAGCAGCGCAGGAGGACCTTGCACAAGGAGCATGCGCATGGGCATACTACTAAGGTCTTCGTTGATGAGCTCTTGGAAATGGAGACTCTTGATGGAAGGGCAATCACAGAAGAAAACATCAAAGCAATTGTTCTGGTACAATTTCTATTTTTATTAAAAAGAATTGATTGAGTTGCTACTACAATATATCTCATCGATCTAACATGGCTGCATTATATTTTCAGGATATGCTTATAGCTGGAGTTGAAACGACTTCCGTTACGTTAGGTTGGCTGATGAGCTCGCTAATCAAAAACCCTAATGTGGCAAAGAAAATGCAGGAGGAAATCGATTCAGTAGTGGGCAGAGAAAGGATGGTGACTGAGGATGATGTGGCACGCATGGAGTACGTGCAGTGTGTTGTAAAAGAGACTCTGAGGTTATTCCCTGCTGCACCCTTGATGCTTCCACACGAATCCACACAAGATTGTAGAGTTGGGGAATACGTCATTCGTGCGAGAAGCAGGCTCGTCATCAATGCATGGGCCATTGCAAGAGATCCATCGTTGTGGGAGGATGCTCTGGAATTTAGGCCGGAAAGGTTTATGGGAAGAGATGTTGATATTGCGAGGGACAAAGACTGGTATGATATGTTGCCTTTTGGGGCAGGACGAAGAGGATGCCCTGGGGCCAACATGGCCATTGTGACCATCAACTTTCTTTCGGCTCAACTGTTTCACTGCTTTGATTGGAGTGTGGAAGGGGATTTGGATATGACCGAAGCAGCTTCGTCCATGCGCAGAAGTGTTGATCTTGTGGCACTTCCCCGTTTGAGACTCCTCACCTGCCTCTAGATATTTCTGTCATATTTTACATGTCCAGGATTGTGTATTAATTAATAAGTAGAGATGTTGTACGCTTATTAATAAGGAAAGTAACTAATCAGTGGAGATGTACGCTTATTAATAGGAAAGTTCTTTATATAGTCTGTGATATAAGTCATTTTTTTTTAATATATATAAATATATATGGTAATATTAATAAGAGATTATTTTCTATTTTTTTTAGGAGACATTTAACTCTGTTACAAATTAGGCATACATACTTTATCTCATGTGGGATTTGAACATGCCACCTCTCTTCGAAAATTAAAAATTCTCTTTGAAAATATTTACAATTGAAGTCAAGATTTTCCACCTGATTTATGTGGAGCAGCCACTTGATTAAAAATAATAATTTAGTATTTAAACAATTTATTTACTTTGAATATAATTTAATATTGAATATTTATTTTGTTGAATGTTCTAATTCAATTCTCCCTTACATTATTTTCAATTTTAGAGTTTGAAACATTTATAAAACTAAAATAAATAATCCTTCAACAATGACAAAATATTCCATTCAACACCCACATCATCTATCCATCACATCTATCTGTTTATTTAATTATTGTACATAATTTAATTTAAATTATCTAATCTAGCTCAATTATCATGTAGGTATTTTTAATTTGTTTAAAAAGATTTGTAAAAAACTATGTGTTTATTATAGTAAAACCAAATTTGATCTTAATATTAATAGATATACTTATCTTAATATATAAATAAAAGGTTTTTAAAAAATATTCAATTATTTTTTTAAAGAAAATACCAAAACATAATTATCTTTTGACACAAATTAGACAACTCATCATATCTAACCACCTTTCATATACTCAACATAAAACATGAACTCAACTTATCTATCTATTTATCCTTTTCTCCTCTCTACCTTAATCTCTTCATCTACCTCTTCCTCTCTATTTGTCAATCTCCTTATCTCTATCCCTCTACTTTCATCTCTCCCTCAACCTCTCTCTATTCTTCTAGATCTATTTCTCTCCCTCTTCCTTTCCCGACTTATCTTCATGTCTACTTTTATCTACTCTCAGATAAGCATGCTAATCGAAGCAAAAACTAAGAACACTAAAGGAAGGAACTTGATGCTTTGTATATTTTGTCTGGGATGTCTTTTTATTTCTTATTAATTTTTTCTTGTGTCTCTTGTGTTGAGATGTTTTTTATTGGAGGGAAATAGGGTGTTACTCCTAGTTTTCTATTGACCATAGGTTTTAATTCTTATTTCATATCACTTGGAGATACTTTTTTGATATTGGCTCTTCTTTGTGAATAGGTTATTTATCATTAGTCCCAACCAAATATCTACAATGTAATCTTTTATTGATCTTAATAGATAAATGTTACCCTACGCCACCATGTTGATTTATCCAAAAGAAAAAATAATTAATTTTAAGACTGGAATTTTTTTATAAATAATATCTCTTAATGTTTTTTATTAAGTAAAATAGGTTTTACAGGGATCCTGAAACCCACAACAGCTTAAATTTTAAAGTAATCAAGAGTACCAAGCAAGGAAAATAAAATAGAGTAGCTAGGACAGGCCACCACAAGGCCAAACAAGAGAAAATGGAGAAAGTAAATCTAAGCCAAAGGACAAAGCACCTAGACTAGTTATGCCAAGCTTTTGAGCATGTCAGCCGCATTGCTTTCAAGGGCCTCCATCAGTTGAACCATGTCTTTGATGTTCTACACTAGGGCTTGTGCATCTATCTTCTCCCTATTCTTCCTGGTTCGAGCCTTGGTTCTTTTACATGGTCCTTTAGTCAGCTCCTTGTCCTCCTTCATAGTCCTTTGCTCAGATTTGGGATCCATTTTTTCTTCCATCTTTTTAATTAGAAGCTTAAGGTTCTTGTTGGAAGTTTTTAGGATGTTAAAGTTTTTCTCTGCCACTCCCTTGAGGATTTTTTCTAGAATTATCATTTTGGCTTCCATGTTCGAGACCCTGGTTTCCAGACTTGGCTTAATCTCTGTGATCTTTTTCTTGTTATCCAATCTCTGAATTTTTTCCTTGATGTCCTTGATCTCATGGTAGAGCCATTTGAAAGATCAAAACTGGTCTAGCATACTATTTTTAGTGTTGTTTAGAAATCCATGTCCATCTCCCTAGCTTTATCACTGAGCATAACTAGTGCAGGGTCTATCAATTCTTCCTTATGGACTTTACCATCTTTGTCCTCCAAAATTTGAGGGTAGACGACTTCCCTTATAATACCCATGCGCACGGTGTTGATGTTGAAATTTATCTAGACCTTTTTACCCCTCCCAGTGTCTTGACTATTATACTCTCCACCTGAGGCTTCTTCGGTCTCTTCAATCCTTATGGGTGACTAGTTAGTGCCCAGCTCATTTTTGTCTTCAGTCACGGGGGTTTGATTTTTAGTGTTAGTGTCAGGGGACTAAGGAGGAAGGGTTTTATCCTCACTGATAGTGAGATCAACCAACAAGTGGCCAAAAAGGTCTTGCATAGGTTTGGGGGTGTCCTCAATGTCATGTTCTTGCATAATGGCAGAATCCAAAGTGGGGTTTCCCACTTCTTCAACCAAATCCATTTCTTCCTCCTTTTCATTATACTCTTCCTCCAAATTTTCCTTCTTCCTATCCTATTTTTTGGAAGGAAATTCCTTCTTGATAGTTTTCAGGGGGTTTTTTTTGGATGGGAGCCCTTGCTCTCTTTCTTGAATTCAACTTCCTCACTGTCATCTGAAGGAACACCCAGTGAAGAGCCTAAAGGAACATAATCCAAACCAGAGTACTCACTTATAGCCTTTCTATCCCCTATTTCCTTTCCCATGATTTGGGTTTTAAAGAATTCATATAACAAGAGGATTAATCCTTCATTCAAAGTAGGATTAGCAATTTTCTTATCTCTGAAACTAGTTATATTCTTGTTTATTGAAGAGAAGAGATAATACGAAATGGAAATCTTGAAACCATGCCTAAAATGATTAAGCAAGATGAAATGATAAGTGCAGATTCTATCAAACCTAGTATCCATGGTAATGTAGTAGATGAGGGCCTTCAGGACATACTACCAGAGAATCTTCAAACTCCCAAGAAGGTATTAGGTGTCACTTTGACAATGGCGTTCATCTTAGTGTCATTCATCGCAAACTTTTTGACAGCCATGTCAAAAACTTCTTGGTCTCTGTAGAATTTTTCCTCAGCGGTAGGAATGCTAGAGACCAAAGAGATGACCTCCTCCGTGACAGTGAATTGCTTTCCATCAATCTCCACCTTCCCTTCTTTCGATATGTTGACAAAGATATTGGTGATGTCCTTCTTGCACCCCTGGAGACGTTCAATAAAAGTGGTAACTTCCCCTTTCTGTAAGGCATTCCAGATTTTTGTTTGCTTCTTCCATTTCTCATTGTCACCCTCCAGCTCCCTTCTTAACCTCTCCCCAACCATGGCTTAATGTTATTTTTAATATTTTAGTCTAATTTTTCTTTATTCGGGCTATATAAATTAGGTA
This sequence comes from Chamaecyparis obtusa, assembly GCA_027943335.1. Classification (NCBI taxonomy): domain Eukaryota; kingdom Viridiplantae; phylum Streptophyta; class Pinopsida; order Cupressales; family Cupressaceae; genus Chamaecyparis; species Chamaecyparis obtusa. Next base: position 234,821 of record BSBK01008804.1, read on the forward strand.
TAAAACCCCTTATAAATTATAGTGCACTATGCTAGTTCGATCCTATGGGTGGGAATAGGAAAATAATCAGGGCTCTTTCTTGTGAGGAGTGGAAAAATAAAGCTAGAGTTTGAGAAATTTTAGAGGGAGGGGGAATTAACACTTTCACGAAGCACCTCCATAGCAATAACCCTATTGTTACTAAGCTCTTCAAAAAGGAGTGAAATGAAGGAAATCTAGTTATTGCATGTAGGAAGGTGAAAGTTGATGAAGCCCTAATTGTTGAAGTCACTAGAATTTCTTCTGAGGGGAAGAAATTCTATAGAGATAAAAGGCTTACAGATGAGGCGGTTAAGATTTTTACTAAAGAGTAGGAGGGAAGAGATAAATTGGTAAAAATTGACAAGTCCTACAATTCTTCAAAAGTGTTGAAGAGAATTTGGAGAAGGGTTTTAAAGGCTATTATGTAGTACATTACCTTGGATGGGAGATTCACGAAGGTGTATGGCTACCACTTCATCCTCCTGAACCATTTTTGACACAACAAAAAAGTATTTATCCCTCATTACCTCTTATGTATTATGAATACTAGTATTATGAGCATAAGAGATAAGGAGACTACCAATCATGCCCATCATGAAGGTTTAATGGTTCTTTTATTTTTAAGTATTTTAAAGCTAATTCTATCAAAATGAGAATCTATCTTCACAAAGATACTAAAGAGGTCTCTAACACTGACTTTGGAGAGGGGTCTGATTTTGATTTCTCCTGCATCTCATCTACCAAGAGGAAAGGGAAACTTGGCTCATCGTCTCCTACCAAAAATAAGAGGTCATTGTCTGTTGAGAAGAAGGGAAGAGTGATTGATAAGATGTTGGAACTAGAGAGTTCTGATGATGTTACTAAGACTGTTCATGATGGTATGGATACTGATGTTGAAGTTAGTGGTAGGCTCTCTCCTCTAAAGAAAATAACTATCTATCCTCCAAAGAATAAAATCTCTAGTCTATCTAGGTAGATATTAACCCCAATCCTTCGTGCTCCATGGCCGCCCTAGAATTTGGAGAATAATGACAACCCTTTTGTTGAAAAAGGTTACCCTACACTTGATTCTACTATCCCTTTTAAGTCATTACTTCCAAAATAGATATTTTCTTTGGCCCCCAGTGTGTTATCTCAGAAGGAGACTATTGGGTTTACTATAGATCCTTATCTGATTCCTACTCTAAAAGCCCTAGATGACCACTCCAAGGATAGTGAAGTTAATGTTTTACAAATATCCAAAGAAGGGATTGTAGATTTTTATAAAATTACTAAATGGTCTTTTCATGAAATCAAGGAATTGAAGACAAAATAGAGGGCTATGGAAAGTAAGATTGATCTTATTGATGTGAATGTGACATGAAAGGATGTAGTGACTTCCATTGGCATCAATGATAATGAATTCATGGTTAATATCAATACTAATAGGATCAAGGAATTTGAGGACAAGCTCAACATAGTGGAAAATAGAACTAGTAGCATGGAAAAAACCCTGAAGTGTATTGTGGATCAAAGTTATAAAATTATGAAGGCCTGTGATGAACACTTGCACATCCTGATTTCTAAGTTGGAAAGCTCAGTTAATTAGAAGGATATTGTTAAAGTTGTCAAAGACAAGGATTCCCTAGATGTAAAGATCATTGGTCCAAACAAAAGGACTTGTGCCAACACTAGGAAAATGGAGATGTCTTCTAACAAGGATATTTAAGAGCTGAAGAAGGTAGCCAACACAGTGGACCAGCTAGAACTCAAAGTTGAAGATATGATAAAGAATATGGTCTAGGCTTGATTATTGTTCTTGGGTTTTTTTTTTTGTGTTGTTGTGTTCTAGTTCTATGTCTTTTGGTGGTTAGATGTTTGTTATTTTTTTGTTGGCATTTGTTTTGTTCTAGCTACTATTCTAGCTATATTCTCTCTTTTTTTTAAAAAAATCTTGGATGATACTTATTAACTCTCCCTTTTCTTTGGGTTTTAGGTCCTTCAAAAACATGGTTTCTTTTTTAAAAACTCCAGTGCACTAGCTTAGGTAAACTTTTTAATATGATTGATGATGCTACTTGTTGGTTGTTCTTTTTCCCCAAAGGTCAGACTGACATAAGGATTGAAAGGGCTAGTGTCACATTCACTCAACACTCCAAATCTGATAAGAAAAAGGGCCAACTGACAAGGATCAAAGAGAGATCCTTCTACACTTTGAGCTCCACATCACTCAGGCGGGTATACCTCATCTACACACTCATACAACTTGTGTCACACTATAGGCCTACAGGTAACTGACTGTGGAATGGTTTTCAAAACCTTATAGGTATCATGTACCTCAAATGAAACCAATATCTCATGCAATAGCCCTACTTGCATGGAGTATGAAAACCAAAGACCTACACTAACAACATGGAAGGGAAAGGTATTCCATTGAATGATTTTAATGTTGGGTTGAATGGTCCCTTGAAATACCCTTAGTCTCTCATAGACCAATGCCTTATCCAATGGGCAGCAGAGTCAAATACCTCACTGCAATAGAGCTATGAAACAAGAAGACAATACATTCATCCCAAATCAGATCATACATTACCAAACCACCTGTGTACCCAAATGTGTTATCACCTATCCAAAGGATTTTAACCCTCCCCTTAGAAGAGACCCATAAATAGATAATACATTGACCAGCATCCACTGGAAGACAACCATGACATATCTTTGATATCTCAGCTCATACACACTTGGAAACCAGTCCTAGACCTAGTTGCTTCTGCGAAAACAACTCTACTATAGACACTCGCTAGAAATGCAAGTAGAAAGACTATATCACCCTTGATACTATAATCAATAGGTCTAAAACCCAAATGGAGACAATTTGATAACAAAACAAATATAGAAATCTCATTCATAGGACAAGCTGTTACAACATGTATTCTATTCTCAAAAACCAAAAAGGAAAGAGGGACACCCTGTATGCAGAGAAGAAGAAATATTTACAAGGCAGAAAATTGAACCATCCAACCCTTCTTACAGAAAAACATCTACAATATATACCATCATTCATCTTGGGGTCCAAAAATAGGGATGCAACAAGCTACGGATAACTGAGGTAGGGTTTCAACTACCCAACCAACTAGAAATTACATCAAAATTTAAAAACTCTTGGAGGGAAAACCAAGCACATGCCTATCAGACCAAGGATGATCTTCACACTTGAGAAGAATCTCTGAGAACGACAAGAAGATCATAAACAAACCATGCAAACCATACTGATCAAACCTACAAAACACCTCGAACAACAAAACTGCATAGTACAGACCCTGCAAATGAACACGACACACCCTGGACCACACTGCAATGGCAAACAGATTATCTCCCACCAGCACTAGTCACTTTTGCATTGAATTTTGGTCCTTCACATCATTAGAAACCCCTAGGAAAAGATTTAAAAACTAGTGGCAACGGTCAGTCGGAAAATTTTGAAATGTGGCCATCAATTATATCTCTTCCCGGTAGATCGGGTGGTCATATTTATCTTTTAAAACTACCGCAGGACCCCCTGACAAGTCAACCACCACCTCATAAATCCCTCGGCGAATGAAGACCAAACATGTCAGCAGCAGGGCACCGTGGACCCACCTTAACTCTGCAACAACGACATCATAACAGTTGTCGCATGATCGCATAGCCAGGAAACGGGCTATGCGAACATGTGACAACCCGCAAACCTTTACCTTGCAACATAACCGCCACCACTACTAACACAAAGTGTCAGTTGCATGATCACATAGCATTGAAGAAGGCTATGCGAACATGCGACTAACCGCCAGCATTCACCACTGCCACCGCCACAATGACCAATTTGGAATGCCCACTCCACCACCTATCACCGGGCTCCAACAAGGAAGAAACTTGTCACATGGTCGCAAGCCATGAAAATGGCCCTTGCGATCATGCGACAAGGCCATAAGACTGCCACATTGTCACCCGCCGGCCAATGAAAAGTGAACACTAGCACCGCGTGACATCCGATCGCATAATCGCATGTCAGAAAAATCTGAGATGCGATCATGTGATAGACAATCATAGGCCACAACATAACCACCAGCGGGACCATAATACTTCCATCACCAATGGGCCCCATGCATAGGTGTCAACCGGTCACATGGTCACATGTCAGAAATTTTTGACATGCGATCATGCGACAACCAATCATTTTAAAACCCCTGAAGACCCGGGCCCACCATCTAGCCGGACTTGCGCAGTTAGGGAATGCAAACAAATAGGGCAGAAGTGTGAGGTCAAAAACACACAAGGTTTTCGGTGAAAGATCAAAAACATCCAGGGTTTTCAAAAACATTATGGGTTTTCGACACTTAGGCAGATTCTGAAATTGTTTCCTGCAGACCTTAAAACTTGAATATCTCCTTGGGTTTTGTGATTTAGGAGATGCGATCTGAACTGGAGCATGGTGACATCATGAACTACCTATGGCTAATAGTGCACACCATAAAACCAACTAGATCTACTTCGCAAGACAAAACTAGGTTGCAGGTATAGCAGGACAACAAAACAAAGCTTGCAGGGAAGAGGCCATTTTCATAAGATTTTTGTTGTGACAGAAAAATGGCCTAACAGTGGCTCTATCTGGGGATGATGGGTAACTTGTGCCCATGTGAGAATTCAAGATTTTAGGTTAAAGTAGACCACCCATAGGACAAAAAGGTAGGGACATCAAAAAATGCAGGGAACATGAAGGAAAAACCCACAAGAGGAAAGGGAAACTGTACAAAGATTTACAATATTTACAAAAGGCTTTGGGCCCCAAAATTTCTGATTAGCTTTTACCTCTATCAAACAAGTAGTTTTCATCTCCATTCAGCAGAGGAAAGCTGAAATTACACTTCTCATCTATCCTACCAAGAACATTGTGATCCACATTTAGCATATTATATACAAATTTATCATCATACTCACCATCATCTAGCAAGATAAAGTCATCAGGCTGCCAAAAATATTGATCATTTTGTGACATCAAAATGTTGCACTCTTCACTTTCACTACCATGCTGAGAAAGGAAACACTGCTTCTTAACACCATGGCTGGAAACATCAGCATGCTGACCATTAGTTTGCAGTGAATAATAAACACTTTCTATCTTTCTGCTCTGCAAACTAATATAGCACTCCTCAAGGCAGAAATCTGATTGCATAAAATCGGGAACATCCTCCTGAACAAAAATCACATCAGCATCATCTAGAAAGGAAGAAGCACTGTCAGTTAATGACTCATCAGTCATTTTTAAATCTAAGAAAACCCTTTTAGAATTGCCGCAATCTCCAGCATCAGAATATAAATAAGAGCCACAAACACTAGGCTCTTGAAAAACTGAACCCACACTAGTACATATACCATCATACTCATCAAATATGACATTATCAAATTCCTTACAATGATGTGTACCATCCACTTGCATATCAAAAATAGGAGAAGGGACATCCACAAATGCTTCACACATCATGCCATCACTTGTTTTTTCTTCATCAAAAATAATATCTAACAGGCATGGGATTTTGGAAACAAATTTAGGAGTGCACCTCTGAAATTCTGCATCTAGGAGCTCTGAAATTTGTTCACTACTTAGTAGGCACTGAACTTCACATTCTACCTCACTAGCCTCATTGCAAATGCTGCAAATATCTTCCTCATCTGAGACAAGGGTTGAAAAACCTTGTGTTAAGTCACCACTATAGGAACTTACATTGCAAGAACTCATATTTGTTGCAGATTCATCTTCTGTCTCACAAATTTCATTATCAACATCAGCAACACAAGATTCATCATCCAAAAATGAAGCCATCCATTCTTTAACATCTTCTAATGCTTCATTTCTAATAGATGCAGACCAACTGATTGACTCAGGCACACCAAGCTCTAAAAACATTTCAGCGTATTGAGAATCCTGAAGCTCAATCCCCACAAAAAGTTCATCACAAGCTATAAGAAATTTCTTATAGTATGAGTGGGGTGATTCACCTTTTCTTTCTCCTATTGCACACCTTAGAATCTTTATGCAAGTTTGCTATATTTTTTGACTCATCAAATAAATATCTCTTTCTCTATTAACATTTCTAGAATCTGACAGAGAACTTTCAGACCTAGAAACATCAACTTGATCTGTCAAGGCTAGAAACTCTATTTAATATACTGACAAAACAACACAGCTTGTTCTCATGATAATACTTTATCCAAATTAATGAAACCACTATCCTCATTAAATCTCAACATATTCCTGATACTCTTTACAACAACTAAGGCTTCTATCCAGAAATATGGTCAAACTTTCTAAACTAATCTCCCTTTTCAATAGTGACTTGTTCACATAATCAGGGACTATTCTTGCTTAATGAAATAAGATTACATGGAGATGTTGTGAATGCTGCAAAATACTGATATGAAGTCTCCTCCAAATCACTTTTAAAACTTTGGTAGAGCCACCACCTCTTTGTAGAGGACAAATCTGAATCAGCTGAAAAATCTCTTCAACTCTACACCTTCTTCAAAACCAACAATCACAAAACAACCTCACAGGATAAATGTTTGTCAGGACTGTAAATATATCACACTTTGCTACAAAACACTAACCAAACACAGACTCAGAGTTTCCACTCAACACGTAGTGAGAATATTTTACTAATGTTTTTTTTATATTAGACTCTGTGATCTTTTAACCAAACTCTGGGATGATCCAGCCAAGTAGGAAAACTTGCTGTGTTTTACCTCTTCCCCAATAGAGTCACCATTTTGTTGGTTGTTCTTTTTCCCCAAAGGTCAGATTGATAGGGCTAGTGTCACATTCACTCAACACTCCAAATCTGATAGGAAAAAGGGCCAACTGACAAGGATCAAAGAGAGATCCTTCTACAGTTTGAGATCCACATCACTCAGGTAGGTATACCTCATCTACACACTCATACAACTTGTGTCACACTACAGGACTGTAGGTAACTGACTGTGGAATGGTTTTCAAACCCTTATAGGTATCATGTACCTCAAATGAAACCAATATCTCATGCAATAGCCCTACTTGCATGGAGTGAGTATGAAAACTAGAGACCTACACTAACAACATGGAAGGGAAAGGTATTCCATTGAATGATTTTAATGTTGGGTTGAATGGTCCCTTGAAATACCCTTAGTCTCTCATAGACCAGTGCCTTATCCAATGGGCAGCAGAGTCAAATACCTCACTATAATAGACCTATGAAACAAGAAGACAATACATTCATCCTAAATCAGATCATACGTTACCAAACCACCTGTGTACCCAAATGTGTTATCACCTATCCAAAGGATTTTAACCCTCCCCTTAGAAGAGACCCATAAATAGATAATACATTGATCAACATCCATTGGAAGACAACCATGACATATCTTTGATATCTCAGCTCATACACACTTGGAAACCAATCCTAGACCTAGTTGCTTCTGCGAAAACAACTCTACTACAGACACTCACTGGAAATGCAAGTAGAAAGACTATATCACCCTTGATGCTATAATCAATAGGTCTAAAACCCAAATGGAGACAATTTGATAATAGAACAAATATAGAAATCTCATTCATAGGACAAGCTATTACAACATGTATTCTATTCTCAAAAACCAGAAAGGAAAGAGGGACACCCTGTATGCAGAGAAGAAGAAATATTTACAAGGCAGAAAACTGAACCATCCAACCCTTCTTACCAAAAAAAATCTGCAATATATACCATCAGTCATCTTGGGATCCAAAAATAGGGATGCAACAAGCTACGGATAACTGAGGTAGGGTTTCAACTACCCAACCAACCAAAAATTACATCAAAATTTAAAAACTCTTGGAGGGAAAACCAAGCACATGTCTATCAGACCAACGATGATCTTCACACTTGAGAAGAATCTATAATAAGGATAGGAAGATCATAAACTAACCATGCAAACCATACTGATCAGACCTACAAAACACCTTGAGCAACAAAACCGCATAGTACAGACCCTGGAAATGAACATGACACAACCTGGACCACACTGCAATGGCAAATAGATTATCTCACACTAGCACCAGTCACTTCTACATTGAATTTTGGTCCTTCACATCACTGGAAACCCCTGGGAAAAGATTTAAAAACTAGTGGAAATGGTCAGTCGACAAATTTTGAAACGTGGCCATTGATTATATCTCTTCCCGATAGATCGAGTGGTCATATTTATTTTTTAAAACTACCGCAGGACCCCCTGACAAGTCAACCACCACCTCATAAATCCCTCGGTGAATGAAGACTAAGCATGTCAATAGCACGACACCATGGACCCACCTTAACTCTGCAACAACAACATCATAACAGTTGTCACATGATTGCATAGCCAAGAAATGGGCTATGCAAACATGTGACAACCTGCAGACCTTTACCTTGCCGCATAACTACCGCCGCTGCTAACACAAAGTGTCAGTCACATGATCACATAGCCCTAAAAAAGGCTATGCGAACATGTGACTAACCACCAACATTCACCACTACCACCGCCACGCTGAGCAATCGGGACTGCCCACTCCACCACCTACCACCGGGCCCTAGCAAGGAAGAAACTTGTTGCATGGTCGCAAGCCATGAAAATGGCCCTTGCAATCATGCGACAAGGCCATAAGACTACCACCTTGTCACCCGTCAGCCAATGAAAAGTGAACACCAGTACAGCGTGACATTCGGTTGCATGATCGCATGTCAGAAAACTCTGACATGCGATCATGCGACTGCCAACCATAGGCTGCCACATAACCACCAGTGGGACCATAATACTTCCATCACCAATGGGCCCCATGCATAGGTGTCGACCGTTCACATGGTTGCATGTGAAATTTTTTTGAGATGCGATCATGTGACAACCAATCATTTTAAAACCCCTGAAGACCCGGGCCCACCATCTAGTCGGACTTGCATAGTTAGGGAATTCCAACAAATAGGGTAGAAGTGCTAGGTCAAAAACACATAGGGTTTTTGGTGAAAGATCGAAAACATCCAAGGTTTTCAAAAACATTGTGGGTTTTCGACACTTAGGCAGATTTTGAAATTGTTTCCTACAGACCTTAAAACTTGAATATCTCCCTGGGTTTTGCGATTTAGGATATGCGATCTAAACTGGAGCATGGTGACATCATGAACTACCTATGGCTAAGGGCACACACCATAAAACCAAGTAGATCTACTTTGCAAGACAAAACTAGCTTCCAGGCATGGCAGGACAACAAAACAAAGCTTGCAGGGAAGAGGCCATTTTCATAAGATTTTTGCTGTGACAGAAAAATGGCCTAACACTACTGTGACATGTCTTCCAACACTATGGGGATTGAATGGTTACTAGATCTTGTGACATTTTTATTTACCACAAGAACTTCTCTCCAATCAAGTTATGCCCCTAACCCATATTTTTCTTTGATTAAATCTAATAGAGTATTTAACTATTCTTTAAAAAATGCAAAACAAATATTTCTACATGTCCTATTAACTCATTGTTTTGATTAAAGGGAAAAAAAAAATTTATAGGGACCATTAAACCAAAGTAAAAAAGTGAGATCATCAACAAACATGCCCAAAACCATCTAGGAATCACCATAAAATCTTACGAAAACCATCCCACAAAATAAGAGAAAACCCAACCCTACAAAGCTACAACCATCAAAAAAACATAAGACTAGACCATAAGCCTACAATATATTGACTAATTTATTATTCTTATGAATGACATCCTCATTGATATTCTTAACTTTCCTAATTATGTTGTCAAGAGCGTTCAAACCCCTATCTTGTTGGAAAGTGATGTTTGGGAGCACTAGGAATCACTTAAGGGTTGTCATTTATGGCAACACTTATGCTGGAGTGATTGCATGCAGAGAGTTTTCATATTGGAGACTCAGTCATGAAAATGACAAGTACAAAATCAGGATAACAATATACTGTGTTACATTTTTTATCCACGGAGATAATATATGATATATTATGACTTGAGAAGTTAGTAAAAGACATTTTGGAGTATGTAAGACCTTCATTTAAGGTCACATGTGTTTTGGTGAAGAGATTAGGAAGATAATATGATATGAAGGTATGTGAAGATAGAGAATCAATGAAACAAGGCATATGAGCAGTCACGATAATTGAGGCGAGGTTAGTTGGTATGGAAATGTGCTAAGTTAGATAAATGTTGTATATTGCCAACACTTTGGTAATATATGATCGCCGACTCTATGTTGATTATTTACATAAGTAATTATTATGTTTTGTGTTGTATTTTGAGAGCTGACTAGATGGAAGAATTTATATAAGTATAGAGTGTTTTGTGGAAGCAATAAGTGTGATTGTGATGATGATGTGATGGATGCAAATCTGAAAACAAAGAGAAGATGCGATATTAGTGTTTGATAGAACCATAACTAGAACTATCTAAGCATAGCAGATGCTTGTATTGTTCATCTTTTGAAGAACACTTTTTGAAAGTATTGTGATTGTAAGGGTTGTAAGCTGACCACCTTTAATAGGGTTTTTGTATACCCCTAATAGGGTTTTTTACTCCTCTAGCAAGGAAATGTAGTATGTAATAATCAGCTCCTAATAGTGTTAGATCTCGTAACAAGGATACTATATTTTAGTGCATAGTTGTGGGTACCATCCCCACTAGGATTTTCCCTTGGCCAAGGTTTCCTCAAAAAAAATCATGGTGTCATGAGTTATGTGTTGTGCATTTATGTTCTTTTCATTTATGCATTAATATAGTTTATTTGCAATTTGTTGAAGTTTAAATTAAAGTTTTGTGATATTGATTCACCCCCCTCTCAGTACTACCTAATCCTAACAATTGGTATCAGAGATATTGTCCATTAGAGAGAAACCCTAATAGCTTAAGAGAGATCATAATGGATTCAAAAAGTTTTCAAGAGAACTTTGAGCCACCAGTTGATGACCTAGACAAAGAGAAGGCTGAGAATGGTGAATTGAAATTCAAATTGAGAAGAGAAGAAGGTTTCATCAAGAAACTAAAAGAACAACTTGAAACTTTAAGAAGTCAAAATCAAGACCTTATGGACAAGATCAAAGAGGATTCAAATAATGATACATCAAACCAAGTAAAGAAGTTGGAGCAGGAAAAACAACAAATGAATCTTCTAATGATTAAAGAGATTCAACATGAAAAGGATGGAAGATAAAAAGTTAAAGAGTCACTAAAAGAAGAAAATGAGCAGATAGGACAAATAAAGACTAAACTTGATCAGTACAAGAATAAGTGTCAGGAGTTGGAGAAGTACAATCAGATCATAAAAGGAGAACTCACTCAATCCAAATTGCATATTGAGAAGTTGCACGTGAGCAGTGATAGATTAATGAACAAAGAGAAAGACATAAACCTAAAGGAGACATGACTAGACTTGGATTCAATGAAGCGGAATGTTCTAAGACTAATGAAGAAACAAATCTAGAAAAGACTGAAGAAAGACCTACTCTTGAGAGACCTAGAGATCATACTAGACCTATCAGAGGGAGATGCTTTGGATGCAACAAACTTGGACACATGAAAAGAGATTACAGAGGTAACAGTTCTTTCAAACTTTTTTCTAGTTATTGTTATAACTGTTATGATTATGGACATAAGAAAGAAGAATGTAAAAACCCTAATCAGTCTAGATATAAACAAGATTACATCATAGAAGAGTTAGTAGCCAAGATCACATAGCTCAATTGAAATAACTTTGGGCATACTACAAGGTATTGTAAGTTGCAGGTAAATCAGGATACAAGGAGAGCACCTACATGTTACAAATACAACAACCTTGGACACATAGCAAAGTTTTGCAGATACAATGGAGAGGTCAATAGAAGAGGACCAAGAGGACCACCTCATGTGCTTATAAAGAAGAATGTTTGTGACAATGGGGTGACCCCACAATAATGGGTCACACTTTTTTAGACATGTTGATTTTTGCTTAAATATCACATTTTTAATAAAATATGATGATTTAAGCCTTGAGAGGTTCCATTTGAAGGAATTAATTACAAATGGTTAGCTCAAAGTCACTTAGATTAAAAAAATATTGATATAACATATATACTCCCCATTCATACCTACAATGGAGTCTCCTTTGCACCTATTAAAATAATGACAAAAAATCACTTCGACTTTATGTTTTGGCAGATAAAATGAATCCATTTGAAAAACCTATCTATGTAGTATGATGCTATTTCAAAACAATATTTCTAATGAATATAATTTTAATACATATTGATTTCATTATCACTTTTAAATATTACTTTAACTAAACATAGGTTGTTGGGTCATTCAACAACTTGTCTCTTCAAGACTTCGAGAAAAATAGTAAATTACAAAAAAAAAATATGAAAAATATGTACGAAAAGATTATTTGTGTTACCTTTCTATAAAAAAAATTTTAAAAAATGAATTTCAATATACATAGATCAAGTTAGAGCAATCCAAGTGACCTTATGTCTAAATTAAAGTTACTATCACTTTAGAACTTAATAAACTATGAAATATCAACCCAAAATGAATGAAACCAATTGCATCCTTTAGATATTGAAGTTAAAAATATAATCTCAGAAGAATTAAATTGTTATCATAGTTTAAAAAATAGTTATGTTGATCCAAGTGACAGTAACTCCTTAAAAACATAGTTTTTTCACACAAACCACTTTTCAAAGGAGAGGGAAAAATGAATTTAAATGAATTTTAATTTTAATTTTTTTTAAATATTTAGAAACTAAAAATAAATTTCTAAAATACTCTATTTTACATCATCTTCAAATTCCTAATATTTTTGTGGCAATAGGTGTTCGAAAGTGAATTATTTTCTCAAAATGTTGATCTCTGGCCAAAAAGTTGGACACACTATTGTGGGACCACCCAATGGTAAAATTCTTAATGAGTATATGGATGAGTTTGAGAATCATTACAAGAAATCTACAAATGAAGAGCATGAGAAAGTATGGAAGATAAAAGAGTTCAATAAGGCATTGGTTCAGGGGGAGATAATAGACGCTACTTTGTCTTTGCATGATGATTTGATTGAGACATCGACCTATAAGGCCACATGGCCTTAGGGGGTGCATTGGATGCAGACACTAGAATATATCTAGCCTTTGATTTTGTGGACTAAGCTTATGCAAGATTAGATATGGTGTGTACAGACACTATGGAGTCTATGTTTGTGATCGCAACACTTGGAGATTCATATCTTGTGTTTGCGAGATTTTGTTTGACAAGATAGTGTGTGAAGTTGAGATACCTATGATTAATGCACTTAATCAACTTGCGAAGGATAAAAGTGCTTGAAAAATATCATTTTTGCACCATTTGATAATCATCGACCAAGGAGAGCAGTATGAAGAAGCATTTCAACCATCTAGAAGATATATTGTGTGATCAATTCAAGAAGAAGTTCTAGAATTTAGCATGTTAATGGTATTTAGACTTTATACTCTTTCAGAAGTTATGGATGCACCTATGATTTTTTATGTTGTGGATTTACCAAGGTACATGTTTAAGAAATATATGTTTAAGTCTTGTGACGATGATCTAGAAGGAGAATTTTTGCAAACCCCTTATGGTGTGTTGCATGTTGAGGACATTAAGGAATACATACACTACAAGTATGAGATCATCTGAGATGTCAATATCTATAGTGAATTAGATGGAATAATAGAAGCAAATGGAAAGGTGGTAGAAGAGTTTAAACACTTGGAAGACTAGTCCATCATCAAATTAACCCTACTAAATGAGTTCCATGAAATTGAATGGTTCAAGATAATCCTAAGTAGAATCCATGACCAATTTATATGGATTGGAGAACAACCAGTTAAGATATGTGCTCAAATGATTCATGAGATAACCAGTTTTGATATTATTGGAGCCCTCCCAATAGTATAGAAAAAAATAAGAAAATAGGTGGAAACCCTAACCCATTCTAAGTGGGATAAGAGAGCACTGGTAGTAAATGACATCTATCAGCAAGATGTCAAGTTGGTAGCTATGACACACAGTTACAAGATATTCTATAGCATTAGACCTAACTCAGTATCAACTGGAGTTATTATGATCTGGCATATAGAATGATAAAGGAAAACGAGAAATATAACCTATGCGAAGTTCTTGCACAACAGTTTTTGGAAAATGTGAAGGTTATTAAGAAAGAAAGTCTAATGCATTCAGGTTTTGATCACTTCTGGTTCATATGTACATCCACATTATACACAAATTTCTTGGCATGCACCAGGCTAGAGTATGGAAAGATGATGTACCTACTAGAATTCAAATTACTAAGAGCTACCAAAGACATGACAAGAATTGGGTAGATGGAAAACTATTTGCTATGACCAAAATCCTACAATGGAACATGAAGGAAATATATAGGATACCTAAAGATCTAGTTGAGAAGTATAAGGAAAGTATCTATTTCATGGTTGAAACTGGTTGTGTATGCTTTGAGGTAGTTGAACCTGGGAAGAAATGGTGTTATCCTATGGGGTATGAAGTTAGTTATGAGGTTCTAACTACGCAAGTTGAGCATGTATTAGGAGCAAAAATAGACACTTGTAAAGAAAGATGGGGAGCATATAGGAAAAAGTTTGAAAAAGTCAGAGAGAAATAGGATAAAGGGACTAGGAAGAAAAATATTAACAAAATAATTGATGACATTACTGCGAATGTAGGAATCACTAGGGAGAAGATAAAGAACATAAGGACAAAGATGATAGAAGCATCTTCCAGCATGGAAATTGATGCACATCCTCTGTCTGAAGCAGAAAAGATAGAAAGTTCTATTCCTAGTGTGATACATTTATCTGTCACTCCTAAGAAGACTGCACGAGAATTTGTACCTATGAACACACCTAGGAGATCTACAAGATCTACCAAACAAAGTAGTCCTAAGAATTAGAAGGTAGAAGTTGAAACATAGAAGAAAGAAGAAAAAGAGATTGAGAAAGATGAAGAAAAGGTAGTTTATAAGAGGCCACAAGATCTCTGGAATCCAGACATTCAAATGTTAAAAAATAGAGTGATAAGAGATGGGAATTTGAAGACAATAAACAGATACTATGAAAGGTATGACCCTAAAAATCAAGCAATAATTGAGGACACTATAATTGAGCATTTGTTAGTTTTCAAGAAGAGCTTGTTAGAGATAGAAGCTCTTGAAGCATTCCTAAGGAATTGTATAACATGTTGGAGATTAGAAAATAGTTGGCATAGTTTGAGGATGAGAACGTAAGAATCAAGGGCATTGAAGACATGTTACCTATTGTGTCGATACAAGAAAGGGAGAGAAGCATCAAAGAATTGAAACCTTTGTTGAGGACTAAGGCTAGACTGGTGAAAATTATGGCAAGAAGATATGATGAAGTCATAGAGGATACTCAAAAGGTACTAGATCAAATAATTATGAGTGATATTCTTGTGAAGACCTCACCTCCCAAGCTTACCAAACCTACACCTTTGAGAATTGGAGAAATTTCTAAGACAGTTGAAATGTGTGATAAAGAAAGAGAAGCTAGCATGCAACCAGACTTCTTTGTCTTTGGTGTGTCTGTGACCTTTGAAACCTTACTTGATGTGAATGACCCATTTCAATACAACTTAGACAGTGCGATGACAGTTGAAGAAGAAGGACATATAGAGGAAGAGCATACGAAAGAAAAAGAGGAAGAGAAGGTACAGGAGAAGGAGATACATCAAGAAGAGAGGAAGTTAGAAGAGACTAGAGTAGAAAAAGTAGTTGAGGTTAGAGTTGAGGAAAAACAAGAATTGGAAACCTCCTCTACTATATTGTTGGCAAGTATGGCCAAATCAGTGAGCATTGATGTCGAGAGCATGGATGAGGATGAACTCATGAGGTTATCCTTCATGGCTTTTTCTAAGGTAGGAAAGTTCAGTACAAAAATGAGACAAAAGGGTAAAGGTGATTACTAGGGAAGTGGAGATAGTGAACATATTACTCCCCACACCTATTGTTTTTCAAGGAACAGATTAGACAAAGAACCTAGGCATGGCATTGGACAGCTTTGATAGTCACTTTGAGTCACTGCTAAAGACCATAGAGGATAAGGTAGAAAAGAGTTTCCTAGAAAAGAAGTTGAAAGAAGTTTGTCAGTGCATTTCATGGAACTTGGGCATGTTCTAAAGTCAACTACAAGAAAGGCAAAAAACTATGTCGCAAGAGGAAGAAAGGTATACAGCTATTGCATAAATCATACTAGACATGGTAGGAATATAAAAGATATCATAGCCAAGGATAGGGCTACCTTAGACAGCTTGATGGACAATTGTGAAACCTCTTCACAAACTGTATTGGAGATGGATAAGAAGACATCCAAGATATTGGATAATATTAGTGCTTTGAATACAGAGAAAGGGAGAGTAGTAGAAATATTTGGTTTTCTAAAGAGTCTAATCACTCCTAAGCAATCAATTCTTGAAGCTCATCTTACAGAGATGGAGAAAATAGAAGGCTCAATGGGGTGAACCCATAATAGTGGGTTACACTTTTTTTCTTGAATGGACACTGAACTCTACATTTTGAAAAAAACTTTCAGATTCAAATGCATATTATTGTTGAACCGTTCAAAATCGGAGGATGAAGTAAATTAGAGTCATTTAGGATTTTCTATCTAGATTCTAAATTATTTTTTTTTTTATTTTTTTGAATTTATTTGAATACTTTTTTCTTTCTCCCACGAAAACTAGTATGGCGTTGAAAACGTTATTTTCAAAGAGTAACATTATTTTCATAGAGAATAGATTTTTTTTAGATTAGATATCAATGTAATTCTTCCAAATTTAGTTTTGTAACATCCATACAAAGGGCATGCAATTAGTTTCATGATATTATCATGGTTATTGCATATTTTATTAACGTTTGAAGTTGACTAAACTGTAATTTTGACATACCTTGACTACATAGCTTATAACTTTTTTTGTATTTATCAAAATTTAAATTATTTTTTTTATAGAAAGTAGACTCGAAGATGGAGGGCATTGTTATTTTTCAAAAAAAAAAATCTATTTTCTACTATTTTTCATTGAATGTCAAACTCGGGGGTTTATATTTGTTAAAAAACCTACATTCGATTAACGTCCAAAAACATATACATAATAAACTCAAAAATTGCTAAATCTATAATCATTAGAAAGCTTGTTCCTTGTACTCCTTCTATGCAAAAGGACACCTCCTTGTTTTTCCATTTGACCCTCGCGCTTGAGCCCCAAAGCCATGAAATGTTCAAAATTTTATCAAAGTCTACAAATTGCCCTTACTCAGGGACTTTCGATTGAAAGTACTTTCTATCAAAAGTAATTTACATAAAACTATACAAATTTCCCTTAAACATGGACTTTTCATATAAATTAAAAGTACTTTCTATTGAAAGTACTTTCGATCAAAAGTTCTAGTTTTGATAGAAAGTACTTTCTATCGAAAGTATGTGAGTAAATACAAGCTTTCATAATTTTTCAGATGGATTCCTTCCTCTGAAAAATTGTAACCCATTATTGTGGGCTCACCCAATACCAAGTTCCTTACCCACTGAGCTAAAGGCAATAACAATAACATCCTATGCACTGAATTGACTAATCCATGTCAGTGAACTTCTAATTAAGTCACGGGAAGATGAAGTAAAGACCTTGGAAGACTCCCTCTAAGACATTCTAAGATTGGTGAGTGAGCATTGAATTCTTATATGCTTAAAATTTTGTAAGTACCTTTGCCATTGATGTCAAAGGGAGAGGAAGAGAAGAGAAAAATGAAGAGAAGAAAAGAAGAGAAAATAAGAAGAAGAAAAAGGATTAAATTTTTTTTTTAAAAAGAGAATAAAAAAAAAGAAAAAGAGAAAAGAAAAGAAGAGAAGAGAATATGTATATAGAGAAGTAGAAGGAAGTTAGTGCTTCGACACTTAGTCATTTTTTGCCAAGTGTTTCCATCAATACATAAGGGAGAGATTGTTGGAATGTGATGTTTGGAAGCAATAGGAATCACTTAAGGGTTGTCATTTATGGCAACACTTATGCTGGAGTGATCACATGTAGAGAGTTTTGGTATTGGAGACTCAGTCATGAAAATGACTAAGTATAGAATCATGATAATAGTATATTGTGTTACAATTTTGATCAGCGAAGATAATATATGATGTATTATGGCTTGAAAAGTTAGTAGAAGATATTTTGGACTATGTAAGACCTTTAGTTAAGGTTGCATGTATTTTGGTTAAGAGATCAGGAAGATACGGTGATATGGAGGTATGTGAAGATAGAGAATCAGTGAAACAAGGCATATGAGAAGTCGCGATGATTGAGACAAGGTTAGTTGGTACAGAAATGTGATAAGTTAGATAAATGTTGTATATTGCTGCCACTTTGATAATATATGGTCCTTGTGTTAGGCCATTTTTTCAGTCATTGCAAAATCTAAGGAAAATGGCCTTTTCCCCTACAGTCTTTATTTTGTTGTCCCTACCCGGCTTGCAGTCTCAGTTTTTACTTGCAAGTGATCCATGTGTGTTTCATGTTGTACGCTCATGGCCTCATGCTCTTTAGTGTGTCACCTTGCTCCAGCCCAAATTGCATCCTCTTAAAAATTGCAAAATCCAAAAAGTTATCCAAATTCTAAAGCCTGCTAGAAATATTTTCAAAATTTGCCACAGTGTCGAAAACCCACAATGTTTTCGAAAGTCCATGATGTTTTTGATCCTTTACTGATAACCTATGTTGTTTTTGACCCCTTTGTCTTCCATCTTTGTGTGCTTATCTATTGACGTGTCAAAAAATTTATGTGTTTTCGATCCTCTTTCATCGAAAACATCGTGTGTTTTCGACCTTGCACAGTTTCCTGTTTGCTAGCATTTCCTAACTGCACAAGTTCGACATGGGTGGTGGGTCCAGGTTTTCAAAGGCTCTTCCTGATTGGTTGTTGCATAGTTGCATGTCAGACTTTTTTAACATGTGATCATGCCACCACTTGCCACCTAGCCATGTGGGTCCCAGTTTTTGTTCGGCTGCCTGGTGGTCTGCTTTCCCTCAAGTGTGCAAGTGCAATGGGTGGTGGGACCTAAATTTTCAAAGGCTCAACGGGCCCTGACGATGTCAAAAGATGAATAGTGGGCATAAGTTTGCAAGAGATTTGTCAGACCTTTGCGATCTTACACCCGCCGTTGATGTTACTTTTCTCAGGGGGCAGTTCTTTGGTGGGTCCAATTTTGCCAAATGGTTGCTTATGTGCCACGCTGTTCTATGTTGGCAGGTTTTCATTCATCTGCATGATGCTGAGTAGGCCCAGTGTCAAAGGGGTGATAGATGGCATATTCTTATTGGCTATCGCATGGCCGCATGTCAGACTTTTCTGACATGCGATCATGTAACTACTTGCCATCTGTCTGCATGGGTCCCGGCTCTCGGTAGATTGGTGGTTGTTGTTTGGTGGTCCCAGAGGTGGACATGTGGTAGCCTGTGATTGGCTGTTGCATGGTCGTATAGCCTAGTTTTTGGCTATGTGATCATGTGACCGCTTGCCACGTGTCCCTAGGGCCCATCGGCAGAGTGGTGCTGGTTGCAGTTTGGTGGTGTGACACATGGCGGTTAGTCGCATGTTCGCATAGCCTTTTGCAAAGCTATGCGATCATGTAACTGACATTTTCTATTGTTGGTTGCAGTCATGGCAAGGTTACAGTCTACGGGTGGTTGCATGTTTGCATAGCCCATCTCCGGGCTATGTGATCATGCGATAGAATGCCACGTGTGCTAGATCCTGATTGTGGCTGTTTGGTGGGCTCATTGGCGAGTGTGTCATGGTGATCTCTGGTTGGTCCATGCTAGTGGGATGTTAGGGTTTGAACACGGGCCCATGTGGGGTCCGTGTTTGTGGTGACCAGGCATGTGGTGGCGTGACATGTGGCGGTGAATTGGTAGATTATTTGCGGGGCCAAGGCATAGTGTTCATGGGTTGTCACATGTTCACATAGCCCATTTCTGGGCTATGCAATCATGTGACTAACCATCTGATGTCACGGTTGTGAGGTTCTAAAGCGGGCCCATGGTGCCAGTCTTGTTTCATGCTTGAGTTTGATTGGTCGCTGTGGATGATATGGTGAAGGACTTTGCGAAGGGTTTTTGGGCCAATCGTTGGTTGTGGTTACGAGATTGTGGTCACATGATCGCAAGGGCCATCTCCACGGCTTGCGATCATGTGACAAAACATAATTTGGAGCCCGTTTCCTATGGCGGTGAGTTGTGACTGCACAGTTGCGCGACTAGGGGCAAGCAGTTGAATAACATAAAACTCACAAAGTGTAAAGTGACCGTTGCATTTTGATTTGAATTTTTGAGAGATAGGGGGTACCAAATTTATGAAATTAAATGCAGAATTGACCCTGTTTGGTGAGAAATGACAGGTTTTCTGGCCGTTTCTTGGTGTGGTGGGTGAAGGCTATGCCTTAGCTATCAGTAGCTTGTTGCAACCTGTCATGGGTTTCCAAGGTAGCTAATGGTATATAGTGTTAAATTTTTAACTTTGTCTGTGTTCCTTTCTACCATAGTTGTGGGGACTGGTTCCACGAATGTTCTTCCTGCAGTGTTTTCCTTCTTCTCTGCATATAGGGTGTTCCCTCTGTCCTCTCTAGCTATGGGAATATAATGAAATTGTAACAAATGTCTTATGTATAAAATATCAATATATTTGTTCTGCTCTCAGATTATCTCCATTTGGGTTTTAGACTTATTAATTATAGTATCAAGGGTGTTATAGTTTTTCTACTTGCATTTCCAGTGAGTGTCTGCAGTAGATTTTTTTTTCACAGAAGCAACTGAGTCTAGGACTGGTGTTCAAATATGTATGAGCTGAGGTATCAAAGATGCATCATGCTTGTCTTCCAGTGGATGCTGGTTAATGTATTGCTTGTTCCTAGGTCTTTCTTTGGATAGGTGATAGCATATCTGGGTGCACAGGTGGTTTGGTAATGTATGATTTGGTCAGGGTGAGTGTGTTGTCTTCTTGTTTCATAGCCCTGTTGCAGTGAGGTATTTGACTCTACTGCCCATTGGCTAAGGCACTAGTCTATATGAGAGACTTGGGATACTTTAGGAGTCCATTCAACCCAGCATCAATCATTCATTTAAATCTTTTCCCTTTCATGTTAGAAGTAATAATAGGAGTTTTCTCTCTAGTTGTCAGACTCATTGCATGGAGATCAGGTTATTGCATGAGGTCATGGTTCATTGGGGTACAGGATACCCATAGGGGTCTGAGAACTATTCCACAGTAATGCATTTGCAGGCCTTTTGTTCATCAACTCAAGAAGAGTCATGAGTTTGCAGATGAGGCAATACCCGCTTGAGTGATGTGGAGCTTGAAGTAGAAGGAGGATGCCCTTGGTCCTCATTAATTGGAACTTTTTCCCTTGTCAGACTTTGGAGTGAAGACTAACCAATTTGTCAATCATAGTGTAAACCTGGCACCGTGTGGGAACAAGTTTAAAAGCCAACAAAATGGTGACTCTGCTGGGGACAAACGACAAATTCTGCTAAGGAAATCATAATATCTGGTTGCCATAGAAAGAAGTCAGATACAAAATAAGCATTTGCTGATATCTTCTCACCTGTTGTGAGTGGCGGCTCTGATTTTCTCTGTTTGATCAATGTCCCTTCTGATAAACAGTGTGTATACCTGGTGTAGCTTTGTGGTGGTTGGAAGAAGAAATAGTGAAACATTTTTCTCTCAAGGAGGTGGTGGCTCTACATGATAAAATTATCTAATGGAGCTTCAAGCTAAGCCCAAGATCTACCTTGCCTTCTAGCTAAAGGGTCTTCTGCTACAAGTTTCTCCTAGGTACTTCTCAAGTTTTAAATTTTCCTTATGAGGTGATCTGAGCACTAAGAGAAGGAAAATGGTGTGATAGAGAGGTTAGCATGCTTCAATGGATAAGAGTTGTAGTTCTACAAATTTTTGGTGAAGCATGAACATGGGTAGTGGAAACTCAAGTTTCATTCTTTAGCCCATGGGTGTTTACGTATGTTTGCAGCGGAAAGAGTTATGTTTTGGTCCTGTTGGTGTTCTGCTCTCCCAGAGATCTGAATTCTTGCATGGGCACAAGTTACCCATCATCCCCAGACAGAGCCACTGTTAGGCCATTTTTTCAGTCATTGCAAAATCTAAGGAAAATGACCTTTTTCCCTGTAGTCTTTGTTTTGTTGTCTCTACCCGGCTTGCAGTCTCAGTTTTTACTTGCAAGTGATCCATGTGTGTTTCATGTTGTACACTCTTGGCCCCATGCTCTTTAGTGTGTCACCCTGCTCTAGCCTAGACCACATCCTCTTAAAAATTGCAAAATCCAAAAAGTTATCCAAATTCTAAAGCCTGCTGAAAATATTTTCAAAATTTGCCACAGTGTCAAAAACCCACAATGTTTTCAAAATTCCATGATGTTTTCGATCCTTTACCGATAACCTATGTTGTTTTTTACCACTTTTTCTTCCAGCTTTGTGCACTTATCTATTGACGTGTCAAAAACTTTGTATGTTTTTGATCTTCTTTCATCGAAAACATCGTGGGTTTTTTACCTTGCATAGTTTCTTGTTTGCCAGCATTTCCTATCTGCACAAGTCCGACGTGGGTGGTGGGCGCCTGAGTTTTCAAAGGCTCTTCATGATTGGATGTCGCATGGCCACATGTCAAACTTTTCTGACATGCGATCATGTGACCGCTAGCCACCTAGCTGTGTGGGTCCCAGTTTCTATTTGGCTGCCTGGCCGTCTACTTTCCCTCAAGTGCGTAGGTGCGATGGGTGGTGGCACCTAAATTTTTGAAGGCTCAGTGGGCCCTGATGATGTTAGAAGATGAACGGTGGGCATAAGTTTGTAAGAGATTTGTTAGACCTTTGCAATCTTACGCTGGCCGTTGATGTTACCTTTTTCAAGCGGCAGTTCTTGGGTGGGTCCTATTTACCAAGTGGTTTCTTATGTGCCACGCTGTTCTGTGTTGGAAAGTTTTCATTCATCCACATGATGCTGAGTGGGCCGAGTGTCAGAGGGGTGACAGACGGCATATTCTTATTGGCTGTCCCATGGCCGCATGTCAGACTTTTCTGACATGCGATCATGCGACTGCTTGCCATCTATCTGCATGGGTCCCGGCTCTCGGCAGATTGGTGGTTGGTGTTTGGTGGTCCCAGAGGTGGACATGTGGTAGCTTGTGATTGGTTATCGCATGGTCGCATAGCCTAGTTTTTGGCTATGTGATTATGGGACCGCTTGCCACGTGTCCCTATGGCCCATTGGCAGAGTGGTGCTGGTTACAGTTTGGTGGCGTGACATGTGGCAATTTGCTGGCGGTTAGTCGCATGTTCGCATAGCCTTTTGCAAAGCTATGCGATCATGTGACTGACATTTTCTATTCATAGTTGCAGTCACAGCAAGGTTGCAATCTGCGGGTGGTCACATGTTTGTGTAGCTCATCTCCGGGCTATGCGATCATGCCACAGGATGCCACGTGTGCTGGGGCCCGATTGTGGCTATTTGGTGGGCTTGTTGGCGAGTGTGTCATGGCGATCTCTAGTTGGTCCATGCTGGTGGGATGTTAGGGTTTGAACACGGGCCCATGTGGGGTCTATGTTTGCAGTGACCGGGCATGTGGTGGCATGACATGTGGTAGTGACTTGGCAGATTATTTGCGAGGCTAAGGCATAGTGTTCACAGGTTGTCGCATATTCGCATAGCCCTTTTCTAGGCTATGCGATCATGCGACTAACCATCTGATGTCATGGTTGCGGGGTACTAAAGTGGGCCCACGGTGCCAGTCTTATTTCATGCTCAAGTTTGATTGGTCACTATGGATGATATGGTGAGGGACTTTGCGAAGGGTTTTTGGGCCGACCGTTACCTGTGGTTAGGAGACCACGGTCGCATGATCGCAAGGGCCATCTCCACGGCTTGAGATCATGCGACCAAACATAATTTGGAGCCCATTTCCTATGGCAGTGAGTTGTGACTACGCAGTTGCGCGACAAGGGGCAAGCAGTTGAAGAACATAAAACCTGCAAAGTGTAAAGTGACCGTTGCATTTTGATTTGAATTTCTGAGAGACAGGGGGTACCAAATTTATGGAATTGAATGAAGAATTGACCCTGTTCGGTGAGAAATGACTAGTTTTCTGGCCGTTTCTTGGTGTGGTGGGTGAAGGCTATGCCTTAGCTGTCCGTAGCTTGTTGCAACCTATCATGGGTTTCCAAGGCAGCTAATGGTATATAGTGTTGAATTTTTGACTTTGTCTGCATTCTTTTCTACCATAGTTGTGGGGACTGGTTCCACGAATGTTCTTTCTGCAGTGTTTTCCTTCTTCTTTGCATATAGGGTGTTCCCTCTGTCCTCTCTGGCTATGGGAATATAATGAAATTGTAACAGATGTCTTATGTATAAGATTTTAATATAGTTGTTCTACTCTCAGATTGTCTCCATTTGGTTTTTAGACTTATTAATTGTAGCATCAAGGGTGTTATAGTTTTTCTACTTGCATTTCCAGCGAGCGTTTGCAGTAGAGTTATTTTTCACAGAAGCAACTAAGTCTAGGAATGGTGTTCAGATATGTATGAGCTGAGGTATCAAAGATGCATTATGCTTGTCTTCTAGTGGATGCTGGTTAATTTATTACCTGTTCCTAGGTCTTTCCTTGGATAGGTGATAGCATATCTGGGTGCACAGGTGGTTTGGTAATGTATGATTTGGTCAGGGTGAGTGTGTTGTCTTCTTGTTTCATAGCCCTGTTGCAGTGAGGTATTTTACTCTGCTGCCCATTGGATAAGGCACTAGTCTATGAGAGACTTGGGGTACTTCAGGAGTCCATTCAACCCAGTATCAATCATTCATTTAAATCTTTTCCCTTTCATGTTGGAAGTAGTAATAGGAGTTTTCTCTCTAGTTGTCAGACTCATTACATGCAGATTAGGTTATTGCATGAGGTCATGGTTCATTGGGGTATAGGATACCCATAGGGGTCTGAGAACTATTCCACAGCAATGCATCTGTAGGCTTTTTGTTCATCAACTCAAGAAGAGTCATGAGTGTGCAGATGAGGCAATACCCATCTGAGTGATGTGGAGCTCAAAGCAGGAGGATGCCCTCAGTCCTCATCAATTGGCACTTTTTCCCTTGTCAGACTTTGGAGTGAAGACTAACTAGTTTTTCAATCATAGTGTAAACCTGGCACCGTGTGGGTACAAGTTTAAAAGCCAACACCTTGACTCTATGTTGATTATTTTCATAAGTAACTATTATGTTTTTTGTTGTATTTTGAGAGCTGCTCGATGGCAGAATTTATATAAACTGTATAGATTGTTTTTTGGAAGAGATAAGTGTGATTGTGATGATGATGTGATGGATGTGAATCTGAGAGAAGAGAGAATAGATGAGATTAGTGTTCGGCATAGCTATAACTGGAACAATATAAATATAGTAGATGCTTGTATTTTTCATCTTTTGAAGAGCACTTTGTGACAATATTGTGATTGTAAGAGCTATAAGCTCACCACCTTTAATAGGGTTTTTGTATACCCCTAATAGGGTTTTGTATTCCTCTAGCAAGAAAATGTACTATATGTAATAATCAGCTCCTAACAAGGCTAGATCTCCTAAAAGGGATACTATATATTTTAGTGCATAGTTGTGGGTACCATCCCCATTGGGGTTTTCTCTTGGCCAGGGTTTCCTCAAAATAAAATCACGGTGTTATGAGTTATGTGTTGTGCATTTATGTTCTTTTAATTTCTACATTAATATGGTTTATTTGCAATTGGTTGAAGTTTAAATTAAATTTTTGTAATACTGATTCAGCCCCCCTCTTAGTATTACCTAATCCAAACATATCTTAATTATGGAGTCTCATTTCTCAACTAGGAATGTACCACTCAATCCCATCCACATCAACATCCATGTTCTTTGAAGGAGTGATGTACCTCTTCTACTTACTTGCATGCTCTACCTTCCCTTTCTTAACCATATTTATGCCACTAGTGGGAGAGTTTCCCTTAGAGGTTCCATGGATAGCCTTAGTCTGCTAATTGAGTCTTTGAATACCATCACTTGTATTGTCCATGGTAGATTTTCTCATGGCCACCATTGTATTGATTCTTTGAAGACCATCACTTGTATTGTACATCATTATGGCTTCATATAGATTTTATACATTCATAAAATTAACATGCTACATTGCACAAGAAGATATTGAACTCAAAATTTAGTTAATAGAATGAACCTGTCAAGAACCCCATTGTTGTGATAGTAACAAATTCCCTTACATAGTTGATACATGAAGATATGGCCTTAATAAACCATTTTAAAGAGAAATCAATGAGCATTAAAAGGTTGAAGTCATAGATATTTGACTTTCCATTTGAAAAAAAAAACCTAAATAGATTTTGGAGTCAATTTGGTCTCACTTCGGTCTCATGTTCTATAGGATTGTGTAGCCACATTTTCACTAGGGGAAGATTGCAACACTGCCATTTAATTGGGTAGGACATTGTTAGATGGGTAGAAGTTTGGTCTGGTGACAAGGATTAAGATAAGAAGATGCCATTATAGTTATCATTGCATTTGATCTCATAGAATATGCCACATCTGAAGCCATTGTTCAAAAGTGCCTATTTTTCAAAAAAAATATTACAGAACCCTATTAAAGAATAGAACACATGGATGGGAAAAGTGGGCATAGGGTAAAACAGTGAAAAACCATAACATTAGAAATTACACATTTTAAAATATGATTGTGATTAGCAAAAACATGAATATGGAACATTGTTTATTAACCAAAATACAAGCCTCACCTAAAGATGTTGCACAAACTCAATCATGGAGCCAGTAATGCCAATGAATCTCTTTCTTTTAGAAAATTAATAATAGGATATTAAGAAAATAATAGAATAAGGGAGATGAATAAAAACCCAATCTTAACATATCATATTAAATTGTGATCAATGTGTGCTCATGTTAATGAGGGAAAATGCCATGAAATAGGAAGGAGTTGAAATAGGCAATGCCTAGTAGGATTTTTCTACAACATTTAAAAACTATACAAAATTTAGCTCAAGCATTTTCATTTTACAAAATATATAGCACGAAAAGATTTGAGAAGAAACAAGAAAGAGAAGGCAATTTTTGCAAACAAAGAGAATATGAAAGTAGAAATGAATTGGAGGATGGACAAGATGAGATGATTGAAGAGATAAAGTCCCAAGAAGATGACAATAATGTTGAATTTCTCATTTAGGCAAACATGAACTAGATGGAACATAAAAGAAATGACAAAAATTGAAATGCATACATGCAAAATGTGTAAGAACACACCGAACACATCATATGCCACTTATTTGATGACTTTTCACATGAAATGTATGCAAAATGCCATGTTTGTAGCAACCCCATTTGAGCTAATTTTTCTCATGGGAAAAGGAAAATGTTGCGTGTAAAAATTAGCACAACTAATTGAAAATTAGAAATTAAAATTCAAAATTGCATTTGAATACAAAATTCAAAGGGACCATAGGAGAAGTGGAATTTTATGGATTTTTTCCATTTTATGAGGAGATGATTAATAACCTAGAGTGAGTTAAAAAAATTAGCCCTTGCCAAAGAAGGCATTGAGTATTAAAGAAAACAAAAAGTAGGACATTGAGAAAAAAAGTTGCAATGCCAGGATAAAGTAGATTTTATCTGAGTTGACAGTAATAATGCCCATTTTGGGGCCTACCTGTAGTCCTTATTGACTGCACAGTCTGTATTAATTATACAGTTGCATGTATTTATGTTCGCATTTGATAGTTGTAGTTCTTTATGATTGTAGTTGGAATATTGGTGAATATGGTTGAATTCCATAATGTCACATCTCTCTTAATCTTCTATATAATGGTTTCCTAGCCTCTCTTTTTATTCAAGCAATTTGGGGCTTTTTCATATTTCTTGTTTTATGATCAGCAGATCATTGATTCAATTGCCTTCATCTGGTATCAAAGTCAGCTTGAAAGAATTTTTTGTTAAGAACCATTTTCATAGTGGTTGGATGTAAAAGATTCTTGAAGAGTGGTTGTCTTGGTTGTAGCTGAAGACATAAATTGTTGAAAGCTATTTTCGGTTGCTGTTATATATTGTGTTGTTTGCAGCTTTTTGTAGAAGGCTCCGTGTGCTCAACACAGTAAGAAAAAATTTGTATGGTATTTGCAGCTTTGCAAAGGATATGACAACAATAAAGAAATTGACACTCAAAGAGAGTGGAGGATCCCAGGAAAAGAGTGCAGCCATTTTAGTGTATGCAGCAGTGTGTGTAGCTATATGAATGTGGAAAGAGCCAACCTGCAGGCAAAGGAAAAATCTCATATTAATTATTTTTGTCTTCCTTTGTTTCCATGGGAAGTCCATAGAGTTTGGACATAACATTTTTTTTAAAGTTTAATAATTTATGTTAACTTTGATGTGGTAGAGTTAGGTTTTTATTAGAGGAGATTACATATTTTTTTTCAAAGTATGGTAATAATTTTTTTAAAATATTAAAATTAAAAATCTCTTTTATATAATGATAGTATGATCATATAAGAGATTTTTTATATTGTGAAATTAGAATTTTTTTTATTTATCAAAGTTTTTTGTCGTAATAGATATATCTCCATTTGTAATTAAGTGTATTATCGGTGGTAACCAACACTTATTTCTCTCAAAAAAATAATTTAAAAAAAGGGGTTTTTTGTGTGAGTCCCAATTGAAGGGACGAGGGTATTCATTTGAAGATCTCTCCTAGACTTTGTGTTGAGTAACTTGGGTCATTGTGCACATTTTTATGGCAAATATGGTAGGCAATATAATGTCTAATGTGTTGATTCCCATCTTTGAAGGAGATAATTTTTCATATTGGTGCACTAGAATGCAAACTCTACTCAAATCTAAGGATCTGTGGGAGATTGTTCAAAATGGCTATGTTGAGATAGCAGATGTAAATGAATTAACCAACCAAGAAAAAAGGGAATACAAATAAAATGTAAAGAAAGATAATGAAGCCTTATTCTTAATTCAAGGTGCAATCACTCAAGCTATTTTTCCCAGGATAAGTGGGGCTCTTCATTCTAAGAAAGCATGGAAAATATTAAGTAATGCATATCAAGGTGCACAAACTGCTAAATTACAAACAATGAGAAAGAACTTTGAAAATGTAAAGATGACAAGTAGTGAATCTGTCAATGAATTTCTAACAAAGGTAGAAGGTCTAGTGAGTCAGATCAAAATACTAGGGGAAGATTTAGATGACAAGCATGTCATTGAAAAGATATTAAGAAGCTTGATTCCAAAATTTGAAGGTGTGGTCTCTACAATTGAGATATCTAAGGATCTCTCAAGCATGCAAATTGATGAATTAAGTGGAATTTTGCTAACTGTTGAAGAAAGAATGAAAACTAATGAAGAAAGTTTAGAGAAAGAATTTTCCTCTAAATAAAATATAAGAGAAGAAAGAAACGCATTCTTCAAGAGTCATAATAAACATGACGATAACAATAAGAATGAATACAAAGGTGAATCTAGCAATTACAGAGGAAGAGGAAATTATTCCAGAGGAAGACGTAGCAACTTCAGAGGAGCTGGAAGAGGAAGAGGTAGAAGTAATGGGGGAGATAATAGTAAAAAGAATGTCCAATTCTTTCATTACAATAATTTTGGACATTATGCTTCAGAATGTTGGAACAAACAAGGTGGAATGGAAAAGAGAAGTGCTCATAGCACTGTTGAAGATAAACAAAATTTGTGTATTTCTTGTCTCAATAGAGTTTTAAGTTAAAATAATGTGTGGTATATAGACTCTAGATGTTCTTCACATATGACATCTAATGAGAATCTATTTGTCAACTTGGATCAAAAGCATCAAAGTACTGTAGTACTAGGAGATAATAATTCTCATGGAAGGAAAGGTAAGGGTACCATTGTAGTTATAACGATATATTGTGAAGTGAAGCATATCAATGAAACATTATTGGTTCCAACACTAAAAAAGAATTTTTTGTTTGTTGGACAAATGTTACAAAAAAATTATCAAGTAACTTTTGATAAGAATGAGTGCATAATAAGAGATAAATTAAAAAAGAATGCAATTGTTGCAAGAGAAAAAATGATAGGGGATAGGGTGTTTCCTCTTCATTTTACTCAGGGGAACCAAGCTCTAAGGTCTAATGGAATGAGTGAAAGTAAGATTTGGCACAAGAGATATGGTCACCTCAGTTTTAATGGGTTAATTTTACTCAAAAGATTAAAAATGATTGAAGGTCTACCATTAATTGAAGACACAAAAGAGGTGTGTGAAAAGTGCATTGTTAGAAAACAACATAGGATATAATTTCCTGTTGGTAAATTCAACAGAGAAAAACAACACCTTGAGATAAATCATATAGATTTGTGTGGTCCTATGGAAACACTTTCTTTGAACAAATCCAAGTATTTTCTAACCTTTATTGATGATTACTCAAGAAAAATTTGGTTTCAAAATCAGATGTATTTGAAAATTTTGTAGAGTTCAAAAACTTAGTTGAAAAACAAAGTGGTAAGTATATCAAAGTGATAAGGTCAAAAAATGAAGGTGATTACAAGTCAAATCAGTTTATTGATTTTTGCAAAAATCATGGAATCAAGAGAGAGTTCACTACTTCCTACACTCCACAACAAAATGGAGTTACTAAAAGGAAGAATAGGACAATTGTTGAAATGGAGAGAAGCATGTTGAAAGAGAAAAACTTGGATAAATTTTTTTGGGAAGAAGCAGTATACACAACAGTGTATCTTCTAAATAGAAGTCCTACAAAAGTAGTTAAAGGGATGACTCCTAAACAAGCATGGTCTAGGGTAAAGCCAAGTGTTGATCACTTGAGAGTATTTGGATGTGTTGCTTATGAACACATACCAAAAGAAAAAAGGTCTAAGTTAGATGATAAAGGCCTTAAATGCATTTTTATTGGTTATGGAAATGAAAATAAACCATACAGGTTGTATGATCCAATAGTGAAAAAGCTTGTGATAAGCAGAGATGTGGTATTCAATGAAATAGGAAAATATACCAAAGACAATGAAACAAAAGGAGAAGAGATAGTTATTGATGAGATTGAAGAGGAGGAAGAAGAAGATGTACCCGAATCATCTAGTGTAGGAGAAAGAAAATATCAAAAATATCAAAGAAGGACAGAAAATAATCATCCATCGACTCTTATGTTGGATTTAAATTTTGAAAAAATGACAACAAGGTCACAAGCAAAAGTTAATTTTTCTTTGATGACTCAAACAATGGAAAATAATGAGCCATAAACATTTGAACAAGCTCAAGAAAAAGAAGAATGGATTGAAGCAATGAGCAATGAAATAGATAGAATTGAAAACAATGACACATGGGAGTTGGTTCAATTACCTCCTGGTAAGGAAGTTATTGGTACAAGATTGGTGTAAAACCTAAAGTATAAATCTGATGGAAGCATTGATAAGCATAAGGCTAGATTGGTAGCCAAAGGGTATGTTGGTGTCAAAAATGACGCTTATGCTCTAACAGGCTGCCAATATACCCTCAGAGGATTTTAGGAATGTTTAGCTCCAAAATGGAATGCGGTCTTAGGGTAACTCGACCAACTCTAGGGACAAGACTTCCCTCTTCTACTTCTGGCTCTACAAAACCAAGGCGGGTATACCTAACCCAGTATAAACTATACTTCACACACCAAAGACTAGGTTTGAAAAATAGATAAATGGATAGAAAGAAAGTACTAAATGTTAACCACACACTCATTGACTCTCCATTGCTATGGGGTAGAACTAAAGACAACCAAATGCTGAAAAATTAAAGAATGGTTCTTATTTTATGTGTTTGAATCATAACAACCAGTCAAGATATGTCAGCAAAGAGATACTTATCTAGGCCAGTGCCTCATCCATTGGGCAAGGTTTCTTAGACAGACTCTACACACACACAAGAAATATACCTGAGATTCAAAGCCAAAAACACATTTACCATCTCCTTTAATACTTACAGAGTATCCTTACATAGAAAAAAGATAAATCTATGTCCCATCTAGAGCATCATTTCATCTAATCCTGGATTAGAACTCAAGAAGAGGGCACATACATAAACTGGTTATGCAATGAACTGGAAAGCTCAAAATTTATCTAAGTTGACACAAAGGAGAGACAAGAATCAAGTGCTTGCATTAAGTGTGAAGAATCCTCAAGTGCATACAATCCATCCAAGGGAACCTTGCTTGCAAACTCAGCTTAGACCTGTAACTTTCTTTCAAATTGACAAAACATCAAGACAGGACATTACAATTCAGACTGGCAGAAGACTCACAACCAGAAAAGCTTGAAAATCTAAATCCCAATGCTACCAAATGACCATGAAAATCCCTTTATACTAGGGTTACAATGCAAGCATAATGATCATTTCAACTCAAAAAAACTTGAATCCACCTAACCCCCTAGGAGTTAACATGGACATGACAGGGGTCAAGCCGCAACATGCAAGCTCAAACAGTCCAATTTCAACAGCTAACTAGCCCTATATTGGTCCAAGTACCAAATTACCATCAAACCCTAAGAAATCCATCCCAAAAGATCTCTTCAACACACATCAGGGTACTGTTTCATTTACTCCTTCACGGCAAGGCATTCCTCTGCAATGATCATGGCAACCAGGACCACATTGTATCGGTGGAGAAGATCAGTTTCACCAACTCAGGCCCTTTCTGTCATCAATTTTAGTCCTTTCTGGTCATTCAAAAGTTCAAATCTGTAGGCAACAGCTATATTCATGGTGCCAAAAGTGAATCGGCGGTCATCATTCAAAATCAGATTAACATTAAGTCGTGGTTGTTGATCTTATAACTCTTGCGGGCTTTAAGATCTTCATTTCACCTTAGACACCATTGATGAATATTGCTAAACTGCCAAGTTAACTTCCTCGCACCTTATGTCAATGGTGAAATGATGGCCACAAGATCTGCCGACCCTTTAATCACTTTAGCAACCCAACGACCCCACTTAATAACTCCGCAACCGCGATACCATTAGTGGTCGCATGATCGCATAGCCCGAAAATTGGGCTATGCGAACATGTGACAGGCATCCACGTTGGCACCATGTAACCACCTCAAACTAGCTAGAAGACCCCACCTAGGCCCGCCTGATGCCACATGTCATCACACCATTCGCTGCAACCACTGAGTACCAACACTGGACCCACGCCCAAATCAGCACTAGATCGAATGGCGGTCGCATGATCGTAAGGGAGAGGAATATTCCTCTTGATCATGTGGCAACCGTAGATCTCCCGCAAATTCATTCTGCTTAAGAAAATTTTGGGCCCACCATCTAGTGATTACGTGACTATGGAAAACTTAACCGCCAGCCAAGTCACTAGAAGCTAGGGACTTAACCACCAGGATTCAGTGACTAAGAGAAGACCGCAAGTCGCCAGGTCACTAGAAGAAGACCAACCACTAGGCAACTGAACATCACAACTACCATGGACACATGTCAACCGGTTGCATGATCGCATAGCCAAAAACTGGGCTATGCGACCATGTGACAACCAACCACAAGCTGCCACATGTCTACCTTCGGGACCACCACCTATGAATAACTGGGACCCATGTGGACAGATGGAAAATAGTCGCATGATCGCATGTCAGAAAAGAGTGACATGCAGCCATGCGACAACCAATAGGAACATGCCATCTGTCACCCCTCTGACACCGGGCCCACTCGCACAACAGGCAACGTGGAAAAAAGTAACATCAATGGCTGGCATAAGATCTCATGGCTCTGACAAATCCTATGAGAACGTATGCCAACCATCGATCCTCTGACACTCTCAGGTCCCACTAAGCCTTCAAAAATTTAGGTCCCACCATTCATCGCGCTTACGCACTAAGGCAAAGTAGATCGCAAGCTGCTGAATAGAAACTGGGACCCACATGGCTAGGTGGCTAGCGGTCGCATGATCGCATGTTAGAAAAGTCTGACATGCAGCCATGCGATAGCCAATAGGGAAGAAGCTGGACCCACCACACGGTCGGACCTGTGCAGTTAAGACATAGTCGAAAACACACAAAGTTTTTGGCACCAAAAGACAAGTGCATAAAGCTTAAGGCAAAGGATCAAAAACAATGCAGGTATAATGATAGACCAAAAGGTAGCGGGGAAATCGAAAACAACATGGGTTTTCAAAAACACTGCATGTTTTCGACACTGTGGCAGAATTTTTAAAATTGTTTCCCGCGGACCTCAAAGTTTAAATAACTTTCTGGGTTTTGCACATTAGGGAATGCGACTTGGGCTGAAGCAAGATGACACATGAAACACATAGGGCAAGACACACATAGCATGAAACACTAAGGATCTTCAATGCACATCAAAACTATGACTGCAGGTCGAGCAGGGCAATCTCAAAAATTGCAGAGAAAAGGCCATTTTAAAGGATTTTACAATGACTGAAAAAATAGCCTAACAGTGGCTCTTTCTGGGGACATTTATCTCCTACAGATACAATGAGGAAACATAATCTACTGGAAGAGAAGACAACAAAATTTCAAACCAAGAACAACCCTAAGAGACCTAGGGAAGAATCCTAACTACTGCTCATGGAAAAAGATACTTCAAGAGAAGTAAAACTTTAGGAATTGTCCATGAACAGGCAATTCCAAAGTGCCACCAGTTAGATCTTTCAGAATATATGAATCCGTTCCCCACTTTCTCTCAATCAGATAAGGGCCCAACCAAATAGGATCAAATTTTCCATGTTTTCCCTTATCCTCCAGCCTTGCATTCCACATCAGGACCAGATCATTGATTTCAAAACTCCTCTGAGTTGCTCTCTTATCAAACAAATTTTTACACTGTGTCTAAAGTGTTTCATTTTTCTCATGTGCATCCCTTCTTACCTCCTCCAACTGGATTAACTCATCTATCCTTAGTCTCATTTCATCATCTAAGTCTTCATCATATGCCTAGATGAATTTATACATTCACAACAAATTGTTCTGAGGTATCCTAGCCCCAATCCCATAGACTAGATCAAGTGGGGCACAACCTATGGCTTTCTTGATGGTCACTCTATCAGCCCACAATGCCCACCAAAGTTTTGAGTCCCATGATTTTTTATTCCTATCCAATACTCTTTTGAGGATCCTTATCAAGCTTTTATTATTGGATTCAGCCTAGCCATTTCCTTGTGGATGATATGGGGAAGAAAATGAAATGTGTATCCCATAATTCTTACAAAAATCACTAAACTCCTGAGATCTAAAACACATTGCATTGTCTACCACTATTGTTTCTGGACATCCAAACCTAGTGAGAATATTCTGCATTACAAAATCAATTACTACTTTACTAGTAGCCCTTCTAGTGGGAATAGCTTGAACCCATTTAGTGAAATAGTCTGTTGCCACTAATATGTAAGAATTCCCACCACTAGACTTGTTTGGAATTTCACTAATGAAATCAATACCCCACTGCTGGAATGGGGCCTGAACTGAGACTGGTTTGAGTGGAAAATTCCCACTAAATTTCAACTTTCCTGCAAACCTTTGGCATGCATCACATTTCTTCACAAACTGATGTGTGTCCTTAAAAACTGTAGGCCACCAAAATCTAGATCTAAGAATCTTGTGGGCTATGGTCTTTGCCATATAGTGTCCTCCACACACACCTTGATGCATTGATTCTAATAAAGACTTAGACCTTTCCTGGTCTACACATTTTAGCAATACACCTTCATTGCTTCTCCACCACAACTCACCATGAATAATGGCATACCTTGCTGACTGTAACTTGACAGTCCTCCTCTTATTTTCATTCATGTCAGGGGGGAGGAACAAATTGTGCAAGTAATTGATGACATCTTTATACCAATCACAGTAATCCATATCACAAATATATGGCCTCTCTTCCTCCTCTAGCATATTCACATGATTAGCAATCAAATTACTTTGTGCCATCAACTTTGCAAGACCAAGGCCTCTTACCAATTTTGTAATCTGAATATCTATATTGAATTCTTGGATCCTGTTGATCCATCTACATCTTTTTCTTGATACCTCTTGTTGCACCAATATGTCTTTAACAACAACATTAAGGACATAAGCAACCACCTTAGCTCCCACAACATAACACCTAAAAGCCTTGACTGCTTTGACTAAGGCATAAGCCTATTTTTGAGTGATGTCATATTTCAATTCTGCTACATGTAAAGACTTGCTAAAAAATGAGATAGTTTGCTCATATCCATCTAAATTCTTTTGTAATAAGACTATTGCAACCGTATGATAGGAAGCAAAAGAGAAAATCTGCATGGGCTTACCATAATCAGGGGTCCTCAAAATAGGAGCATATTTAATGGCTTGTTTGATACTTCTGAAAGATTCATCTGATTCTTCATTCCATTCCACTTTTGCATTTTTCTTCAACATTCTAGAGATAGGAATACAAATTTCTGCAAAATTTGTAACAAATCTTCTTAGAAAATTTACCTGCCCAAAGAAAGACTGTACTCCTTTAACATTTCTTGGTGGTGAAAGCTTGTCTATTGCCATAACCCTTTCTGGATCAATTCTCACTCCATCCTTAGACACAATATGTCCTAAGAGCTTGCCTTCTATAACACCAAAAGAACACTTCTTTGGATTCAAAGAAGTCCCATACTCCAGAGCTCTGATGAAAATCTTTTCAAGGTGTTCACAATGTTGATCCTCCTTCTCTGAATATGCTGTAAGATCATCATGGTATACCACTAAAAACTTGTTTATGAAATCAACAAAAGCTACATCCATAGCCCTCTGAAAAGTTGCTCCTGCATTTGTCAGGCCAAAAGGCATCCTAACATAAACATATGTTCCCCAAGGAGTGGTGAATGCAGTCTTGAATTGTTCTGACTCCTTGACTATGACCTGATTATAACCAGAGAAACCATCCATCATGGACATTAACTCTGACCCAGTGACTCTCTGCAACATATTTTTCATATTAGGCAAATGATAATTGTCCTTCAAAGAATTGACATTCAAATTTCTAAAATCAACACACAGCCTAATGTCACCATTCTTTTTTCTGACTCGAACCAAATTTGACACCCAAGTAGAATGTCTGACAGGCTTTATAATACCAGCATCCATCATCTTTTTGAGTTCATCTTGCATTTTTGGTGCCAAAGTAGGGTTCACAGGCCTTAATTTCTGCCTAAAGGGTTTAGTTCCTTCCTTTAATGGTATCTCATGTTGAAAGAGATCTTCTCTATATGCCTTCAAATCTTCATAAGACCATGCAAAGACATGTCTGAATTTTTTGAGAAGATCAATCAGATTTCTTCTAGTTCTTTGAGATAAACATTTACCTATGTAAACATTCTTTGGTTCTTGGCTTGTCCCTCGATTCACCTCCTCTAAATCATTTATCTTGTCTACAACTCTAGCAACACAAGCCCTCTCTTTATTATCAAGTGTCCTTTCAAGAGAAACCAATCCCCTAGGGATCCTATTTGAATTCAATTACAGTACCTCCTTCCCAAGGACACTCTCTTTTCCATCTTTTTTGTCTACATAGGTGTTGAAATCCATTTACTGACCATCAAAGTGAGACTCACACTGTAAGAACCTCAAAATGTCCTCATCATCAGAAAATACTTGCCAATTCTCAACATTATTTGGGATAGAAGGCTTGGACTTACACTCAATTTTTGATATCCCCACAAAGGTAATATCCTCTGGCCTTAAGGCTATGTTTGCTAGTAAATCCACCATCCTATTCTGGCTTCTATCCACCCAATCAATACCAAAGGCAATGAAACATTCAATTCCATCCCATACAACATTCCTATATTGTTTCAGACTTTGGTTCTTAGATGCATATTTTGATCTAATCTGAGAAACTATTAACTCAGAATCACCAATCACCCTAAGATGTTTGATCCCATGTTTTGATGCTTGTCTCAAACCAATCAATAGGGCCTCATACTCTGCAACATTGTTTGTGCAAGAAAACAAGAGAGTGAAAGAAAACTTAAAAGTCTTACCACTCGGGGATACCAACAATACTCCTGCTCTAGCACCTTCTCTAGAACTTGCTCCATCAAAATATAATGTCCATAAGACATTACCCTCTACCATGTTACTCTCATCATCAGCCAAAAGGATAGGCCTGACCTTCTCCTGCATCTCTTTCCTCTGAACTTGGAATGAGCCAATGTCAATGTCAACAAAACAATTCATGCTATCTTTTTCATTCTCCTCAATCATATGTGGAGTTCTAACTTCCCTTGACACCTTCACATTCTCTCCTTCAATGTCAAAAGTGGCAAAAGACAAGTCACATTGAATACTTCCTCCCATAGAGGCACTCCACTTTCTAGATAACAACATTCCATATTGAGGAGGAATGTCAACTACAAGAACACTCGTAGTCAACTGTTTATCAAGAAATGCAGCTAATTTATAAGGCAAAGCCTTAATGGTACCAATAACCGGCACTTCTCTTGAGTCCATAGCTTGGCATCTCCCATGAGGTGTATCAACCTTTAGTCCTAATGATTTCATGATCTCTGCAGGCATGACAGTGTTTGATGCTCCTGAATCAATCATGTAGTTTTTCAATACTTTACCATTAATAACAAGAGACAAGAAGAAAGGATCAACTGTCCCTACTGCATTTTTTACAACATTTGTATCCAAGAAGATTTGAGGAATCTTAGAAATAATTTCTTCACTCTTACTGTCAGGTGTGTCTTCCAAGGAAGCCACATGCTTGTCATTTCTATTCACCTCCTGGATTCCTACAGAAGAAACACCATTCACCCAATTCAAGGCCCTGACCTTGTGTTCTTCTATTCTCATCATTTCCAAAAGTGGAACCTTGACAGTGATCTGTGAAAGCAACTTAGACATATCTATTGGAACATACTTCTGACTGTTCATGTCTTCATCAAAAACAGTGACAACTTTATCTTTTGTGGACTCAAATTTGTCCTTGAGAGAGGATTCCTCTTCCTTCTAAAAGGCAGGAACAACCACATCTGATGTCTTTGCTTTGTTCCTAGGTGTTGTAACAAGCATAATTTTCTTTTTTACCTTCACTTGGTCAGTAACACAAGCACCCTTGCCCTTTTCTTCATGTTGTTGTACACTATGTTTTGTCCTCTTGGTGAACATATTGCCTGGTTTACCAGCTGCATTTCCAATTGTCCTATTTCTCAAGTTGTAGTTAATTCTAGCTTGAGTGACCATGTCTGCAGTGATTTGAGAAATTTCTTCATCTAATGGTCTTCTTAAAGAAACTTGCTCCTCACCCCTTACTGCACCACATCTAACATCATCAAACTCTTCTCCCCCTTCATTATCAGTAGATTCAGCATCATCCCATGCATGTGAAGAAGTCATACCACATCCTTCCTTATCGTAATACTCCTCACCTTCTTGATTATCAGGTAAATTCAAAGAAATGACACAATGCTCTGGACTATGAGGAGATTGAAAAATGACACACCATGGAACCTCATTAGCTAAATTCACTAAATTTCTCTGTAAAGGATCAGGGATCCTTCCATCAGGCCTTTCTTTCTTGGTTGGGAAAATGGGCTTGCCATCTTTCCACTAAGTGTTGTAAGGATAATTTTGTATCATTGGCTGTCTGCTAAAATTGTTTGGAGCTGACCTCTGCATAGTCACAACCCTATTGTTTCCCTTTTCCCCAGGCTTTAAACCTTCCAAAGCCTTTAAAATCTATTTTAGATTGTTATCCTCTTTGGGTTTAGAGTCAGTAGACCTTCCCATTTCCTTCTTACTCTGCATTTGAGGCCTACAATCATCTCTTCTTCCTATCTTTTCGGATATTCTTCTATTGCTCTCTATATTGATGTCCAATTTTTAAGCCTCCCCAAGACTTCTAGGGTTCTTATCTCTCAAGAGATATCCCATCTTTTCATCAAAGGCATTCAAGTATGTCACAAGACATACCCTGTCATCTAATCTGATAACCTGTAAGAGCCTATGCACAACCTTTTGGAACCTTATGTTGAATTCAAGGACCTCTTCATTCTGATTTTTCTTTATGTTATTGAATTCATTCAAGATAAAACCTTCATTAGTCTTATCACCATAATGTTCTTTGAAATAGTTTTTAAATTGATTCCATGACCCTATACTAGCATGGGGTAACCCTCTAAACCAATCCCTAGCATCCTCAATCAGGGATTGCACAAATAGCTTCATTATAACATCATCAGGCTCTATATTATAATCATCTATTACATCTATGAAATTTTTTAGATGTTCTTCACATGTGATGACATTATTTTCAGTAAATTTAGGAAGCTTCTTTCTAATTTCATCAAGGATTACATTAGGATAGCCATGAATACCAAAGAAGGTGAGTTGTTTGTACCTTTCATGAATAGGAGCTCCATGCAATGGGTCCATTCCTTGAGATGTAGATGTTCTTGTGTTAGAACCATCAGGAACTCTAGCAGCACCCAGTACACCATTTGCTTGAGCTACATTGTTACCATGATTTCCACTTTGCCCTAAGAAGGAAGCAGCAACATGTGAAGGTCATGAAGCATGCTTGAGAAAATCAATCTTTTTCCCGATTTCTGCAGCAGAAGCCTCCAACTCAGCTTTCTCTAATTCTTTGTCCAATATCTCTTTCTTCCTTCTAGCTATCTCAAGGTCTAAATCTAATCTCAGTCCTGGATCTGATGTTCTATCCACAATAGCTTGTTCATTGATCTGAACTCCAATGGCCTT
Organism: Chamaecyparis obtusa; assembly: GCA_027943335.1. Classification (NCBI taxonomy): domain Eukaryota; kingdom Viridiplantae; phylum Streptophyta; class Pinopsida; order Cupressales; family Cupressaceae; genus Chamaecyparis; species Chamaecyparis obtusa. Next base: position 275,698 of record BSBK01008804.1, read on the forward strand.
CTGCTTTCCTTTGTCCTTTGGCCTATTTTCCTCATGTGCTCTTTGCACAATAGGCTATTCCTCTAATCTCTCAGGCTCTGGGACAAAATTAATTGCTTCCAAATCGAGTAACTACCTCTTTAGTTGATCAGCCCTTATCATGGCTTGTCTTACTTTATCCTCTTTATCCTTTTCTCTCTGCTACCTAATGGAAAGCTATTCTTGAACTCTTCTTTCTTGTTCGTAGACCTCCTCAAAGATCTCTTCTGATTCAGGGAGTGTAGTGTTTGACTCATCATCTCCCACTTGAATTTCATCTTTATACTGATTCAATCCCAAGTCAACAGCAGCCTCTTCATATTCTGAATTGTCTTCTTCTTGACTAGGCCTGGCTTGGGTTTCTTGTCTGGTATCTTTCTTGTTTCTCCAAGTGTGAGAAACACCTCTTCTCTTCTTTCCTCCCCTTGTCTGACTAGGCCCAGAAGTCCCTGGAATGCCTTCTTCCATTATATCTTCAAGAGGCTTCTTTCTCCGAGATCTAGAACCTCTATAACTCATCTTTGCAAAACAAATCATTGACCAGTACTACTACCAAGATTTTTGAGTCACCACCCAAGTGTCTTGGGAATATTACAATGAAATTTCTTGACTTCAGAAAATGCTCCAATAAGTTAGAGAGACAAGGGACTAGGATAACCCTCTTTCTTCCAATGATGACCTACTGGTTAAGATGAACATGCATAACACATCCCCACCACAGTCACCATCTTGTTGGTGTCCAAAATGATGCTTATGCTCTAATAGGCTGCCAGTATACCCTCAGATTGATTTTAGGGGTGATTAGCTCCAAAATGTAATGAGGTCTTAGGATAACTAGACCAACTCTAGGGACAAGACTGCCCTCTTCTACTTCTGGCTCTGCAAAACCAACGCAGGTGCACCTAACCTAGTATAAAATAGACTTCATACACCAAGAACTAGGTTCATACAGCAGATGAATGGATAACAAGAAAGTGCTGAATGTTAACCACACACTCATTGACTCTCAATCGCTATGGGGTAGAACTACAGATAACCAAATGTTAAAAACTTAAAAAATGGTTCTTATTTTATGTGTTTAAATCATAATGACCAGTCAGGACATGTCAGCAAAGAGATACTTATCTAGGCCAGTGCCTCATCCATTGGGCAAGGTTTTTTAGACAGACTACACACACACACTAGAAATATACCTGAGATTCAAAGCCAGAAACACATTTACCATCTCCTTTACTACTTACAGAGTATCCTTACATAGACAAAAGATAAATCTATGTCCCATCTAGAGAATCATTTCATCTAATCCTGGATTAGAACTCAAGAATGAGGGCACATACATAAACTGGTTATGCAATGAACTAGAAAGCTCAAAATTTATCTAAGTTGACACAAAGGAGAGACAAGAATCAGGTGCCTGCATTAAGTGTGAAGAATCCTCAAGTGCATACAATCCATCCAAGGGAACCTTGCTTGAAAACTCAGCTTAGACCTATAACTTTCTTTCAAATTGCCAAAAAATCAAGACAAGACATTACAATTCAGACTAACAGAAGACTCACAACCAGAAAAGCTTGAAAATCTAACTCCCAATGCTACCAAATGACCATGAAAATCCCTTTATACCAGGGTTACAATGCAAGCATAATGATCATTTCAACTCAAAAAAAATTGAATCCACCTAACCCCCCCAGGAGTTAACATAGACATGACAGGGGTCAAGCCGCAGCATGCAAGCTCAAATAGTCCAATTTCAACAGCTAACTAGCCCTGTACTGGTCCAAGTACCAAATTACCATCAAACCCTAAGAAATTTGTCCCAAAAGATCTCTTCAACACACATCAGGGTACTATTTCATTTATTCCTTCATGCCAAGGTATTCCTCTGCAATGATCATGGCAACTAGGACCACATTGGATCAGCAAAGAAGATCAGTTTCGCCAACTTAGGCCCTTTTTGTCATCAATTTCAGTCCTTTATGGTCATTCAAAAATTCAAATCTGTAGGCAACAGCTATATTCATGGTGCCAGAAGTGAATCGGTGGTCATCATTCAAAATTAGATTAACATTAAGTCGCGGTCGTTGATCTTATAACTCTCGCGTGCTTTAAGATCTTCACTTCACCTTAGATAGCATCGATGGCTGTCACTAGACCGCCAAGTTAACTTCCTCACACCTTATCTCAATGATGAAATGATGGCCACAAGATCTACTAGCCCTTTAATCACTTTAGAAACCCAGTGGCCCCACTTAATAACTCTGCAACTATGATACCATTAGGGGTCGCATGATCGCATAGCCCAGAAATTGGGCTATGCGAACATGTGACAAGCATCCACATCAGCACCATGTCATCACCACAGACCAACTGAAAGACCCCACTTGGGCCCGCCCAATGCCACATGTCATCACACCATTCGATGCAACCACCGAGTACCAACACTGGACCCATGCCCAAATCAGCACTAGATCGAATAACGGTCGCATGATCGCAAGGGAGTGGAATATTCCTCATGATCATGCGGCAACCATAGATCTCCTGCAAAGTCATTCCACTTAAGAAAATTTTGGGCCCACCATCTAGCGATTACGCGACTATGGAAAACTTAACCGCCAGCCAAGTCGCCAGATGCTAGGGACTTAACCGCCAGGATTCAGTGACTGAGAGAAGACCGCAAGTCACCAGGTCACCAGAAGAAGACCAACCACCAGGAAACCAAACATCACAACCGCCATGGACACATGTCGATTGGTCACATGATCACATAACCAAAAACTAGGCTATGCGACCATGTGACAACCAACCACAGGTTGCCACATGTTTACCTTCGGGACCACCAAATTGCAACCACCACCTGTGAATAACTAGGATCCACGCAGATAGATGGTAAGTAGTCGCATGATGGCATGTCAGAAAAGTCTGACATGTGGCCATGCGACAGCCAATAGGAACATGCCATCTGTCACCCCTCCGACACTGGGCCCACTCGCACAACAAGCAACCTGGCAAAAAGTAACATTAATGGCTGGCATAAGATCTCATGGATCTGACAAATCCTATGAGAACTTACGCCAAGCATTGATCTTCTGACACTATCAGGTCCCACTGAGCCTTCAAAAATTTATGTCCCACCATCCATCGCGCTTGTGCACTAAGGCAAAGTAGATCGCAAGCCGCTGAACAGAAACTGGGACCCACATGGCTAGGTGGCAAGCAGTCGCATGATTGCATGTTAGAAAAGTCTAACATGCGGCCATGCGATAGCCAATAGGGAAGAAGCTAGACCCACCACATGGTCAGACCTGTGCCGTTAAGACATAGTCGAAAACACACAAAGTTTTTGGCACCAAAAGACAAGTGCATAAAGCTTAAGGCAAAGGGTCAAAAAACAACGCAGGTATAACAATAGACTGAAAGGTAGTGGGGAAATGGAAAACAACACGGGTTTTTGAAAACACTACATGTTTTCGATACTATGGTAGAATTTTTAAAATTATTTCCCACGGACCTCAAAGTTTAAATAAATTTCTAGGTTTTGCACATTAGGGAACGCAACTTGGGCTGAAGCAAGATGACACATGAAACACACAGGGAAAGACACGCACAGCATGAAACACTAAGGATCTTCAATGCACATCAAAATTGTGATTGCAAGTCGAGCAGGGCAATCTCAAAAATTGTAGAGAAAAGGCCATTTTAAAAGATTTTGCAGTGACTGGAAAATCGGCCTAACAGGGTACACTCAATAGGAAGGTATTGATTATACTGAGACATTTGCACCTGTAGCACATATGGATACTATCAAATTGGTTTTGGCATTGGCGGCTCGATAGAGTTGGATAGTTTATAAAATGGATGTGAATAGTGCTTTCTTGAATGGATATATTGATGAGGAAGTGTATGTTTCACAACCTAAAGGTTTTGAAATAGCTTCTAAAGAACATTATGTTTGCAAATTAAAGAAGGCCTTGTATGGTCTCAAACATGCACCAAGAGCATGGTATTCAAGGATAGACTCTTACCTATAGCATAAATTTTTTTCACGAAGTCAATCAGATCCAAATCTCTATATCAGAAGCTCAGCTAAGGATATCTTTATCTTAGTTCTCTATGTTGATGACCTTATCTACACAGGGAATAAACCAACTTTATTTGCAGAGTTTAGGGAAACCATGATTACTGAGTTTGAAATGACAGATTTGGGACAAATGCACTACTTTTTTGGTATAGAAGTATGGAAAAATAAAGATGAAATATTCATGTCTCAGAAAAAATATGCCCTAGATATCCTACAAAAATTTTAGATGCAGAGTTGAAAACAAGTTGCAACACTTATTGAAGTTGGACTTAAATTGTCTACTTCTAATGTGTCAAATCCAGTGAATCCTAGTCTATATAGACTATTGATTGGAAGCTTGATCTACTTAACTACTACTCATCCAAATATCACATTTGCAGTGAGTTTGGTCTCTAGGTTCATGTCAGAGCCTAAGGAAACACATTGGAATGTAGCTAAAAGGATTCTTAGATATGTTAAAGGGACATTGAGCTATGGTCTCAAATTTTAGCATTTAGAGGATAACAGATTGGTTGGCTATATAGATTCAGATTGGGCAGGTTCTGTTCATGATCGAAAGTCTACTTCTAGTTACGCTTTTAGCCTTGGTTCTGTAGTATTCTCTTGGAAGTCCAAGAAACAACCTACAATATCACTTTCTATAGTAGAGGCAGAATACAAAACTGCAACATCAGAAACTTTTCAAACTGTATGGTTGAGAAGACTACTAGAAGACTTACACCACATTCAGAGTGAACCTACCTTGTTGTATTGTGATGTAACAAGAGTGTTATACAAATAAAAAAGAATCCAGTATTTCATAGTAGAACCAAACACATTGAGATACAACATCACTATATAAGGGAATTGGTTCAACAAGGTTTGATCGAAATTGTCTACTGCAGTACAGAAGATCAGATTGCAGATATCTTCACAAAGGCTCCTGATCGTGAAAGGTTCCAGAAGCTTAGGGATCTACATCATGTTCTTCCCAATGGTCATTATGGGGGATAATGCTAGCAATAATGCCCATTTTTGGGCCTACCTATAGTCCTTATTGACTGCATAGTCTAGTATTAATTATACAGTTGCATGTATTTATGTTTGTAGTTGATAGTTGCAGTTCTTTATGATTGTAGCTGGAATATTGGTGAATATGGTTGAATTCCATAATGTCACCTCTCTCTTAATCTTCTATATAATGGTTTCCCAGCCTCTCTTTTTATTAAGGTAATTTGGGGCTTTTGCATATTTCTTGTTTTATGATCAGTAGATCATTGATTCAATTTCCTTCATGAGTTTTGTCTTCTATGAGGGAGTTCTTCATAACTCATGATATAGATTTTGTCATCCTACTTAACAATTTGGTAAACATTCATTCTTGCCAAAAGTACACTCATCAATGCTTGGGCCATTAAAAGAGGCCAATGTCTATGCAAGAGCCAAAATACACCTCATTAGATGAATTGTTTATATTTATTAATTAGGTTAAAATCATAGTACAATTATTTTTTTAATTTTAATTTATTTAACAAATACAAATAAGTGCATTTTGGCCCATGTATAGCCAAGGTCTTAGAAGAGGTCCATCGCTGTTGGACGATCATACCGAATTAGAAGTTATTCATTCAACATTGCCACCTGTATATTCTAGATATTTGATTTTTTATTGGTTCAGAATAAAAGTTTAGATTATGGTTAGGGTTAGTAATAAAATTTTAAGATTAGACCTTAATTAGAATTAGGATTGGAGTTTCTTTTTAAAAAAGGAGGGGTAAATGCTTTGACCTAGAGCTATGATCTAGTGAGGTTAGAAATGAGGGACCTCATCACTCGTGGGATTTGAGTCTTGATTGAAAGAACAACAATAGGACAACTTAACCATCACAACATGCCACTATTGGTGAATTATGATTGGATTTAAATTTATGATTAGAATTCAATTTTGTTAATATTACAACTACAATTAGTATTATAAATAAATTAAGATTATAATTAATCTTCATTTAAAGTTTAATTAATGTTGAATTATAGATTTTTAATCTTATTGTCCAACCCCATTCTATCTACGTTTCTAAACCTAAAATTATCCCAAACCTAATCATAGTTATTACCACTTAATAAAAGTGTAAAAAAATTTATATACTAATAACTAATATTATCATAATATTATATTCAATAGACTAATATGATGAAAGTAAAGAGATATATAATAATAATTAATACTAATGATAAAATATGTTTCTTGACATAATTTATATTAAAACTTAATGAAAAAAATAGACACCTCAAAATAATATATCTCAACATTATACATATACGTATACATATATTAGAATAACAAATAAATATTTAGGTGACTTTATTATTCTCTATGTTTTATTTTTATAATTAATTCATCACATTTGCAAAGAGTATCAATTCATAAAAAAGGGAAAAAACAAAGTCGTCTGGTATATTTGCTATCATTTAGGTATATTTGCTATTATTTAGGTGTCTCATTATATTACTCTTCAATCTCATTGAGTTGCTCTTAACTTTAATGAATCAGTAATATGATAATAGATATTTCTAGAATCTGTTACAATTTTTGTGCGAGTCGTAATCAAATCATATGCATACACGTCTCTCATTCAAACGGATGGAGTGAACACTCTCGAGGAACAGTACGGGCTATGCCTGCAAGGCCGAAAGAAAGAAAAATGGAACCTTATTCAAGTTGTATTGTAAGCTCAGTAGAAATTTACTTCTAATGTCAATGACATGCTTATAATTTATACTTAATTCATATAGGAGTTTTGCTGATAAATATTGACAATATGGGAAATCGTCCAATTGCGTATAAGGTATGTGTGTGACATGCCTATAATTTATACTTAATTCATATAAGAGTTTTCCTGATAAATATTGACAATATAGAAAATCGCCCAATTGCATATAAGGTATGTGTGTGTGACATGCCTATAATTTATATTTAATTCATATAGGAGTTTTGCTGATAAATATTGACAATATGGGAAATTGCCCAATTGCGTATAAGGTATGTGTGTGTGACATGCCTATAATTTATAATTAATTTATATAGGAGTTTTGCTGATAAATATTGACAATGTGGGAAATCGCCCAATTGCGTATAAGGTATGTGTGTGTGACATGCCTATAATTTATACTTAATTCATATAGGAGTTTTGCTGATAAATATTGACAATATGGGAAATCAATTGTGTATAAGGTATGTGTGTACTAAATAGAGATTAAAATATTTTTGGCAATGCTGTTGTAGCTTTCATTCTCTAGGTTGTTCATGTGAAGTATTTTTTAATGTAGTATAATAGTCTTTTTATTAGCTTAATTTATCTATTTATTCATGTCAACATAAAATAGCATTGATTTTATCTTTGGTTATTATAAGTACTTGTGCATAGGCTAAGCAAGTACTATTGCATCTGTTTTTGAGTTTTTAGTGTTAACTAGTGATTAATAAAACTGTTTAGACCAATTAGAATTTTTTAGATTTTTTATTTCGTAATAAATTTCATATTTTGTAAAGTTAGATGCAATATTTTTAACTTTATATTTTGTTATTTATTATACACTTTATATTTAATATAATGAAAATGCATTGCTCCTTCCATATTGCATAGTTTTTGGCTTGGAAATAATTTTTGTTTCTATCTTTAATTATATTAAATTTTTAAAATTTTAAATAATATTACATGAGTTTATTTCAGTATATAACTCACTTTTTCCAATGTAAATAAAAATATTGTAAATATATGATATAATATAATATATATTTATTCTCATTTATATATTTTTAAAAATATTTTAAAATTTATTATATGTAAATTATGCATTAATAAATATTTAGGTAAACAAATGTGTGATATATTTTCCCTTACAAAATATTATAATTTAAATTAAACATAGTAAATAAATATTTTATTTTATAATTAATTAGAAATGTTAAATAAAAATAATATATATTTTTATTATATAATCTTCTAAGATAAATTATTATATATTATTATTATAATATTGATTATAATATAAATTAAAATAACAATATTATATTTATAATTATTATACATTCTAAATATATTATATTATAATTATAATTTATGTATAATATAATAATACAATATTATATATACAAGAATATTAATCATATGTAATAAAAAATATATATCAATAAAATAAAATTAACACTATTGTTATATTTACAAATAAAATTAAAAGTAAGGTTTAAATTAATTATAATTTGCAATAAATAATTGTTTATATAATTATAATTTTAAAATTTATTTATTACTACAATTATCATTATATAAAAAATTATAATTATATAATTATATAATTAATTAACATATCTTATATATTATAATAAATTTATTAAAATTAAGATTAAGTTTATATTAAAAATTAAAATTAAAATTAATTACTAAAGGCAAGTAGTTGGCCACTATGTGGCACTTGTTATTGATGTGATGGATTCTAATTAGATTATTTTTTATTTTAGATGGTGCGCCCTCATTCATCATTCTCGAAAAGGGTCTCTTTTTCACTATCTATTTTAGAGTAGGAAGACCAAAGTGTTGGAAAAAGTACAAATACTTAAACAAAATTTAAAGTTAATTATTGTATCAAATTTAATTGTTTGTAGATAACAATTTTACTATTTCATTTTATTGTATGAATAAAATAAATAATAATTTTAAAAGAAACAGTTGGTTTATATTATGTTATTTTTAAAATCAATTAGAATATTTTATCTATAACTCTATACTGATTTTTCTATTAGAATTTCATGACTTTGAAATTTTTATGATAATTTTATATTACCATAGAACATTTTCTTTAACTGAGCTTACAAATTTTCAAAAAATGAACTGAAGTGAATAAATTTTCACCAATCAATAGTGTCTTATGATTTGACAGGTCAAACAAAAAGATTTTAAAAATATTTTTAGTTAAAAAACAGTGCAAAATTTTTTTATAATAAAAATTAAAAGATGTATAATAATTAATATCTTTATATTATATTCAATAGACCTAGCGTCCAGAGAGAAAAACAGATTGAGATTGAGATTGCTTCCATGGCCCAATATTAGAAATCTGAACCAGCTGAAAGGATATATAAGTTAAACGCAACTGGTTTATAAAACTTTGCAAACATCTTAAAAGATTCGGTTTTCTGTAGAGTCAAATTCGGACTTTTCTGCAGAAGAAGATAAGACAACATCCATCAGATTTGATGTAGAATTGGTGTTTACTGGCGGTGGAGTGATTGGCTTGACCGTTTCCATGGCCAAGGAGATGACGTTAAAATTTTGCTCTATTCCCGCTGTTGGCCTTTTCCTCTCCCAGAGCCAAAGAGTTCCAGATAACCTACGATTCAGTTTTTGCAAGCCAACCTCTAATTCAGTTAAACCCTGACTGAGTGGCCAAGGATTTCAAACAATTTTCTATTGAGATATCAACACCAGAAGAAAAAAATAATGCAGAAGAGATGCCAATACAGCTCAAACATCTTAGAAAATTTGTTTGTTTGCAGAGTCAAAATCTGACATTTCTACAGAGTAAGATTAGATAAGCATCCATCAGATTTCATGTAAGGTTGGTCTTTATTGGCTGTAGAGAGATGGGCTTGACCGTTTCCATGGCCAAGTAGAGAAATTTTGTTCTACTCCCGCTGTTAGTTTTTTCATCTGCCATAGCCAAGGAGTTCTTGAAAACCCACGATGCAGTTTTTGCAAGCCAACCTCTAATTCAGTCAAATCCTGACTGACTCCTCAAGGTGTTTAAACAACGTGCTATTTAGATGTCACCACCAGTACAGAAAAGACAATGTAGAAGAGATGCCATTTCGTCTTTACCTAAAGGAAACAAAAACAATGTTCAAGAGATGCCAATATTTTTATAAATAGGAGTGGGAGCTTAGTTTTTCCTGTATCTCTGCTCAACATGGCTTCTGTAGGCTTTCCTGAATCTTTTCAAGCATTAGATATAATTAGAGGCCGTGCTTACGTTCCATCAGCACCTATGCTATGTGCATTCATAATTTTCTTGTGGGTTTTGTATAGATTTATTCTGCAAAGGAAGATTAAATTGCCCCCAGGACCGTTTTCGTGCCCTATTATAGGAAATCTGAACCAACTGGGAAAGCTTCCCCATCGTGATCTTCACGAACTCGGGAAGAAATTTGGGCCCATTATGACTTTGAAATTGGGTTTTTTTCCCACTGTTGTCGTTTCTTCTTCTGCCATGGCTAAGGAGTTCGTGAAAACCCACGATCTGGCTTTTTCCAGCCGACCTGCAATGGCTGTGGGGATGTTAGTCCATTTTCCAATCCTTGCAAAACCTTATGAAAATGGCCTCCTCCCTGCAAATGTTTTTGTAAAATTGTCCTGCCCCGTGTTCTTCTTGTTGTCACCTTGCTCTGGCGGTTAGTTTCATTCCGCGATCTGACGACTTGCGGTTTTCTCTTGGTCGCTAAATTCTGGCGGTTTGGTCCTTAGCATCTTGCGACATGGCAGGCGGTCTCTTCTTTTTAGTCGCGCATTCTCTGGTTTCTTGGTGGTCAGCGGCTAACATTCAACGAACTTGCGAGCGGTTTGCTTTGCTTCAATCACGTGGTCGCTAAGTGCTCAGTGGTTAGTTGTGCGGCCCGGTCCTTCAGGGTTTCCTGTTGCTGATTCTCTAGATCTTCGGGCGGTTACATCTTTTATTCAGCGATCTGGCAACTGTATGTCGCGCAATCTCTAAATTTCCGGTGGTTAGTCCCTAACATTCAGCAACCTGCAGGCGGTCTTGTTTCTTCAGTCACGCAATCTCCAAATGTCTTGCGGTTATTGGCTAACATCTAGCAATCCTCCGGGGCGGTCAGTCGCGTAGTCACTAGATGGTGGGCCTAGAATTTTCTTAAGCAGAATGACTCTATGGGAGATCTATGGTTGCCGCATAATCATGAGGAATATTCCTCCCCTTTGCGATCATGCGACCACCATCCGATCTTCCCAAGGGGTAAGGCTTTTCTCGGGGTGGGTCCAGTCTGATTGCTCGGCGGTTTCAACGAGTAGTGTGGTGACAGGTGGCATCGTAGTTGCGGAGTTAGAGGTGGGGTCTGGGCTATTTAGCGGTCTTGATAAATTTGTGGCAGCCCGACAAAGTTTTCTTCTTATCGCGGGGTCGCATGATATTTTAGCGGTAGCACTTTACATTCTGCGAATTGGAGAAATGACTTAGTTGCCAGTTTGCTAGATGACTTAAAGGAGCCTCTTTAACACGTGTAGTTGCGTGTTCGTTGGATTTAGCTGGGGTTTGGATTTTCATTCCGTGACTGGGATTTTTCTTTGTCACGTGTTCGATGAATGTAACCCGAGGTGCCGAAATGAGTTAAGGTTGCTGAGCCCGCGAAAGATAAAGGATCAATGGCCGTGACTTATTGTTGATCTGATTTTGAATGTGAGCCACCGATTTAGGGGTAAAATAGTAATGTGACCATTTTTTTTCAAATTCAAATTTGCCAAGATGTTTCCAGCGACTAGAAAGGACCGGTTTTCAATGCAGAAGTGACCCTGTTTGGTGACAAGTGACCAGTTTGCTGTTCGCGGTGTGGTCCAGGGTATGGTTGGATCGTTTGCAGAGCTTGTACTACGAGGGTTATGTGCTCAAGGCATGTTGAAGGGTGTCCTTCTAAGCCCGATTTTGTGATCCCTTGTACTTGCAGAGAAAGATTTTCATCATTGTGGATCAGTTCTAGTTTCTTCTTCCCTATTTTTGATGTGTTTCCCACCCCTATAATAACTTTTTGACCATTTCCAGTAGGTTGGGTGGTTGAAACCCTAACCCTAGCTATCTGCATCCGCTTGAGTATCCCAAGGCAGCTAGTGGTATAAGTGGCAAAATCTTTGATTTTGCAAGGGTTCCAAAACATTGTTGCTTTTGGTCCCTAGTTTTTTACTGTAATATAATGATAGAAGTCTGATTTTGTGACTTTTCTTATCTTGGTATCATTCTGATTGTATGTTGATCCTGATTGTGTTAATGAGAATATTTTGAATCCCAATCTTGCATCTTGTGTATGTTTTCATGCTTGTCTCTGAGCTCATATATGTTAGTTTCACAAAGTGTGCTAATGTATGGTAAACAAAGAGTATTTTGAATTCATTTATGAGTTTCTAACAAAGTTAGGATTAAAGTCTTTTAGGTGAATTCAGTAAGTTTGTAGCCAGGTATAGAATTTGATGTCCTTGTGCTTGAGGGAAAGGGGTAATAGGCAAAGCACTTACTCTGGTTTCCATTGTGTTTGATTTGAGGTATTCAGTTGAGATATAGAGTCAGGTGACTCTGAGCCCTGGCATAAGGCATTGGTCCTTCCTCTTAAGGTACACATGGTTAATAACCACAAACACAAACATAAACATTCATTTGATAAACCTTCTATGGACTTGTGTTGATTATTGTATACATCATTTTGAGACTCCTTTGAAGAAGTGAGTCAAGGGTACACCCGCCTGAGCATTGAACCTCAAAGAGTAGAAGGATCCTTTGATCCTTGTCAGTTGGCCCTCTTCCTTGTGAACTTTGGAGTGGTGATAGAGTCAGGATTTTATTTGCATTATCCACCAAAGTGTAAATCTGCAAGTTGAAGATCAAAGGGAATAATCCACCACCAACAAAATGGTGACTCTACTAGGGAGAATTTAGAGAGAAAGGTATAAGTGTGTTCTTGTTTTCCTGTGTTTCTAGGATTTCTCATCTAGGTGGGTGGTGACTCAAAGCTTTAAACCAGTGCAATATTGAAGAAACATGGATAAGAGGAGAAATACTAGGTCATATGTTAGAAAAAATCCGGAGGTCACTCTGGAGCAATTACCTAGACAGGAAAACAAGAGCTGGATTAGAAGGAATGGTGAGTCTACCAGTGCTCCCATGAGAAAATAGAGAAATGCTAGAGCCAGAAGACCACATGTATCCTCAAGTGAGGATGGTTCACAAAATAGAGTTTCTAGATCAGAAGGTGGTCACTCTGAAGAGAGGTTTTATGATACCCCTGAGGCTGCATTTCAGGACAAAGGTCCATTGCCTACAGGTCAGAATGAAGAAAATAGAAATATGGGTTTAGAGGTTGACCTAGATCTTGAAGAAGATCAATTCAGAAGAGAACCCATAAGACGTAGGCAGGTTCACTTCCCATATCAAGATCTTCCTACTATGGATGTGTCATCTAGTTTTGATGATATTATGGCAGATCCTGATGATTTGAATGCACTGAGGTTGCAGTTGGCAGAGCAGGATGCCATACATAAAAGATTACAAGAGCAGAGAGAGGCTGAAAAGGTAAATGCTTTGATAGAGAGGCAGTCTCTTTTGAGAAAAATAAATGAAATGAAGGGGAGAAACAAGATTCTTGCTTCTGCTCCTAAAATGTTGCAGCATGATGTGTTTGGTGATCTTGATGCCTTGAGGATTGAGCAAGAATGCTTACTGCAGGATCATGAATTTGAAAATGAGGGCCCTATGGTTAGACAAGTGCAAAGCTATGTCCCTTTGCCTAAAGATAAGGATGGGCATAGGATCACTAGACCTACTATTGTCATTAATGAGAAAGGAAAGCAGAAGATGGTGGGTGACCAAGCAAGAAAACCAATGACAATACCAGGGATCCCACCACCTGATTTAGATAAGGACACTGAAATGGAGAGAAGGAGAAAAGAAGATGAGGACCTTGCAAGAGAACTAGAGAGAGCTGAGGTTGACGCTGCCATTGCAGAAAAGAAAAGGAAGATCCAATTCTTGCGGGTTTCTTCAGCTAATGCTCTTGGCCCATCTACTACTGAACTAGGTATGCCATCTATGACTACTGCTATTCCACTTAGTAATGCTACTAGTTCTTTTCCTTCTTCATCTGCTAGGATAAGTGCAGATCCTAGGTAGCAGTCAAATGGACAGATAAATGTAGATGCTAATGTTGATCCTAGGGTTAACACTAGTTCAAGCTTTCAAAGAAGACCTATGCAATTAGAAGGCTATAGGAAAATAAGTTTTGATAGAATTCCTGGCTATCCAAATACTTTTCCAAATGATATTAGAGATAAGGTACCTAAGTTTGCTGGTAATAATGCTATTAGTTGTGAGGAGCATCTTAGGTTATTTGTTGATATGCTTAATGATTATGAGGTAGAGCATGAGGATGTTGTCATGAAATTGTTTGTTCAATCTCTAATGGAGGATGCTAGAGATTGGTTTAAGAGGCTTCCTGATAAGTGTATTGATACTTGGGACTCTTTTGAGAAATGTTTCAAAGAGCAGTATGGTGATAGGCCTAATGCTAGCTTCATGTTGAATGAATTCAATACCATAAGGAAAAATCAGAATGAGTCTATAGCTGAGTTCAACATGAGATTTCAGAAAGGTATGCACAAGTTGTTCCAAGTCATGCGGTTGGATGACAATGTCTGTCTGACTACATACTTCAATGTGTTTGATGGGAAGATGGGATATTTACTAAGGGATAAAGAACCAAGAACTCTTAGGGATGCTTTTAGGATTGCTGTTAATATTGAGAACAACATGAAAATATCAGGAAAGTTGGGTGGAAAGAGAGATGATCCAAAGTTGTTTGGGGACAGGAAATACAAAAAAGAAAATGACAAGAATGTTGGTTCTAGGAGGTAGGAAGAAGATAAGTTGGATAAGGTGCTTAATGCATTGAAGGATTTGAAGGCACCTACAGATAGGAACATCAGTGCTCCTACCAATGAAAGGCCTCGGTTCAACAACAATTTTAGTAAGTAGAATAGACTGCAGAATTACCCCTACAACACCCAATGGAAAGATGGCAAGCCTATTGTCCCTGCAGCAAGAGGAAATAATGACAGAGGTGTCCCTGACCCTCTACATAAAGCCTCAATAAATGTCATGGAGAATGTACCATGGTGTGTGGCATGTTGGTCCCCTCATTCTGCAGAGCATTGTGTGGTTGCACAATCTATGGCTACAAATCAAGATTGTAGCAATGAGGAGATAGAACAAGAAGAAGAACAAGATGATGTTGGTTGCAACATGGCTTCTTCATGTCTAGGATATGAAGATGATTCTGATTTTGATGAAGAGGTAGATGTGAATGTGAAGAGACATAATCAAGCCCTTTTTCATCAAGAGGTTTTTTTTGATGGTGAGTGTATTAATCAAAAAACATGTAACATGAACTCTTCTCCCAAGCCAGTAAATTTGAGAAAACCCTCTAGAGAAGAGATGGAGAGGATTACTGTAGAAATGATTGCCCAGGTGCAAACTAGAGGCATGGTGGCAAGGAATACAAATCAGAAAGCTGCAAGAATCTTTATAAAAAGTTCCAACTCCGGAGAACATAATGAGAATAAATCAAAGGTTGATCACATTGTGAAATTAAAGAATGTAAAAGGTAAGCATTGTGAGCCTAAGGGAGTTGGAATTGAAAGGATCTTTAGTGAGATTGAGAAGCTAGTTAACACAATGGCTAAGGTTGAAAAGATGAAGGTGGTCAATACACCTAATGTGTTAGATAATAAAAAAGATGTTAAGGTAGTTTAGATTGAGATTCCTGCCTCTACCCCTGTTGACATGTTATCTGTATTGTCACAAATTACAGTTAAGGTTCCATTGTCAGAATTGGAGGGATCCCTAAACATAAAGATAAGGCTATTGCATGGGTTGGTAATATTCACAAAAATGATACTTCATGCAATGGGTCTCAGGATAAAGCTTTGAATGATGTCGCTGCTCAAGGAATTATGTCTCAAATCCCTCCAATCTATTTGGATAGTTTTGTCAATGCCAACCTTGAAAATATTGACCCATTCTTCTTAAGTGTTCTTGTGAATGGGATGAAATTAAGAAATTGTATGATTGATGGTGGTGCCTCTAATACTGTCATGCCTTTCAAAATCATGGAGAGATTGGGCCTTAAGGTTTATACAGTGCATGGTAGATGTTGTGCAATGGATCAGAGGGAGGTACCAGTCATTGGGACTATCAATGCAATGCCATATAGGTTGGCAGCATATCCAGAGAAGGAGCTAACAATGAGTGTCTTAGTGGTGGATATCCCTCCTCATTATGGGATGTTGCTATCTAGAAGGTGGAGTGCTGCCATGGGTGGAAGTTTACAGTGTGATTTGTCCTATGCAACTTTTAAGATTGATGATCAATTTGTCAAGATTGAATGAGAGCCAAGAGTATGCCACATGATTGAGAGAAACATAGATAATGAAACTACATGTTTTGTGGATACTGATGTAAATGCTTTTACGGAAAAGATCCCCATATTTGAAAATCAGCTTGTTTTGCCACCTATTTCTTTTGAGGTAGGTGTTGACTCTGTGAAGGGTGATTTGTGGGTCATGTACTTTGATGGTGCAAACTACAAAGATGGTGCAGGAGCAGGTATTTTACTTATTTCTCCTGATTGAAACACCTATAAGTTCTCTTTCACATTGAATTTCTTTTGTACCAACAATATAGCAGAATATGTTCAAAGCCTTGTTGTTAGGACTGAGGTTGGCACAAAAGCATGGTATAAAGTGCATAAGTGTTATTGGTGATTCTGAGCTGGTGGTGTCCCAAGTCAGGTCAGTGTATGCTTCCAAGAATAGAAGGTTGAAACAATATAGGAATACAATGTGGGATTTGATTGAACATTTTGATGCCTTCAATATTGAGTGGAGGGATAGGAGTAATAACAAGATGGCTGACTTGTTGGCCAATATTGAAATCAATCCTAATGATGTTACATTCTCTGGTATTTCTAAAATTGAATTTCAGGCTAGGCCCAGTATACCTCTACAATATTGAGAATTGGCAAGTTTTTGATGATGATAATGATATTTTGAAGTTTATGGATTGCAAAGATTAGTATCATGGTCAGGAACTTGATTGTTCAGCCTTGGTTGAGTCAATAGAAGGAAGGGAGGTTGTCTTAGGCAATGAGGTCATTCAGCTTAGAACTAACAAGGTGCCCAAGGGGCTTGTTGTTTTGGAGACTATCTTTGACAACCATGATAGAGTTCAAAAGAATATCAAAGGAGAAGATCATGCTGATCTTGAGGAGATAAATCTTGGATCACATGAGGCACTTAAGAAAGTGTACATTGGTAGAGATATATCTCAAAAGGTAAGGAAACCTTTGATTGAATTATTGAGGAAATTCAGGCATGTTTTTGCATGGTCATATGATGACCTAGAGGTTTATAGAAAGGATTTATTTCAGCATGTGATCCCATTAAGAGAAGATGATAAACCATTCTGGCAGAAGCAAAGGCCTATTAATCCTACTTTAGCACCCAAGATGCAAGAAGAATTAATGAAGTTGAGAGATGCTGGCATTATCAAGCCTATAAGGCATTCTTCTTGGGTGTCAAACTTTGTTCCTGTAAGAAAGAAAAAATGGTGACATTAGGCTTTGTGTGGACTTCAAAAATTTGAACATCAGCTCATTAAAGGATAATTATTGTTTGCCCAATATGGAGGCTATGTTGCAGAGAGTAACCGGGTCAGAATTGATGTCAATGATGGATGGTTTCTCTGGCTACAATCAGGTCATTGTCAAGGAATCAGGACTATTCAAGACAACCTTTACAACAGCTTGGGGAACATATGTTTATGTGAGAATGCCTTTTGGTCTCACAAATGTTGGTGCTACTTTTCAGAGGGCAATGGATGTTTCCTTTTCAGATTTCATTAATGATTTCCTTGTTGTGTATTAGGATGATCTAACTGCCTATTCCAAGAAGGAAGATGACCATTGTGCTCATTTAGAGAAAATATTTATGAGGGCCTTGGAATTTGGCATCTCATTAAACCCAAGGAAATATGTTTTTGGTGTCACAGAAGGTAAGTTGCTTGGCCACTTAGTTGGGAAGCAAGGAGTGAGAATTGACCCAGAGAGGGTAGCAGCAATTGATAAAATTAAGAGGCCAAAGAATGTTAAAGGGATTCAGTCCTTCTTTGGTCAGGTCAATTTTCTAAGGAGGTTTGTGACAAACTTTGCAGGGGTTACTAGACCTATTTCCAAGATGGTGAAGAAGGGATCTGTAATCAATTGGGAGGGTGAGCCTGATGAGGCTTTCAAGAATATCAAGCAGGCTATCAAAGATGTGCCAGTGCTAAAGGCACCTGATTATAGTGTCCCAATGCATATCTTTTCTTTTGCATCCTTTCACACTATTGCTGCAATTTTGTTACAAAAGAATAAGGATGGTTTTGAGCAGCCTATTGCATTTTTCAGTAAATCTTTGCAAGCTGCAAAATTAAAGTATGACATAAATGAGAAGCAGGCTTATGCACTTGTGAAGGCAATCAAGGCTTTTAGATGTTACTTGATGGGAGTAGTTGTGATTGCTTTTGTGCCAAGTGCAGCTGTGAAGGATATTTTCTCACAGCAAGAGGTGTCTGGAAGAAGATGCAGATGGATCAATAGGATCCACGAATTCAATGTTGAGATCTAGATCACTAAATTGGCTAGAGGACAAGGATTGGCAAAGTTGATGGCTCAATCCAATCTAGATGCAAACCAGGTAAATCATTCTAAAATTGACTATACATGTGATATGGATCATTGTATTTGGTATCAGGATATTATTTACTATTTGAGAAATATGAGGTGTCCAGATAGTATGAATGATAATCAAAAAAAGACATTGAAGTTATAAGCCATCAAGTATGTAATTGTGAAATGTAAGCTGTATAGAAAAAATTTGGATTGCATACTGTTGAAATGTGTAGATGAGAATCAGGCTAACCTATTGTTGAAGGAGATGCATGAGGGAGTTTGTGGTGGATATTACATGGGTAAAACAACTGCTCATAAGATCTTGAGAGTAGGATTTTGGTGGCCCACAATTTTCAAGGATGCAGAATAGTTGGTAAGGAGATGTGATGCTTGTCAAAGGTTATCTGGTAAGCTTAAGTTTTCAGGTAATGTACCATTAAAACTAGTAGAAGTTCAGGCTCCTTTCCAGCAGTGGGGAATTGATTTCATAGGGGAGATACCAAACAAATCAAGTGGAGGACATTCATGGATCTTAGTTGCCATTAACTACTTTACAAAGTGGGTAGAAACTGTACCTACAAGGAATGCAACTAGTAGGGTGGTAATTGACTTTCTGATGAATAATATTGTTACAAGGTTTGGGTGCCCTGAGAGGATAGTGAGTGACAATGCTATGTGCTTCAGGTCTGCCAAATATAAGGACTTTTATGAAGGTTTGGGAATTTAGATTTCTAGTTCCTCACCTTATCATCCGCAAAGAAATGGTCAGGCAGAATCTACTAATAAGAGCTTGATTAAAATCTTGAAGAGAATTCTGGAGAAGAATAAGAGGGCATAGAATTCAAAGCTACCATTAGCTTTATGGGATGATAGGGTAACTGTGAAGAGGGCAATTGGTTGTGCACCATTTGACTTGGTGTATGGAATTCATGCTAGAATGCCTCAGAATAATTTGTTGGAGATGTACAAGTTTGTGCAATTGTATGATGATGACTTTGATGATGAGATGCAGTTGAGAATTGAGGACCTTATTAGGTTGGATGAAACTAGAAGAGAATCAGTTGCAAAGAATGCTAAATTGTAGTTGCAGGTTAAGAATCTATATGATAAAAAGACTGTTGACAGAAAGTTTGAACCTAGTGATTTGGTGTTGGTTTGGAATGCCAAATTGGAGGATAAGGGGAAGCATGGTAAATTTGATCCCATCTAGTTAGGGCCATATCTGATTCATGAGAAATGGGGCCAAGATTCTTACATCATCAAGGATTTTAATGGTGATAGTCAAGAGTTGCTAGTTCATGTACAATTCTTGAAGCAGTACTTTGTTTGAAGTACTTTGTTTTTCATGAAAAGTAGTTAGGGTTGTACATTTTGTAAATTCTTGTATATAGGTTGCTTGCCCTTGCCCTGTTTTGCCCTGGTCTGTCAGTTTTTGGTCCTGTTGCTTGGTCTTGCCCTGCTTGTTCCTTGGTCTCTCCATTTTTGTCCTGTGGGATGGTCTGCTTTAACCAGTGATCCTACGTCCTTGCTATGCCTGCAGGAGGCATACATCCCCAGATAGAGCCACTGTTAGTCCATTTTCCAATCCTTGCCAAACATTATGAAAATGGCCTCCTCCCTGCAAATTTTTTTGTAAAATTGTCCTACCCCGTGTTCTTCTTGTTGTCACCTTGCTCTGGCGGTTAGTTTCATTCCGCGATCTGGCGACTTGCGGTTTTCTCTTGGTTGTTGAATTCTGGCGGTTTGGTCCTTAGCATCTGGTGACATGGCGGGTGGTCTCTTCTTTTTAGACACGCATTCTCTGGTTTCTTGGCGGTCAGTGGCTAACATTCAATGAACTTGTGAGTGGTTTGCTTTGCTTCAGTTGCGTGGTCGCTGAGTGCTCGGTGGTTAGTTGTGGGGCCCAGTCCTTCAGGGTTTCTTGTCGCTGATTCTCCAGGTCTCCAGGTGGTTACATCTTCTATTTAGTGATCTGGTGACTGTATGTCACGCAATCTCTAAATTTCTGGCGGTTAGTCCCTAACATTCAGTGACCTGGTGGGCAGTCTTGTTTCTTTAGTCGCGCAATCTCCAAATGTCTTGCGGTTATCGGCTAACATCTAGCGATCCTCCGGGCGGTCAGTTGCGTAGTCGCTAGATGGTGGGCCCAAAATTTTCTTAAGCGGAATGACTCTACAGGAGATCTATGGTTGTCGCATGATCGTGAGGAATATTCCTCCCCTTTGCGATCATGCGACCACTGTCCGATCTTCCCAAGGGGTAAGGCTTTTCTCGGCATGGGTCCAGTCTGATTGCTCAGTGGTTTCAACGAGTAGTGTGGCGACAGGTGGCATCACAGTTGCGGAGTTAGAGGTGGGGTCTGGGCTATTTGGCGGTCCTGATAAATTTGTGGCGGCTCGACAAAGTTTTCTTCTTATCGCGGGGTCGCGTGATATTTTAGCAGCAGCACTTTACATTCCGTGAATTGGAAAAATGACTTAGTTGTCAGTTCGCCAGATGACTTAGAGGAGCCTCTTTAACACGTGCAGTGACATGTTCGCTGGATTTAGCTAGATTTTGAATTCATTTCTAAGTTTTTAACAAAGTTAGGATTAAAGTCTTTTAGGTGAATTCAGTGAGTTTGTAGCCAGGTATAGAATTTGATGTCCTTGTGCTTGAGGGAAAGGGGTAATAGGCAAAGCACTTACTTTGGTTTCCATTGTGTTTGATTTGAGGTATTTAGTTGAGATATATAGTCAGGTGACTTTGAGCCCTGGGATAAGGCACTGGTCCTTCCTCCTGAGGTACGCATGGTTAATAACCACAAACACAAACATAAACATTCATTTGATAAACCTTCTATGGACTTGTGTTGAGTATTGTATACATCATTTTGAGACTCTTTTGAAGAAGTGAGTCAAGGGTACACCCGCCTGAGCATTGAAGCTCAAAGAGTAGAAGGATCCTTTGATCCTTGTCAGTTGGCCCTCTTCCTTGTGGACTTTGGAGTGGTGATAGAGACAGGATTTTATTTGCATTATCCACCAAAGTGTAAATCTGCAAGTTGAAGATCAAAGGGAATAATCCACCACCAACAGGGAAAATATGTTGCATATAATTTCAAGGATGTGGCAATAGCTCCTTATGGGGTTTATTGGAGATACATGAGAAAACTGTGCGTAATAAGATTGTTGAATGCCAAAAGGATCGAGTCATTTAGATCTGTAAGAGAGGAAGATGCACGTCTCTTTGTTCATTCAGTGTGGGAGATGTCTGGGCAGGGAAAGAGGCCTGTGAATCTCACCAGCATGTTGTTAACGTATACGTTAGCAACCATGTGGTGAATCCTCTCCGGCAAAAAACAATCCTTTTACAGTGACGCCAATCAAGGTGATGGTGGTGGTGAAATACTGAAGATGTTTTTAGAGCTTGCAACTGTATTAGCAGAAGTCAATATAGGGGATTTCTTTCCTTCCTTGCACTGGATTGACTCGATTTCAGGCGTAAAGCAACGAATGAAAAAAGTACACAGTTCCTTCGATCGAGTGGTCAGAGAAATAATAAAGGAGCACCAGCAGCGCAGGAGGACCTTGCACAAAGAGCAAGAGCATGAACATGCTACTAAGGTCTTTGTTGATGAGCTCTTGGAAATGGAGACTCTTGATGGAAGGGGAATCACAGAAGAAAACATCAAAGCAATTATTTTGGTACAATATCTATTTTTATTTAAAAAAATTGATTGAGTTGCTACTACAATATTTCTCATCGATCTAACATGGCTGCATTATATTTTCAGGATATGCTTATAGCTGGAGTTGAAACGACTTCCGTTACGTTAGCTTGGTTGATGAGTTC
Organism: Chamaecyparis obtusa; assembly: GCA_027943335.1. Classification (NCBI taxonomy): domain Eukaryota; kingdom Viridiplantae; phylum Streptophyta; class Pinopsida; order Cupressales; family Cupressaceae; genus Chamaecyparis; species Chamaecyparis obtusa. The sequence continues at coordinate 298,140 of BSBK01008804.1, forward strand.
GCTGATCAAAAACCCTAATGTGGTGAAGAAAATGCAGGAGGAAATTGAATCCGTAGTGGGCAGAGAAAGGATGGTGAATGAAGATGATGTGGCGAGAATGGAGTACGTGCAGTGTGTGGTTAAGGAGACTCTGAGGTTATTCCCCGCTACACCCCTGATGCTTCCACACGAATCCACAAAAGATTGTAGAGTTGGGGAATACATCATTCCCGCAAAAAGCAGGCTCATCATCAATTCCTGGGTAATTGCAAGAGATCCATCGGTGTGGGAGGATCCTGTGGAATTCAGGCCAGAGAGGTTTATGGGAAGGGATGTTGATATTGCGAGGGACAAAGACTAGTATGATATGTTGCCTTTTGGGGCAAGACGAAGAGGATGCCCGGGGGCCAACATGGCCATTGTGACCACTAACTTTCTTTCGGCTCAGCTGTTTCACTGCTTTGATTGGAGTGTAGAAGGGGATTTGGATATGACCGAAGCGGCCTCGACCATGCGTAGAAGTGTTGACCTTGTAGCTCTTCCTCGTTTCAGGCTCCAGACCTGCCTCTAGAGATTTTTGTAATATTCTGACATTTCCACGTGTGTTATTCGTATTAATCAATAAGTAGAGGTATTCTACGTGTATTTGAAAAGATTTGTTGTTGCAGTCAATATTTGCATTAGTTATATATTGATATAATTATTGGTTATAAAATATTTATGGCGATCGTTGATATAATATGGTTTTATATGTCATATTTTTAATTGTTTATTAATATTGTTTAGATTGTTTGTTTGTTTTGATTTCATGAGATTAGAATAGTGTGACTTTTCATTTTATGATATTTAAAAATATTGATGTATATTTATGTAGCAATAATAATCTATGATAAGTTTAAATAATGACTAGCAAATAATAGTTTATTGGAAATGGTGAAAAAGATGTGAAAAAGGTTACACATGACAAGGACAAACTTTTTTATTGATAATGAAAGTTTGTGTATATGATAATCAAGACTTGCAAAGTTTGAGTATGACATATAATAAAAATGATTGTGATTGCAATATAATTTACTCTAAGTTTAAGTAAATAATAGTTTATTGTTAATGGTGAAAAAGAACAAAGCTAAAGAGGAGTGAAGTTCCTGCCAAAAAAATATATTTAGAAAAGAGTTTGGAAGTATTAAAAAAAATATATTTAACTTTACAAGGAAATGTTGGTATGCCTATATAAAGAGTTTTGAAATTATACTTTGAACTCTTAAAATTATGTATATATTTTTGAAATGTTAATGTGTTGTGTTTATATTTAACATTTTTGTTAAAGGAAAGTAAAAGTTTGTTTTATATTTAACATTTATTTTATGTATGAATTATATTGGCAATTATTTATGCAAAGAGTTGAAACATGTAGAGTTCCTTTAAACCTAGAGGAGGGTATGATATACTAGGTTATGAGTTGCCCTTTTGTACAAAGCATTTGCCATTTGAAATGTGTGTGGTCTTTAAGAAGGAAAGCAAAGGAAGTTTGCATTTGAAATATGTATTGTTTTCAATAATGACAAAAAAGTAGTTGCATTACCAATATCACAATGTGGTTATAATCATTGTTTACATGAAATGTAGAAATAGATTATGACATATATTTTTAATTATAGTACATTGTAGATAATTAGTAAGATAAATATATTTATTTTAGTTTGTGCACAAAAAAAAATGAAAGAGATAGTACAATGAACATATAGTAAAGAGGCATGTCTTAAATCGTAGAGATATTTGAAATTAATAAATATTATTATATTTCAAAAATAAAACAAAATTAAAAACATACAATTTACAATTTATTTCTTTCATTATTTTGACAAATAGTCTATAAAACTATTCAATTAAAATATATAAAATAGTGGAAAGAAGCCTAAACAAACTACACACGTGTGTAACTAAAATCAAGTTTTGATTGTCAAAATATAAAATTAATTTTTCTATAACAATTTGATATTATAAAATTAATTGACCTTGTGAAACTAGATTCCTTAACTTTTTAAAATTAATGAAATTTTGTTAAAATATTTATATGTATATTTTAACAAAGATTAATGTTTGTTTTAAATTAAAACTATTTTCAATTTAATTTATTAAAAAAAATAATAATAAAAATATATACCAAATGAATATATAAATTAATATTTTTTTCTAGAAAAATACTAAAAGAATATCAACATAAAATAGAATAGGAAAAAAAAAATTTAAATCCCATTTCATAAACTCTAAAATGAAGGCAATGATTTTTATAATCAAACTTTTCATGACCACCGTATGAACTTTCCCCCGCAATTGCAGGACCCACCGGAAGAGGCTCCTTCTCCTAAGTGGTATCAAGCGCACATTTAATATTTACCATAGGGACTTGAACAACATGTGAATTCCATCTGTCCGTCCTCGCCCACTCAACCAACAAAAAAGTTGAAATTTTTTGCATACCTGCTACAAGTACAATATTTAATCATGGGTTAAGTTCTTGGCGTTGTCTATAGTTTAGGCCTAAGACATGAACTAAAAAGGTTACACATGACAAGGACAAACTTTTTAATTAATAATGAAAGTTTGACTTAATAATGAAAGTTTGTGTATATAATAATAAGACTTTATAAAATTTTAGAATGACATATAATAAAAATGATTGTGATAGGACAATTATATTTTATAAAATGAATTCTATAGCAGATGAAAATGTTTCCCACCTTGATTTTGAGGAACTTGGTAAGAAATGTGGGCCCATTATGGTGCATGAGTTCTTGAAAATCTAGGAAAAGAAAATGATTTTGATAGGACAACTATATTTTATTGTTTGAAAAAATGATAAAAAGTTTATTAATCAACATGTCTAAAATTTTTAAACTTCCATTACTATCATATAAAAATAATTCTACAACACCTGAAAACATTTCTCCACAATGATGTTCACGAACTTGGTAAGAAATGTGGGCCCATTATGATCCTCAAATGGTTTCTTCTTCAGCTATGACCCATAAGTTCTCGAAAATCCACCATATGAAAATGATTGTGATAGGACAACTATATTTTATTGTTAGAAAAATTCATAAAAAGTTTATTAATCAACATGTCTAAAATTTTCAAATTATCATTCCTATCATATAAAAGGAATTCTATAGCAGCTGAAAAGGTTTCCCCACCCTGATTTTCACAAACTTGGTAAGAAATGTGGGCCCATTATGATGCTCAAATGGTTTCTTCTTCAGCGATGGGCAGCTGAAAATGTTTCCCCACCATGATTTTGACGAACTTGGTAAGAAATGTGGGCCCATTATGATGCTCAAATGGTTTGTTCTTCAGCAATGGTGCAGGAGTTCTTAAAAATCTATGAAATGAAAATGATTGTGATAGGACAACTATATTTTATTGTTAGAAAAAATGATAAAAAGTTTATTAATCAACATGTCTAAAATTTTCAAACTACCATTACTATCATATAAAAGAAATTCTATAGCAGCAGCGGAAAAAATGTTTCCCCACCCTGATGTTCACGAACTTGATAAGAAACGTGGTCTCATTATGATCTTCAAATGGTTTCTTCTTCAGCGATGGCACAGGAGTTCTTGAAAATCCACGATATAAGTTTTTTTTTCTTGCAAACTAGAAAAAGGATCGAGTCCCTACGATGCGTAAGAGACTAGTGTGGGAGATGTTGGGCAGGGAAAGACGCCTATTAATCTTGCTAACATGATTCTAATGTATACATTAGGGACCATGTGACGAATCCTTTCTGGCAATGTACACTCTTTTTATAGAGATAATCAAGATGTCCTTAGTGTTGGAATAATGTTTATTTTATCTGTACAGTGCTCAGTAGTTGAGCATTTATTACATAGTCTAGAACTCTCTTGAAATATATGTATAATGTCTGGATTTCTCCTTATCTTATCTTATCTTCACCGTAGTTGTTGTAGGAACTTTTTAGAGGCTTGCAGATAGTTTATAAATATTGTAGCCTCCTTGTATTATTGGTGCAAGGAAATATCACAGCATACTATTGTATAATTCTGCAGTATTTACTCTGTAAAATTCTGCTATGTTTAGTGAAATTTTTGCTCTGTTTTTGTTACCAGTCTATTCTTCTTCTTTTTTATCATGGTATCAGAGCATTTTTAAATCTTGGGCATGTGACGTGGGATTTGTTAACTTGTGAAGTTCTGATTTTTGCAAGTTGCAAATTGGTGGAGTAGCACTAAAACTTTTTTAGGGCAGATTAAAGAATCTCTACACAAATTTGGTGAGAAATTTTCATTTTTTCTGAGTATTGAAAATCTGAATTGTGTTTCATTCTCATCCAAAAAGGAGAGAATTAGACGTAATGGACTCTCTTGGAACTACTTTGCCTACAGTAAAATTGAATGGAAAAAAATGTTATGATTGGGTCTCTCATATAGAAATTACTCTAACCCTTCAAAATTGTTATGAGATTGTCACTGGCAGTGAACAAAGACTAGCAAATCTAGGAAAAGATCAAGAAAATTAGGATGAAAGAGACAAAAAGGTAGCAACACTAATCAAGCTTACACTTTTAGAGGAAGTTTTTCCAGAAGTTCGTAATGAGAGAAGTGGAGTTAAAGTATGAAAATTTTTGAAGAATCTATATCAAAATTCAAGTGATGTATGGATCTTATCTCTCACTATAGAGTTATATAATATGAAATTATCAAGTTCACGAGAACTAGTCCCTCATCTAAGTAAATTGAAGGAAAAGAAAAATGAGCTTTCTTCTCTTGGAAAGGATATAGATGATAGAGATTTTGTGCAAATTATATTACAAAGTCTTCCAGGATCTTATCAGACATTTATAAGAGGATTAAATTCTATAGACAAGTTAACGAGTATTAAATCTGAAGAATTATGTGCTAACCTAGTTCAAGAAGAGAAAAGGCAAATTAAAGAAAGAGAATCATTTAGTGATGAATCTCATGCATTCATAACAAAAGGAAAATAATTTTATAAAAAGTCACAAGATAATCAATCTAAATAAAGAAATTGGAAGAATGAAAGTAAAAGTATAGATTATAATAAAAGTAAATGGAAATGTACTTATTGTGGCAAAATGGGTCATAAGGCAAATGAATGTTTCAAAAAGAATAGAGATATAGAGAAGAAGATAAATAAGTCAACAAAGTTTGTTAATTCTAAAAGAAATGCTTCTTGTGTTGCATATAAAGAAAATAATTCTTTCAGGGATGATTGGGTTATTGACTCTGGTGCTACATAACACATGTTTCATAATAAGGAACAATTTGAGTCAATAAGTGAAAGTAGTGCAAAGAAAATATATTTGAGAAATAATAGTACTTTAGAATTTGAAGGGACTGGAAATGTTAAAGTTGATAATGGAGTGTTAAAAAATGTGAAGTTAGTTCCTGAATTAAAAACAAATCTACTTTCTGTATCTCAAATTGCAAGTCAAGATAAAATAGAATTCTATAATGACAAACGTTTAATCAAGGATGTGAACAATAATTATAAAGTGACTGCGGTTGGTAAAATGGAGAATGGATTATATAAATTTCAAGAATTTACTTCTAACAATGGAGATGAGAATTTGTGTGCTATTGTCAAATATGATGATATGAGTAGGTTATGGCATGAAAGAATGGGACATATCAAATATCAAAGTCTCAAGCTTATGGAGAAATTACATATGGTGCATGGGCTTCCAAAAATCTCATCAAGCCATAAGGTATGTGAAGGATGTGCAATGGGAAAGCAACATGTGGAAAGTTTCCCACAAGGTAAATCATGGAGGGCAAGAACTCCTCTATATTTAGTTCATAGTGATATAATGGGTCCTTTTAGAACACCTTCAATTGGAGGATCAAGGTATGTTCTCACCTTTATAGATGACTATACTAGAAGAATTTGGGTGTATTTTTTACAAAAGGAGGATGAAGTATTTCAAAAGTTTAAAGAGTTTAAAGCTATGGCTGAAAAACAAAGTGAAAATATCTAAAAATAATAAGAATGGATAGAGGGACTGAGTACTTAAATAAAACCTTCTTGGATTTTTGTAAAGTGCATGGCATAAAAAAAGAATCAACAGTTTCTTATTCACCTCAATAAAATGGGGTTGCTGAAAGAAAAAATAGAACTATAATAGAAATGGCTAGATGTATGCTTCACTCTAGAAATCTAGAAACTAAATTTTGGGCTGAAGCAGTTCATACTGTTGTTTATATTCTGAATAGAACACCTACTAAGGAAGTTTTGAACATAACACCAGAAGAGGCATGGAGTGGAAGAAAGCCTACAATATCTCATTTTAGAGTCTTTGGTTGTAATGCATATGCTCACATTCTTGATTAAAGAAGGAAAAAACTTGAAAGGAAAAGTGAGAAGTGCATAATGGTTCGATATAGTGAGGAGGCTAAAGGATATAGGTTATACAATCCTAAAACAAATGAAATTCATATCAAAAAGAATGTATGGTTTGATGAAGATATTGAAAGTAATAATCCTCCTACATTATCTTACTTTCCAATCTTGTTTGAAGAAGATAAGTCTACTTCTACTAATGATCAAAATCAAGCTATGCAATCTTGTGCAGGTGGAGAAGGGACACAAGTTGAAGAATCAAGTGAAAGTGATAAAAAAAATACGCAGAAAACTAGAAGTATTCAAGAAATTTATCAAGAAGGTCCTAGAAATATGTTTGCTAACTATGCTCTAATGGCTAAGGTGATGCAGGTTGACACTTCAAGCACATATGAAGAAGCAAAAGGAAAAGATGAATGGAAAGTAGCTATGCAAGAAGAGTACAACTCTTTGATGAAAAATAGAATGTGGGAATTGACAACACTTTCAAAAGGAAAAAAATGTGGTTGGTTGCAAGTGGACTTGGGTGACCCCACAATAGTGGGTTACACTTTGTTAGACATGCTGATTTTTGCTGAAATAACACATTTTTAATAAAATATGATGATTAAGCCTTGAGATGTTCCATTTGAAGGAATTAATTAAAAATGGTTAGCTCAAAGCCTCTTAGATAAAGAAAACATTGATATAACATATATACTCATTCATACCTACAATGGAGTCTCCTTCGCACCTATTAAAATACTGACAAAAAATTATTTCGACTTTATCTTTTGGAAGATCAAATGAATCAATTTGACAAACCTATCTATGTAGTAAGGTACCACTTAGAAAAATATTTGCAATGATTATAATGTTAATATATATTAAGTTTAGTATTATTTTGTATTTTTGGTTTTACTAAACATAGATATTTCACCGTATGTCTACCTCAATGTTTGACGTTTATCTAAAAATAGTAAATGAGAGAGAAAAAATTGCTAAAAAATATCTATGCCATAGATATTGAAGTTCTTTTTCTATCAAAAAAATAAAAATGAAATTGGACAAATACACGACAAGTTATAAGCTATGTAGTCAAGGTAAGTCAAAATTATGGTTTAGTCAACTTCAAATGTTAGTAAAATATGCAATAGTCATTCTAATGTCATCAAACCAATTGCATGCCCTCCTAATGATTTTAAAAAACTAAATTCAAAAGATTCACATTGATATCTATTTTAGAAAAAAAGTTATGCTCTATGAAAACTATGTAACTCTTTGAAAATGACATTTTCAGAAACATACCAGTTTTCATGGGAGAAAGAAAAAACCATTCAAATCAATTCAAAAATAAAAATAAAAAATATATTTAGAATCTTGAAAAAAAATATTAAACACTCTAATCTACTTCATCTTCTAATTTCAAATGGTTTAACGACAATATGCATCTGAATCTAAAAAGTTTTTTCAAAATGTAGAGTTCAGTGTCCGTTCAGGCAAAAAAATGTAACCTACTATTGTGAGTTCACCCACCTATAAAACAAAGTTCACATCAAATGGAGCTATTGAAAAACACAAAGAAAGGTTAGTGGCTAAAGGATTCTCACAAATAGAAGGTATTGACTATACTGAAACTTTTGCTTCACTTTCTAAAATGACTTCCATTCGTACAATAGTTTCTTTAGCTGCAAAGTTTGGTTAGAAATTTTTTCAAATGAATGTAAAAAGTGCATTTGTACATGGCGATTTAAAAGAATAAATTTACATGCAACAACCACCTGGATTTGTTAAAATTGGTGAAAAAAATTTGGTGTGTAGATTAAAACAATTATTATATGGTCTTAAACAAGCACCAAGGGCATGGTACTCCAAAATAAATGAATACTTCACAAATGCAGGATTCAAAAGAAGTAAAGTTGATCCAGATGTGTATGTGAAATATAGTGATGATAAAGTTGTTATTATTGTACTATATGTGGATGACTTGATCATTACATGAGATCACACACATAATATTGAAATAACCAAAGATCAACTCAAACAAGCTTTTGAAATAACTGATCTAGGATTGATGCATTATTTTCTGGGTATGCAAGTATGACAAGAAGAAGGAAGGATCATGCTTTATCAAACTAAATATGCTCTTGATGTATTAGAAAAATTTAAAATGAGTGATTGTAAATCATCTAATACACCATGTGAAGTAGGACTAAAATTGAGTGCTAACTATACTCAAAAGAAGGTGGATGGAAAGTTGTATAGACAACTTGTAGGAAGTCTTTTGTATCTTACTATAACTAGACCAGATCTTGCATATGCAGTTGGTATTGTATCTAGGTACATGGCAGATCCACACATTGAACATTGGAAAGCAGCCAAAAGAATATTAAGATACATTAAGGGTACTTAGCAGCTGGGCATTGAGTACAAGTACGGAGGAGAGCCTACTCTAGTTGGATATATAGATTTCTATTATGCAGGTAACATTGATGATAGAAAATCAACTTCATGGTACATCTTTCATCTTGGATCCGGGCCAATTTCTTGGAGCAGCAAGAAGAAATCAATAGCGGGACTCTCATCTACAAAGGCATCTCAAGAAGCATTATGGCTTAGAAGACTACTTGAAGAAACACACCATCACCAAGAATCTCCAACTATTATATTTTGTGACAATCAAAGTACTATTAAATTAGCAAAAAATCCGTATACCATCCCAGGTCCAAGCATATAGAAGTGCATTATCATTTTGTTCATGATTTAATTGAAAGGCAAGGAGTAGAGCTACAATTTTGTGGAACAGAAGATCAAGTTATTGACATATTTACAAAAGCATTATCTATTGTAAAATTTGTCAAACTCAAAACTTTGTTACAACTCAAAGAAGTTCCTATCCTCTCCAAATAAACATTATAGGAGGGTGTTGAAATAATGTTTATTTTATCTGTATAGTGCTCAGTAGTTGAGCATTTATTACATAGTCTAGAACTCTCTTGAAATATCTGTATAATGTTTGGATTTCTCCTTATCTTATCTTCACCGTAGCTATTGTAGGAACTTTCTAGAGGCTTGCAGACAGTTTATTAATATTGCAGCCCCCTTGTATTATTGGTGCAAGGAAATATCAGATCATACTGCTGTATAATTCTGCAGTATTTACTCTGTAAAATTCTGCTCTGTTTAGTGAAATATTTTGTAAAATTCTGTTCTGTTTAGTGAAATATTTGCTCTGTTTTTGTTACCACTCTGTTCTTTTTTTTATCACTCAGAGATTGTGGTTGTAATGGAGATTTCGTTTCTTACCAATAACATGAGCAGGAGCCTATCACTAAGATACACAATTGCTTTGACCTTTAGAATGAGCAGGAGCCTATTACTAAGGTAGAAATTGATGAGCTCTTTGAAATGTGGAGGTCTTGATGGAAACTCAATCAAGGATAAAAAGGTCAAAGCCACTGTTTATCTAAGTAGTGAATACAATCCTCAATTATTAATTTTATAAATTTATTTAGTACGAATTACTTTTAATTGATGTAACGGGCTTCATAATATTCGTAGGATATGCATCTGTCCAGAGTTGAAATGAATTCTGTTACGTTCAGTTCGTTGATGATTTCGGTGATTAAGAGCCCTGACCTAGCGTAGGAAATAGAGTGGGAAATGGAATGGGTAGTTGGAGAGAAAGTCGTTGATGATTTTGGCGATTAAAAGCCCTGATGTGTAAAAAATAGAGTGGGAAATGGAATGCGTAGTTGGAGAGAAAGTCGTTGATGATTTTGGTGATTAAAAGCCCTGATGTGGTGTAGAAAATATAGTGGGAAATGGAATGGGTAGCTGGAGAGAAAGCATAGTGAACGAGGTTGATGTGGCAGGTATGGATTACATTCAGTGTTTGAAAAGGAGACTCTCGGGCTACACCGAATGGTACCATTGTAGCTTGCACATGATTGTAGAGTTGCAATGGTCATCGTCCCATTGGAACAGACCCATTATTGTGGGACGATCGTTTAATATTCAGGCCGGAGAGGTTTCGGAGTACAGATGTTGATGTTGGGAGGACAAATATTGATGAGCATAAAACAACAATGCATTGTTAAACTAATCATTTGAGAAGGAAGATTCCCACTTCTATGTAGATGTATTTCCAATGTTGGTGAGCATTAATTTCTTATACCAAACATCCATTGTTTGGCATCCATTGTCAAATTAATTATTCAAAGCAGAATCTTCTCACTAGAAACTTCCCATCATTATTAGATGTATGTTTAATATTTGCGAGCATTAATTTTTGACACCAAATATCAAAGTATTACAAAACTAATCATTTAAATCATAAGATTCTCACTAGATGCTTCACACCATCATCTAGATGTATCTCCAATGTTGATGAGCATTAATTTCTCACACCAAACATCTATGCAATTTCAAACTAATCAATTAAAATATAAGCTTCCCACCACCATTTATGTGCATCTCTAGTAACTTTCGTCCATTATTTGACATGTCACTACTACATAAGATATTTTTAGACAAAATTTAAATTATTTTAATTTTTTTGAATTAAAAATTAAGACAAAAGAAACATATTTTCTAAAAGGAGACAAGGTGTAGAGGAATGGCGAATAATTTTTGACTTTTTTTTTCTATTATCTATATAATTATTTTTGTTTTGACCTTATTATATTCTCTACCTTTATAAAAAGTAAATTATTTTTGAAATTTCAATCAAACAAGAACAAAAAGTTATCTTGTAATGCAAGGAACATTGCAAAGATTTATATTTGTTGGGAAAAAATATTTCAAAACAACAAAGGAATCCAAATATGCCTTAACAATTTATTGCATCAAATCCCCCACATTTTTTTGATGACTAGGTTGTAATATGAGAAAGATATCAATTGAATCTTGGTTTAGTGATTGATATATTTCTTATACATCTAAAAGTGGGAAGCATTTATTAGGTTTTTTTTTGGGGGGGGGGAGGAGGGGGGTGCGTGGGGGGTAGGTAAGGGTTTAAGGTTTTTTATGAATTGAGAGAGATGTCTCACGGATTGGGGCAAACAAAAATATTGGTAGGTTTTAGCATCTCCACAAATTGTGGATTAATGTAATTTTTTTGTTATTTGGCTAGAGTCAAACACCAAAATAGATATTTATTTTCATTTGGTGAATGCTTTGTTGATTTATGATCTTAGTTTTCTTCGCAGATTCCAATGTTCAACAAATTTATAATTATGTAAAATTGGTTTCTTTGTTATGGAAATGAGTACTAAAAAAATTATTTTTCTTATAATAAACCTTGTGTAGTCACTAAGTACATGAGGTATACTTGTGCTTCTCATCAAACATTTTTTGCAAAATTTTTGTTTGCAACTTTGACTTAATTTTGAGAAGCTTGCTCTTGAGAAATCTTGTATCTATTAAATTTACGATTCTAGTGACTAGCAAGCTTTTTTATAGGTTTAATAATGCATTTTAAAGTTTTTCTTAGTTTCCTAATAGTTGAATCCATTGGGTCCATCATCGTAAGTGTAGATGTAACCTTAGAATGTATGATCAAACTAATTTTCGGACACAAGTGAATGTTTTGTCCAACTTTCAAGAAATCATAGAGTGCATTTCCATAGCACTCTTGAAATTTTTTTAAAAATAATTCTTTGATTTTCCTTCAACCTATTGTGATCTTACTCTTGGAAGGGGTGGGGATATTTCCCATGAAATTGGTTATAGTTTTTGGGTTGCTAGTATCGACCTCTATTCACAAGTGTATTCACTATTGGCGATAATTTTATTCACATTCGAGCTTTGATCTCAGCTCATAAATAAGTGTATTTTAGTGTTTGACTCATGTAGATACACTCTTTATACCTAAATTAATATTTTGTTCAAATGCCTCTATTTCATTTTGAAACTAAGAAAAAACTATGTGCATATTATGTTAATTATAAAGCTAGGATGGAAAGGGTGCTTTTGCATTATTTACTATTTCAAACCTATGACCTCTCATTGGAATGTTTGGATGTGCTACTAGTCTCTTTATGGCTTGCATTGTGCTCCACCCCTTTGTGGTTTAGAGTATGGATTATTCTTCCAATGTTCTATTTGAGACACACTTTGTCCTAGGGCATTTAATATGATTCTATACCACCTTACTGTCTTGGACTAGCTAACTAGTCCTAGGACCACCCATTAGTATGCGGGGACACCCTAGTATGAAATTAGGGTCCACCATTTATGGTTTTATTTTGAAATGCATTGCATGGAGTTTGAACATAAATATTAGCCTTTATGTTAAAGTTAGCATCCTTAGTGTGTTGTCGAAACCTTCATTGCTTTTTCATTAATGAACAAAATGGGTACTCTAATGGTCAATGTGCTTTTGGATTAGATTGTGTATATTTTTAAAAATATATTTTAATATACACAATCTAATCCAGAAGCACATTGACCATTTGAAATGGATTGTGGAAATCTGATACTTTTAATGGGTACTCTAGTTTTGCTAATTTTATCTACATCATTTTTTTTGGTATTTGATGTCGTGATTACAAAATATTTGACAATATTTAGTTTGATTTATGTAAGGTGAATATTTTTTAATAAGAGAAAACCTGTTTTGATGGGGCCTTGAAACCTATTACAAATATAGTTTTATATGATGTAGAACCCAACACCATCTAGCTACAAAGACTAGAACTCAAACAACTAACAACTAAACAATAATTAGCCTAAAAGATATGAACATGAAATAACTTTGACTGCAACAAAATGGTTGGAATGGGCTCTATATAATAGTGATTTTATTCAACTTCATTAAGAAACTATGGGTTTTACTGGTTTGCACGACGGCAAACCTTGGGTTTTGATAAGGCCCCCAAAATCTTAACAGACATGGAAAATTAGATAAACATTGAAAACCATTTCCAAACAGAGACCAACCTCTCACAAAAGTGAGAGGACAAAGAAGGGGTTTTTATAGGATCCCCTAACATTCACAAGAAGCTTTAAAAGATTAAACAAAAAAGAACCATTTCAAAAATTGAGGTTTTGGAATGCTCTCCAAACCTCCATGTGTTTCGGCTTAGCCCCCACAAGAAAAATTCTATTATTAACTAATGCATCCCTCTAGCTAGTACATAACTCTCTTGTAAAACTCCTTTCCACATAGATAGTAAATGATCCCACCTAAATAGGATTAGAAAAGAATGAAAAGACCATCAAGGAAAATAGGATCAACCTCATATCCATGAGATCACAATGAAGAAAATCCCACACACAAAAAAAAACACCCCCTTTTGAGTCGTATTTTACCTCTATAGGAATGAATTCCACCTAAATAAGACAAGAGAGGGTGAGTGAGGGAAAAGGAAGATGAGTGAGCCACACCCAAATTGTAACTAGACAAATAAACCCCACATCAATAGGCACTAGATCCACCTCAATAGGAACCTTGTATGGAGACAACCATCCATGAAGGATGAGGACAATGAAGATCCTAGGCACCAACAAAATACCCCTTAAAAAAAAACATAAGAAGGCCAAGTTGTGCCCTTTAAACTTCTCAGTAACTATGTGGCCTTTAGATAAAATAGCACCATGAAATGAAGTAGCGCCCACCACGAACAAGGAACCACAATGCAAAACATAGTTTTTACAAATGATAAAGAAAGAACACCGAGACAAGCCTTAACAATAATTAAAAAATAACGAGCCCATAATAGGAAACCATAGCACTCGACATAAGAGAACATGTCATGTCACCATAAGAACCATCTCTTTAGAGAAGACAAACCAAAACTTGAAAAAACATATCTTCTCTCAAATAAATGACATTTAAGCACTCAGAGACAATGAATGATTCCACAAAAATTGGTAGAGGAGAGAACCCCAACCACCACTATCTCTCTTCCAAAAATGCCAAAATGCTACATTGTCCCTCCACATAAGCCAATGAACTTAATAGAACTAGTAAATCTCTTTCTCAAACAAAGAAGAAGGATGAAAATAATAAATATGAAAGGGGCCTAACATCCATAGAGCCCACCATATCACTCACCAAAGAGAAGGGAAAAAAAGACACCAAACACCACCATGGGGTAGAGAAAACAAAACCTCCACCATGCCTACTAAATAGGGTTTCTTAGAACCAATAGTGCCCAAAAGATCCATGCTATTGGGACTTGTGCGACCATTTCCAATAATGCCTTTAGAAACCCCATAAAATAAGGTTTGAAAAGTGTCTGATGAAGTGTCAATTTGTACATAAACACTCTATCTCTCCATGGCTCTAGGAAAGTAGACAAGCACAAGAAATCAGACACCCAAGTGGCTAGAGAAGTAAACTAACACATGGCTTGGTGAATGTGTAAATCTCCCTCATTCTTCATCATCATCTTCTTTTCCTTCTTAATCACTAGTAGCCTCATCTGACGCTCCCATGAAGATACCACAAACCCTAGTATTTGAAGGGGTTTGAAACCTTTCACAAGCATATTTTAAGGAGGATTTGGAATCCCAAATAGGTGCAAAAGAATAATCATTTCAAAATAGAAGACAAAAAATAGTGATAAGTCAAAAAATTAGAGACATGAATCATACAATGAACCATCTACCCATATTAACATAACTTCTAAAGAGTAAGCTTCATAACACAAGATTTTCAAGGCTCCCTAAACCTTAACCTGCATCAAATTACTACCCTCTCAATCAAGAGGATCTTTGTGGTTTTGAAGGACTCGCCAAAAATTTTCTTTGGATTTTAAAATGGATCCCAAAACCATCAATACAAACTTCTTGAAGATATTTATCATTAATGAACTAGCTGAAACTAGGGAGTTTTGTAGTGCTCCCTATTCTAATAGAATGAGTCTCCTAATCAAGGAGATCCTTAGGGTTTTAAAGGATCCTCAAACATTGTCCTTAGTTTTTTTCATGGCTCCCAAGACCATCAAAACAAACTTCATTAGAAGATAGATCATCAAGTATGAAGCTAAAGCTTTACGGATTTAAAGGGTTCTCCAAACCACTATAGGATTTGGCTTAGCTCCCACAAATGCCTTCGGTTTTAAAATAGACCCCAAAATCATGGTAGGGTTTTGAAAGGCTCTCCAAACCATTAAAAATAGAAAAAACTAGCCAAGATTCACCACCTCAACTACCAAAATCCTCTCCACCTCAATAGAAGAGGATCCCACCTCCTTAAGGGTAGCCAAAAGAGCGATAAAACCAATTAAAACATAACTATCTTATTCAGTCTCATTTCCATGAAACTAGCAATAGGGGAAGAGAAACATGAAACACCACACCTCCTCAATCAAAGATAAAATATCCTCCCCTATAAAAGATACCTCTACCTCAATAGGAGTGTTGGAAAAGGGAGGAAATTATTAAATGAAGCACACCACCAACACAACCATGCTTAGACACCCCACATCAGTAGGGAGAAAATCCACCTATAAAGGAGCTTCAAAGAACAAAAATGAGAGAGACAATATAAGATCCCACAACTAAGATAAATTTGGCTTTAACCAAAGCTAACACAAGATTGAAAAAGATAAAAAGACTCTAACCAAAAATGAGAAAAGGAGAACATAGGCCCTTGAAAACTAGCAACTACTAGATCTGCGTGAATGAGAAGAAAATTAGAATAGAAAAACCCAACCACCAACTGTAAAGAAAAAACACAAATAGGGGAAGGGAGCACCTGAAGGATAAATAAAATGAGAGCTTTAGAGAAGTCATCCCTAGTAGAAACAACCACAGTATATGAATCAACATATCTCCACGATTCTCCACAAAATATTTGAAGTCTCTTAAAGAACACCCAAAAAAAGCCCCAACCCTTGGAAATGTTGAATCCTATAGAAAAAAGATAGAAACAACAAAACGTACAACAAGGACCAAGTAGACACAAATACACCACACAAAGACCCCACAAAGTAGTGCACAACAAAAAAAACCAAAGAAAATAAAATCATGATAGAAAGACACAACCTGGAAAACCACAAAGCCCCCAAAAGGAAGACCAAAGCCAAATAGAAAAGTGCCAAAAATAAAAATAAAAACCCACGAAATAGAGAAACCAAGCGTGACCAAGCCACCAACCAACTCCAAATGGATCATAGAAGCTAGCCAAGATAGACCCCCGAGCCCGTGAGACATGGAATCTCTGCCTTAACCAAGCCACAAAGAAAAAACAAACTCCTCCAAAACAAAGTACCCAGATCAACCTCAACTAGAAGCACCATCTCGTGAGATGACCACCGATACCAAGACCTCTCGGCTCCACCATCAAGAATAGGCACCCCAACCATATCCCTCCTACCAAGCCAAGAGAAGAAAACAACTCCAAAACTGCCAACTATAGCGCTTGTCCCAATGATGGAAAACATAGAAGCCCTACCTCCTCCCCTACTCCCTCCCAAAATCTCGCCTAAAGATAACTCAATGCCACAAAAAATAGATCACAAGGGCCAAATCCTAATTAATAAAAGAGCTCGACCAGTAGTAGCACAAGGGAACCACCAAAACATGCTGCCAGACCCGAAAAGGCCTCCAACACTAGACCAAAAAGACAAGAAAAGAGCCAACGAGAGGCAAGGGCTGACACTAGGAAAAGGTGGACAAAAAAAATTGAACCAGCTCGGGGAAAATAGGACCACAAGAAGACTTCAACCACATGAACACAAAACCCACAAACCCCAATAAAATTCATGCCAAGGAAAAACAAAATCTAAGCAAGACTAGAGAACAACAAAGCAACGAGATCATCATCGACATTGTTGTCTTCATCTACAAAAAAAAATATCCGCATAAACCCTACTCCTCTTCCCACTCCTCAACTTCTTGCTCGACGCTCCTTCATTTTAAAATACTCCCACCCATTGTTATTTGTCAAGACATGTCAAGAATTATATAAATGGAATGTTACCTTTCTACACTTTCACTAAATAGTATTTTATCTATTTCAATATTGGAGTATTTGAAAGAGCTTTTATAAAGTGACAATATTTGGAAGTTATTGAACTTCTCACAATGATGAATTTTCTTGTGTTTGTGATAATTATTGATTTCTTATAAATATATTTTTCTTTAGTGCAAGCTTCTGCGATGAAAATACAATTCATTTAGCAATATAATTTTTTGAGAACTGTGCATCTCTTTTCTTTAATAATATAATTAATGTGTTAATCAAGAGAGAACACAATAAATTTTAATAATATAATGGTTCCAAAGGTGTTAGGAGGGGGTCTTTCAAGGTCATTGGAAAAATTTGTAGTAATAGGTGGTCTTCGTATTTATGCTACTTTTAACAATCTTTATAATGTGGATAATATATAACTTTAGTTGGTGTACAAATGGAACCCATTATGTTATCTTTTGGCACATAGCCATCTTTGCACCAAACCAATAGTTTTATTTTGATAATTCTCAATGGTTAACCATCTCTTCAATCATACACCAATCTTATGTTTGTATTGTTCTATATATTGAAGAATATAGAATAGATAGTCTAGATTTCTATCTTTGTTTTTGATGTTATAAACATACATACATATATATACATAATTTATATCAGAATTTTTTCAGACCATTCTACTTTACTCTACTGTATGGCTTGTGCATGCACATTTATGTTTTGAGTTCTTGTGTGGTTGTATCTTTCCCTCTGATTTTTAAATGCCGAGATTTTATTTTCCTAAAGTTATCTTAATATTTTCTAGAATATGTAATTTGAATAGTTTTATATGGCTACATTCTCTTATACGTATGATTAGTTTAATTTACATCATTTTTTTATGTTAACCGCATATTTTTAAAACATATAAGTTGACCATTGTGATTTTCATTCATAATTATATAGCTATATAAGGGTAGATATAGTGAATAGAAAAAATTGGTGTTATAAGAGGTGTAAGTAACTATCTCTGGCTCAATACAATGGTATAAAATAGAGGCTTCAATGTATGGAATAAATTGGAAAATGTAAATATTTTTTATGAAGTTCTTTGAAATGTAAAAAAATTATACATGAGCCTCTAAGGTGGATATTATTTCTAGCATCCGTGAACTATTGAAACTATTTCTAAAGCACTACTTTATGGGACGTGTAAGAAATTATGTAAATGACAATATATCATGAATAATACTTCTAGGGGAGAAATGAAATTGGGATTTTATATATTAAGTGTAACATATAAAATGGTGAGAAATTCTTGGATAGATCACTCACTGAATTATAGGTACATGTACAAAGATGTAAAACCTTGTAACAAAGGAATTTTGAGGAGAACAAGATAGGGCGCCAAATCATGATCTTCACAATGTAGGGTTTGTGATTGGTATTCCTTTCCCTAAGAGATGGAATCGTAAATGATATGAAAAGGAGAATAGGATATATGAAAGTAAGTGCTAAATGAAAATGTGAATGATGTAATCACCTTAAGCAAAAGTAGAGGACAAAACTTTAGATCTCAAATAACCTATCAAGAAGCTATCAAAATATGAAACCATATCTAGATCCGGGACCTCGAAACTTTTATTTCCATACTATGAGAGTTACAAAACTCTAGGTATATGTAAAAATGAGGTATAGGTGAAAATAGGTTTACATATAACAAGGTATAGGTAAATTGTTTTACCTATACCTAAAACTATCAAAATCATAAGTAGAAACATGGATCTGGAAATGTCTTTGAATCAACTTCCTAGATCTATAGTTGTATCTACACTCTGAGACCTATGCCTACACATAAGGAAGAAGAAATTGTTTTGGTGGAAGGGGCTTGCCTCGGTCAAGCCCCTGTATAGG
The DNA here is from genome assembly GCA_027943335.1 of Chamaecyparis obtusa. Classification (NCBI taxonomy): domain Eukaryota; kingdom Viridiplantae; phylum Streptophyta; class Pinopsida; order Cupressales; family Cupressaceae; genus Chamaecyparis; species Chamaecyparis obtusa. The sequence continues at coordinate 317,290 of BSBK01008804.1, forward strand.
AATTAACCTTGAAATGTAATTGAAAGTGCATGAGGAAATGTAATCTAGATCTAAAATATAAATTACCTTATACATCAATGTTCCAACACCTCTTTGGAGATGATCACAAGTGTTGATGTAATAGCTTAGAATCCACATAAACCCAATATGAAATCATGAAACCAAATTCTTGATGAATGTTATAGTTTTCTGCAATGTTGAATTGAGGAAGAGAGAAGAAGGATACTTGATAATGGATGTCTTTAATGGATGTATGCTTGTTTTCTGGAACTCCTTGAATATAAAATATATTTCTTGTGGATGGATTGATTGAAGTGAGATGTATTGCAATTGAATTATTGTAGATCATGAATTATAAGTTTCATGATATGTGAGAAATAGAGGAAGATGTCTCCTTTTATAGTGATTTTAGAGTCCAAAGTCACGAACGATGACTGCATTAGGTAGGAAAATAAAACACCTTTGCATAGGGTTGAGAGCCCCTCTAAAAATTACTTCTTGAGGTATAGGTTAAAATAGTTTTGACCTATACCCGAGAAAAAAAAAATTGTTAAATTATTCAAGGATCCAAGAAGCATTAGGAAATTGCAGGGAGAGATGAGAAAATAAGTGAGAAAATCAAGCATAAATGCATCCAAAATCTAGAAAATAACTAAAATGGGATCTAATAGGTCCTAGATGGAAGATATATGGAGGGATAAATGGGAAATTATACATAGAAATATTAGAGCCATTCTAGAGTTTTGAGAAAATAATATTGATTTTGAGGATGAAAAGGACTAGAAGAACATGAAATCAATGTGGGAACCCATATATGCTAAAATGGGGCTGAAAATGAGCACCTAACAAGGGTTCTTACTTTTTAATACTATACAATAAGTTCCTCCAAGATTCATGTAATTATTTCCTTGGTTTGAAGAGTAGTTAGAAAAGAGATGGAAATATTAGAAAGATGGAACTTCATAGGAAATATTAGAAAGCCTTATTGGAAATGTAAACCTAGGATGAAAAATGTGTATAAATTTTAGGAAATTATTATGTGGATAAAAAGTAATTAATCACTTTATCTCCCTTCATATTATAAGGCTATAGTACCTTGGCCACAAACATAAATTAGATTCCAAAGTTACGCTGGAATTTTTTCCCCTTCAAGCTTTAACATCTTGAAGGCTTCAAATGAGCACATCAAGCTGTTCATATTTAAGTTACGCTAGACTTTTTTACCCTTTCCAGAGTTGTTGCTTTGATAATCCTCTCTGGTATGGTCCTTATCATCTGAATACTCTCAAGGATTTGAGGACTGGGTTAAGGGGTCATCCTAGTAGTCATCAAGCACATCAATTTTTGGGTCCTGAATCTTCTCATGGGTACCAGAAGGGGGAGGGGGAGTGAATTATGTATGTTAATGATTGTAAATTCCTCTTAATCCTTTCATTGACTATAAATCTTTTTATTATCTCTTGTTTCAGTTCCTATCATTATGTTTAATGTTCTCATTTATTATATGGGTACAAAGATTTAGATAAGGGCAGATATAATAAAAGCTACATGGGTTAAACATAAATGATAAAATATTTGTGAGTTCTTATTTAGTTGAGCATTTTTTAGTTTTTTAAAATTTTCATTAATTTAGTGGATTCCAATTAAAAATTGTAAAGAGATGGTTTGACCCTAATTTTTCTATTAAATATAAGGTATCCACATTACTTTGAGAGATTATTGACCAAATAATTTTTTGGTCGAAAAAACTACTAAATCCTACTTATATGCAAATAAAAAATAGTGTCATATACTAGATTCTGTCATATGAATAAATAATTTATTCAGTTGTACAAAATAAAGAGAGAAATAAGCTATGAGAAAAAAGATATCAATAGTGACAACTATTATCTCCCCTTGCACCAAGTAGCCCATGGAAGTGACCCATCTAACTACTTGTAGATCACAATCTCTATATTTAAACAATAGTGTGCAAGGCCATAACCTCTAGGACAACTAACACAAGTAGAATAATAGCTTTAGGGACTAGACCACTAGGATTAGCTACCTCTTCCTATTACTTTCTTCTTTGCTCCTCAAGCTCAGCCATGAAATTTTGTAGATCAATTTCAAACAATTTCTTTTCTATAATTCTGCAAGACCATGTATGCCCATGTATGAAAGGCCATGTAATCCTTTTAAACTTCTATCTCATGCATCTCAAAGTAGCACTCACCTACCAAGAAATGTTAACAAGAATGAGTCTCCTAAGAAACTCAATATGCACTCTAACACAACAATAAAACAAATCATCATTCCTAGCTTCCCAAATCAACCAAATAATTTCACTTGAAATAATAGATGGAAAATCATTAGAATCCTTCTTGAGGCATTGGATAGAACCCAATATCATCTTCCAAGGAGTGATATTAGTTCTAATGGTAAAACCAAATAGAATCCAACCTTCATTGAAAAAAATGAACCTGAAACAAATATGCATAATTATTTTAGGGAATCTACAAATGGGGTATATTTTATATTCCCCATCTACAATAGTGCAATTGAACCTCTACAAGAGTAGACTCCAGAAAAAATAAATTTAAAAAATAAATAAAAACACTTTTTCTTAGGGTCAATGGACTTGGACCAAAGACTTTAAAGAATGAAATGCCAAATAGAGGAGTTAGCCACATGATTCCAATAGGTACAAAGTGGGAAATAATATCATTAGAGTCTGGAAGGGAAGAGTTTAGATCATCTCGGATTTAATCTAGGTGAGGGAGTGTCATCAAAAAAAAGAAAAGTAGAAAAGCTATCTAAAACAAGATAACATGGTTTGGAGAGGGTCATAGAGGAACATGTTGTTCTCAAGATGGAAAAGGCTCTCTATTGGTGCAAGGAAAGCCATACTCCAAAGATAACACTTCTCATGAGAAGAGATGCCCTCCTCTATTAATTTCCTTTAACTATATGATACCTTTATTGGCATAGTGGTTAGCTAACCATCCTTGTAGAAGTGCAAGTGGTTTATCATTATATTTCATATTCCACCATGTGGATCTTTCACAATGTAGACACCTAAAATTGTCCATTCACATTATAATATTAATTTTTATTAATATTCACCCTTAACATATATTTGATTTTTATTAATTAACAATATTGTTATATTCATCTATTTATTTAGTTAAATTAATTAATTATCCCTTGGTATTTAAATTTTATTTAAATTCTTTAATATATTAAATTTATTTTAATATATTATCCCTCCATCTCTTAATATAAAAAAAATTTTAATTATTTTATTCCCCCACTAACCTAAAATTATTCTAAACCTTAATTAAATTAAATTTATCTTAATTTAATCCCTTTTCCCTTCTTCCTAATCTTTTTTGTGCTAATATTCCTGTAATATTGACTAAAAGTTGGATTACCTATAATCATGTGCACAATCACCTTTTCCAAGGTAGCCACCTCTCCATTTTTTTTCTCCTCCAATCATTTCAAATTCCTCTATCCCTCTCAAAGTTAACTTTGACTTTTGCATTGCCTCTTAATCCTAGCCACTCATTTCTTTTGCATCTTAATCTTAGTAGATTCCCTTTTTCCTTTTAATTTTGACCATCCATTCTTTTGCCTCTTAATCTTGTCCACCCATTCTCTAAGTCATTTTATAAAAAGGAGGCCTCACTCATGTTTTGAGACATAGACATCTTTTCACTTATTCATTCTATTGTATCTCCTTGCATCTATTAGATAATTTAGATATCAGATGTTAGTAAATGGAATGAATCTAGTTTACTTCAATCTTGTATCTCCTTCTTAGCTTAATCTTGTATTCATCTTAGATTAATCTTTCTCATTTGCATCATCATTTTGTGAAGATTGTCGAAAGTTCCTCACACTTGTCAATCCTTCACCATAAAATCTTAGTGGAATTTTCATTATTGTGTTGGGAGAGCACACCCACAAAATCTCTAAGATAAAATCAAACAAAATTTTCGGTGCCCTTGTTTTGGCTCATCATAGGCTCTAGTGGAAATTTCGTTGCATTAAAAGTTATTTAGCATGTTTATTCTAACTTAAATGTTTCACATTTCTTCTGATTTCATGCTTTTATTTCTAGTGTAGCTATAAGTTTTTTCATTGCATACATTTTTGGCATGTCTGGTGGGACCCACATCCCTATTAGATCTACACTTTAAAATATTTTTCTAGACTAATCCTTATGCAGGTTGAGTTGAAGATAAAACCCTATGGTTTTGAAATATTCGATCATATCATACAAACAACTTGGAATTTTTTTGTGAAACTTTTTTTGCAAGTGTGGGATGATCCAAATATGTCTCATCCCAAAAATTAGATTTTTGTGATCATTTTTATGTGAGCTATAACTTTTTATTATTATTTTTCTTGAAAATTCTTTTCTAGTCACAAATCAGTGAATTTTTCAAAAAAATATATATTTTTTGAAAGGTCTATGAATTATACAAGGGGTATGTTCTTTGTGTTTTAAATTTTGATGATAAAGAATGGCTCAAAAATTAGATATTTGAAAACTGGTATATTTTGATAAATTAGATATCTAGGGCATAAATCAAGAAATATATCTAGAAATATAATATTTTTGGAACGCTCTCAAATTTATAGTATGGGTCTCTTCTTTTCATTTCTATTTTTGGGTTCAAAATTATTGTTGCCCAAAATTTCATATCTTTCAATTCTAGCCTCTGCAACTGTCTAAGTCCCTGCTGCAACTTGTTTTCACGTGCGAAATAGATTCACAAGGTGGTATGCTTTGTGCCCTTAACCCCATGTTCTTTGATGTGTCACCATGCCCCAGCTCTGATTGCATAGCCTAATTCGCAAAACCCTCAGAGCTATTCAAGTTTGAATGGTTGCAGGAAATACTCTTGCAGGGTTTCAAAAAAAAGTTATCAAAGTCTCGAAAACCCTCTATGTTTTCTACCTTTTGGTCTGAAAGCTCAGTGTGTTTTTGAACTTCACTCGAAAACCCTCTTTGTTTTCGACCCTTTCTGTGTTTTAGACTTCTTCCTCTGGCGGCATTCATTTAATAAGTGTGCAACTCCGACCTGGTGGGGCCCGGTGGCTGGGTTTCCTAAAAAATCTCACGATTGTCGCGTGTTCGCAAGGAATATTCCTTTCCCTTGCGATCATGTGACAGGATGACAGCTGTCGGTGGGCCCACTCTTCATCTGCAAAGGTTAATGCTTGGCAAGATCTTGTGGCTGTCGCTACACCGCTAAGGAAAGTTGATGCCTTTTTAAGCTAGCGGTATAGCGACAACCGTCCGATGAAGGAAAAAAATTGTGGGTCTGTTGTCAGTTCTGTCAGAGGTTCTCATTCCTGATTGGTCAAAGGTGGTGATGTGGAGATAGGTGGAGGTTTGTCAGTGGTGTCAGCTTCCTCAAAGGATTAAGTTCCGAGCAGGATCGACAGTCATCGTTATACCGCCAAGGTAAGATGCACGCTATTTAAGCTGGCAGTATAACGACAACCGTCTGATGCAGTGATCTGTGGGTCCAGGTTTTTGTTTGGTGGTAGTGGAAAGAAATATATGATGTTCGTAAGATCTCATGGGATATTCTGACCCCGTGAGATCTTGCACCCGCCGTCTGATTGGAATCTCAGTTTGTGGATGCGCTGTTAAGAGTTTTTGCGTGGTCGCTGGATGTTGTTGGGGTTAAGGAAAAAGTTAAGTGACTTGGCGACTAAGAGGGAAAATGAACCCAGGGTTACCTTAATGTTAGATTTGCAGTCGGATCCCAGGTGTAATTTTTTGCCAGCAGTTTGAATTTTTTGGCCGACCCAAGGTGTCTTGTGGCAGCGCCTGACAGATTCTAAATGGCTTGTCACATGATCGCATGAAGCCTTTTGGGCTCATGCAATCATACGACCATTGACATTTTCAAGGTGGTGCAACTTTTGGTGGCTTTCTTCTGTAGAGGATGTTGCGAAGTGGTGGGGTAGCTCGAAATTGATTTTTGAGGACATTTTCTGGTTGTGAGCATGATGATGGATGATTTGGTCGATGGGGCCATGGATTTTGTAGGGTACAGTGTGGTGTTCTTATGCCGATGAGACATTAAAGAGTTGGCACCATCTATATTTTCAAATTCAATTCTTGCGAAGATCAAATTTGGAGTCTTTATGGCTTAGTGCGCTTACAGGAGGTAGTTAAGTCCAGGCTTTTTGTCTGCAAGTAGGATCAATACAAGAATGGACATGTAAAGGAAGATATATCTGATCTGTCGAGATATTTGCAGGAGATACATTTATGATCAGAAGTGACTGGTTTAGGGTTGGATTATTTTTATGCAGATGTATGTAACCCTGGTTAATTTTGACTCCTACCTGCGTGTAGTTGAGTGATGTATATAATGTTTTTTGGAGCTTGTAGAGCGGAGAATTCACATTTTGTAAAAAAGAAAGACTCTTTCTTGGGAAGCTATCTGTGGCATTTCTTCCTGCCCTCTGGTTCCCCACAGTCTTTAATTCCCATTGATAATACAAATATTGCAGAGGCAATTTGTGACAATCCTTCATGTCCATGTGCTTCCTTGTTTGGCTTATCTCTTATTGGATTGAAGTCTATGAATTCTTTCAGTGATACTTAGGGTTCCTAATCCCTCTTACTTTCAACATATATGTGTACTACTATGTACGATCTGATTTGGATGAGTTTGTGGATATTCTTCAGCCCCTTGTCATCTTGTCTCATTCCTGTGCCCTTCTGCTAAAAAGAATGTCTTCTTACAGGTCATAGGTTGTGTCTAATGTTCAGGCCCTCCTATGAAACACTTATGCAAGCCTATTTAGTAAGTTGTGACCTACTAGACCTAAGCTTTTCATTGATCCCATCCCTCTATACTGAGATCCAAACCCTAATTTTGGTGCATCACCTAGTAGGTAGTTTGCTTTCTAGTTATTTCCCTTTCCAAGCATTCCTTCTAACCCTTTCCCCTCAAATATTTACTTTCATGTCAAGAAGCAAATAAAGCTAATAATCCAAGAGGAACCAGCCTAGAACCTAGAGGTTTCATCTCGGTTAGCATAAGGTCCCACAACCTTGAGATGATTCCCAAGTTATACTGAGTTATCAAGACTACGAGAGCTTGAGACTCAGTGTATAACAATTATAGTAAGTAAATTAGATCTTGTTGACTAGGTCAAAAGAAAAAAAAAGTTGTGATGAGCTTGCACTTTATTTGCACATAGTTCAATGCATGATTGGGTTTTCTTCCAGGTCTTCAATATTTTATATCTTCTAATAGTGGTTTTGTAAAATGGTTTAGCATGACTAAAACATTTTGAGACTACTAATCCACTTGCTTTGCAGTACGTTCTTTGAAGACTTGGAAAATCTAAGACTACTAATTTATTTGTTTTTTAGGTTGCCTTGGAGATTCAAGTAAACATTGTGTCTTGTTTAAGTTGATTTTCTAGTAACTTAGTTTAATTAGGAAGGTTCATTTCTTGTGGTTTTTTGAGTAGTAGGAGAGTATGCTCTTATCTCTTTATAGATAATAAAAAATCTAGACCTACTTGATTTATCACTTAGAAGTGAATCTTGGATAAATGAAAATGTGTTTGGCATGTTTGGGGAGAAATAATGGAGTAGGAGAGTATTTTTTTTGTTTAAGGAAAATAAAAAATCTATGCCTCTACTTTTTATCCACTTTTACTTGTTCTTTTACCTTTAGAGAGCCTGTCATTGAGGAAAAAAATCTCACAAGTATGACTCAAGTGGGAAAAAGAAAGCCTAGCCCTTCTGACACACTACAATAAAAAAATCTTTGAGATTAATGTCTTAGAGGATGTAGCTATTCAAAAAATAAATATTCTTATATTTGACAATTTTAGGGCTCTAAGGCCTCAATTCTACATGGGGGACTACATTATTCAAGTACTTGTAGGGATATAGGCCTCAATCCTTCTTGTGGAACTACATGGGGTAGTTCCGAATAGATGCCCTTACTAGACACCTTGGGATAGAGATCTAGCTAGTTTATCTCTGAAAGTGATCATAATATTTGTGCAAGGAGGGGGAAGAATCTCTCCATTAGATTACTCACCATTAGTATTCCCTTGATCATTTGTAGGTGGCTAATATGGAAATGAAGATCTCATTGTGTACTCTCCTTTGAACCATATTTTGTTTAGCTCTTGGAAAAGACACAAACATGGGTTCCCTCTAGACAGTCACAAGGTTGTGTGAGCTTATGGGATATCCAAGTTGTGGGAAAAGGTTTGATCACTAAGCCAATTCCTTAGGTACATATTTCTTGAATATTTTTTGAATTGTGTGGGTGTGATAATTATCTCTTGTCATTAAACACCATGATGTACATCAGACTAGATCAATTAGACATCAGTTTCAATCATTCATAGACCGGTCAAATTCATTCATCGTTCCTAGTCAAGCTCAATCATCCAAATCATTCTTAGTCATTCCTCCAGTTCCTAATCATTCGTCATCATGAGTACTTAATAATCCTAAGTATCTTCCTTCTTCATCATTCCCTTCATCCTAATAAATTATTCCAAGTCATTCATAACCTTCTTGATCATTCCAAATCATTCCTCCAATATTAATCTTCCCTGATCATTTTAATCAACATCTCCTAATCATCAAGAACATCCTTAGTAATCTCCCTAATCTAATCCAATAATCCACAATCTTTATTTTTATCCTAATCATCATTGTTCTCCTAATTATCTTAATCCTCTTTCATCTTCAACATCATAGCTTAGTTATCCATTATCAACTCCTAATCATTCTTCTTCTCCTATTCATTCTTAATTTATCATTTAAGATCCTAAACCAAATTAATTTACCTAATCAAATCAAGGTCCTAATAATAATCCTAATCATGTCATCATCTTTCTAATCATTCACCTTTCTTAATACAATCGCATAATTTCATATTCCTTCTCATCTAATCAAATCATCACCATCATCCTAATCCAATTCACTTATCAATTTAATTCTAACCAAGTTCTAATTCAATTTGTATATCCCTATCATCCAAACCAACCACATCATCTAATTCACTTCTCTTCAAACATCCCTAATCTATCCTTCCACTTCATCCATACTTAATCCAAGTCTTATCAACACTATCTTCTAATCTTCCATTTTTTTCTTAGGAGTACCATCATGACCTTTAGACTTTCATCATCATCCTTGAATCAAATAAAATCAAAGAAATCCAACCTTGACACCATGCCCTCACAAATCCAAATCCAAAATCAAAACCAAAACAAATCAATCAAAATTTGTTGAGCCCTACCCTTTAAATAAATTAAATCCATCATCCAATCGTATAAAAATCCTTGAGGCCCTTCCCTCAATAACAACACCCTTTCCTCTCATCCATCAATAACAACATCACCCCATCTCATAGTCTCATTCCTAATTAAGATCAAGGCATCCCCTCCACCTCTGTGAATGAGCCCCATCTATTATAAGGCTTATCATCTACTCCCCCTGCATTTCAAGAAGATATTTCTTGTACCAAATCCACTACTTCCTCTCCATGTCAAGATCAAATAGCCCAATCTCATGATTCCATCCCCTTCAAACCCTTTAGTGATCCCCATCTATCTGAAGATATAATCATCCCTTCCACTCAACCACATAATCCTCCCCAAAGTGAAGATCAATGTACCCCTTCATCTCCATGTTATGATCCAAAAACATCTTAAGATCCCATTATTCTTCCTAATACCTCTCATGATCCTAATCCTCCAGAAGATCCCATCACACCTATCCAATCCATATCCAAACCCCATGTTGGTTGTGGATTATTCCCTTTGATCTTCAACTTGCAGATTTACACTTTGATGGATAATTTAACGAAAACTCTGACTCTATCACCACTCCAAAGTCCACAAGGAAGAGGGCCAACTAACAAGGATCAAAAGATCCTTCTACTCTTTGAGCCTCAGTGCTCAGGCGGGTGTACCCTTGAATCACTTCTCTAAAGGAGTCTAAAACAATATGCTACTATATTCAATACAAGATTGTTAAAGATTTATCAAATGATGTTTGTGTTTGTGGTTGTTAACCATGCATACCTCAAGAGGAAAGACCAGTGCCTTATCCCAGGGATCAGAGTCACCTAACTGTATACCTCAACTGAATACCTCAAATCAAACATAATGGAAACCAGAGTAAGTGCTTTGCCTATTACCCCTTTCCCTCAAGCACAAGGACATCAAATTCTATACTTGGCTGTAAACTCACTGAATTCACCTAAAAGGCTTTAATCGTAACTTTGTTAGAAACTCAGAGATGAATTCAAACACACTTTGTGATATTAACATATATGAGCTCAGAGACAAGCAAGAAGACATACACAAGATACAAGATTGGGATTCAATGATGTTTTCATTAACAAATCCACAATCAACATACAATTAGAATGACACCAAGACAAGAGAAAATCACCAAACCAGATCTCTATCAGTATAATATAGTAAAAAACTAGGGACCAAAAAAAATAACAATGTTTTGGAACCCCCACAAAATCCAAAATTTTGCAACATATACCCCCTAGTCATCTTGAAATTTGCAACAAGCTACAGATGACTAGGGTTAGGGTTTCAACCACCTAACCTACTGGAAATGGTCTTAAAGTTATTACATGGGTGGGAAACACAGGAAACTAGAATTGATCCTCAATCATGAGAGTCATCTCTGCAGGTACAAGGGATCATAAAACCGGGCTCAAAAGGACACCTTGCAACATGCCTTGAGCACACAACCACCATGGTACAAGCTCTGCAAACAATCTAACAGCACCTTGGACCACACTGCAAACAGAAAACTAGTCATTTCTCACCAAACAGGGTCACTTTTGCATTTAATTCTGGTAATTTGGTACATTCTTTCCCTGGAAGCTCTCAGAGAAATTTGAATTTGAATACAACTAGCTAAATCAATGGCACCTACAGAGAGACAACGGTCCACATTTAAACTTTCATCAACTTTATATCGCAGCCATTAGATCAATTTCTTTCACGGGTTCCAGATTTTAAACACGATCGACGGTTGTCACCACATCGCCAAACTATCTTCCTCGCACCTTACCCCGGTGGTAACATGACAACCATGAGATCTGTCGGCCTTTTAGTGACTTTATAAACCTAGTCACCCCACTTTATAACTCCACAACCATGACCGCAGATGGTCAGTTGCATGATCATAAGCTGTGGAAATGGTCCTTGCGATCATGCGACAAGACCACTAGACTGCCACATCACTACTTGCCGGCCAATAGAAAAACATGCACCTCAGCACACCCTAGCAAACGGAATAAAATCTGACGAATGGTGCATGATTGCAAAGGTTTGGAATATTCCTTGCGATCATACGTCGACCATTAGATTAAAGCTTTCAACGCGGGCACCTCTGACAAGCCAAGTCATCACCATGTGGACGAATGAAAACCCACCAACTCAAACCACCGTGGCACATAAGAACTACCTGGCAAATAGGACCCACTGCATAGAATGCATACCTCCGCAATAAAGCCAACGGGCCCACCTGACAAGCCAAGTCACCACCATGGACACGTGGCAAGCAGTCACATGATTGCATAGCTAAAAACTGGGATATGCGACCATGCAACAGCCAATCACAAGCTACCACATGTCTGCCTCTGGGACCACACCAAAGAAGCCTCATCCATTCGGAGGATCGGACGGTGGGTGCATGATCACATGGGGAAAGAATATTCCATGCGATCACACACCACCCGTAGATCTTTGATCTCTGACTCTGGGCAATGAAAAGAATTGGGACCCACGGACCAACCGCCGAGCATTTAGCAACTACGCGACTAACCACCAACCAAGTCACTGGATGTTAGTAGATAACCGCCAACCTTTCAAAGATCACGTGACTAACAGTCGTCAAGTCACTAGATGCTAGCTAGTTAACTGCCAAAATCAGGAGACCAAAGATAACCGCTAGTCGCTAGGTCACTGAATGAAGAATAAACCACCAGGTAGGATGAATAATAGGAAGAACCAGACCCACACGGACAGGTGGCAGGCGGTCGCATGATCGCATGTTAGAAAAGTCTGACATGCGGCCATGTGGCAGCCAATCAGGAAGAGCCATTAAAAGCTTAGGCCCACCTGTCATTGCGCTTGCGCACTTAAGAAAAGCTGGCAGACAGGGAACTAGTGCGAGGTCGAAAACACATAATGTTTTCGACATAGGGAAGGACCGAAAATACATAGAGTTTTCGATGCCAAAAGATAAGCGCACAAAATAGGAACCACAAGGGGTCAAAAACAATGTAGGGTATCGGTAAAAGATCAAAAACATCATGGACTTTTGAAACACTGTGGGTTTTTGACACTTAGATAGATTTTGACAATGCTTCCCGCAGACCTTGAAATTTGAATATCTTTCTGGGTTTGGTGATTCAGCACATGCAAATTGGACAGGAGCAAGGTGACACATTGAAGAACACAGGGCCATGGGCACTTCAAGAAAATTTCTAGGAAAATAGGCCATTTTAAAAGATTTTTCCAATGACAAAAAAAAGGCCTAACAGTGGCTCTGGCTGGGGATGTATGCCTCCTACAAGCATAGAAAGGACTTAGAATCAGTGGTTAAAGAAGACCATCCCATAGGACAAAAATTGTAGAGAGCAAGGAGCAAGCAGGGCAAGACCAAGCAACAAGACCAAAAACCAACAGACCAGGGCAAAACAAGGCAGGGGAAAACAACTTATATACAAGAATCTACAAGATGTACAGCCCTAACTACTGTTCATGGAAAACAAAGTACTTCAAACGAAGTACTACTTCAAGAATTATCCATGAACTGGCAACTCCTGAAGATCACTATTAAAATCCTTGATGATGTAAGAATCTTGGCCCCATTTCTCATGAATTAGATATGGCCCTAACCAGATGGGATCAAATTTACCATGTTTCCCCTTATCCTCCAATCTAACAGTCCGAACTAACACCAAATCACTAGGCTCAAACTTTATGTCAACAGTCTTTTTATCATATAAATTCTTAACCTGCAACTATAATTTGGCATTCCTTGCAACTGATTCTCTTCTAGTTTCATCCAATCTAATGAGGTCCTCAATTCTCAACTGCATTTCATCATAAATATCATCATCATACAACTGCACAAACTTGTACATCTCCAACAAATTATTCTGAGGCATTCTAGCATGAATTCCATACACCAGGTCAAATGGTGCACAACCGATTGCCTTCTTCACAGTTACCCTATCAGCCCATAGAGCTAATGGTAGCTTTTAATTTCATGCCCTCTTATTCTTCTCCAAAATTCTCTTCAAGATTTTAATCAAGCCCTTATTAGTAGATTCTGCCTAACCATTTCCTTGCAGATGATAAGGTGAGGAATTAGAAATCTGAATTCCCAAACCTCTGCAAAACTCCTTATATTCGGCAGACCTGAAGCACATAGCATTGTCACTCACTATCCTCTCAGGGCATCCAAACCTTGTAATAATATTATTCATCAGAAAGTCAATTACCACCCTGGTAGTTGCATTCCTTGTAGGTACAGCTTCTACCCACTTTGTAAAGTAATCAGTGGCAACTAAGATCCATGAATGTCCTCCACTTGACTTGTTTGGTATCTCCCCTATGAAATCAATTCCCCACTACTGGAAAGGAGCCTGAAATTCTACTGGTTTTAATGGTACATTACCTGAAAACTTAAGCTTACCAGAGAACCTTTGACAGGCATCACATCTCCTTACCATCTGTTCTACATCCTTGAAGATTGTGGGCCACCAAAATCCTGCTCTCAAGATCTTATGAGCAGTTGTTTTACCCATATAATGTCCACCACAAACTCCCTCATGCATCTCCTTCAACAATAGATTGGCCTGATTCTCATCTACACATTTCAACAGTATGCAATCCAGATTTTTTCTATACAACTTACATTTCACAATTACATAATTGATGGCCTGTAACTTCAATGTCCTCTTTTGATTATCATTCATACTATCTGGACATCTCATGTTTCTCAAATAGTAAATAATATCCTGATACCAAATACAATCATCCATATCACATGTATAATCAATTTTAGAATGATTTACCTGGTTTGCATCTAGATTGGATTGGGCCATCAGCTTTGCCAATCCCTATCCTCTAACCAATTTAGTGATCTGGATCTCAACATTGAATTCCTGGATCCTATTGATCCATCTGCATCTTCTTCCAGACACCTCCTACTATGAGAAAATGTCCTTCACAGCTGCACTGGGCACAAAAGTAATCACAACTGCTCGCATCAAGTAACATCTAAAAGCCTTGATTGCCTTCACAAGTGCATAAGCCTGTTTTTCATTTATGTCATATTTCAATTCTGCAGCCTGCAAAGATTTACTGAAAAATGCAATAGGCTACTCAAAACCATCCTTATTCTTTTGTAACAAAACTGCAGCAATAGTGTGAAAGGATGCAAAAGAAAATATATGCATTGGGACACTATAATCAGGTGCCTTTATCACTGGTGCATCTTTGATAGCCTTCTTGATATTCTTGAAATCCTCATTAGGCTCACCCTCCCAATTGACTACAAATCCCTTTTTCAACATCTTGGAAATAGGTCTAGTAACCTCTGCAAAGTTTGTCACAAACCTCCTTAGAAAATTGACCTGACCAAAGAAGGACTGAATCCCTTTAACATTCTTTGGCCTCTGAATTTTATCAATTGCTACTACCCTCTCTGGGTCAATTTTCACTTCTTGCTTCCCAACTAAGTGGCCAAGCAACTTACCTTCTGTGACACCAAAAGCACATTTCCTTGGGTTTAATGAAATGCCAAATTCTAAGGCCCTCATAAATATTTTCTCTAAATGAGCACAATGGTCCTCTTCCTTCTTGGAATAGGCAGTTAGATCATCCTGATACACAACAAGGAAATCATTAATGAAATTTGAAAAGGCAACATCCATTGCCCTCTGAAAAGTAGCACCAGCATTTGTGAGACCAAAAGGCATTCTCACATAAACATATGTTCCCCAAGGTGTTGTAAAGGCTATTTGAATTGTTCTGATTCCTTAACAATGACTTGATTGTAGCTAGAGAAACCATCCATCATTGACATCAATTTTGATCCAGTTACTCTCTGCATCATAGCCTCCATATTGGGCAAACAATAATTATCTTTCAATGAGCTGATGTTCAAATTTCTGAAGTCCACACAAAGCCTGATGTCACCATTCTTTTTTTTTACAGGAACAAGATTTGACACCCAAGAAGAATGCCTTATAGGCTTGATAATGCCAGCATCTCTCAACTTCATTAATTCTTCTTGCATCTTGGGTGCCAAAGTAGGATTAAAAGGCCTTTGCTTTTGCCGAAAAGGTTTAGCATCTTCTCTTAATGGAATAACATGTTGAAATAAATCCTCTCTATAAACCTTTAGGTCATCATACGACCATGCAAAAACATGCCTGAATTTCTTCATTAATTCAATCAACGGTCTCCTCACCTTTTGAGATATATCTCTACCAATGTATACCTTCTTAGGTGCCTCATGTGATCCAAGATTTATCTCCTCAAGATCAGCATGATCTTCTCCTTTGATATTATTTTAAACTCTATCTTGGTTGTCAAAGATAGTCTCCAAAACAACAAGCCCCTTGGGCACCTTGTGAGTTCTAAGTTTAATGACCTCATTGCCTAAGACAACCTCCCTTCCTTCTATTGACTCAACCAAGGCTGAACAATCAAGTTCCTGACCATGATACTGATCCTTGCAATCCATAAACTTCAAAATATCATTATCATCATCAAAAACCTGCCAGTTCTCAATATTGTCTGGTATACTAGGCCTAGCCTGAATTTCAACTTTAGAAATACCAGAGACTGTAACATCATTATGATTGATTGCAATATTGGCCAACAAGTCAGCCATCTTGTTGTTACTCCTACCCTTCCACTCAATATTGAAGGCATCAAAATGCTCAATCAAATCTCACACTGCATTCCTATATTGTTTCAACCTTCTATTTTTGGAAGCATACATTGACCTAACTTGGGACACCACCAACTCAGAATCACCAATAACACTTATGCATTTTATACCATGTTTTTGTTCCAACCTCAGTCCTAACAACAAGGCCTCATATTCTGCTAT
This sequence comes from Chamaecyparis obtusa, assembly GCA_027943335.1. Classification (NCBI taxonomy): domain Eukaryota; kingdom Viridiplantae; phylum Streptophyta; class Pinopsida; order Cupressales; family Cupressaceae; genus Chamaecyparis; species Chamaecyparis obtusa. The sequence continues at coordinate 333,452 of BSBK01008804.1, forward strand.
ATTGTTGGTACAAAAGAAATTCAATGTGAAAGAGGACTTGTAGGTGTTTCCATCAGGAGAAATAAGTAAAATACCTACTCCTGCACCATCTTTGCAGTTTGCACCATCAAAGTACATGACCCACAAATCACCCTTCACAGAGTCAGCACCTACCTCAATAGAAATAGGTGACAAAATATTCTTATTTTCAAATATAGGGATCTCCGCCCTAAAAGCATTTACATCAATATCCACAAAACATGTAGTTTCATTATCTATGTTTCTCTCAATCATGTGGCATACTCTTGGCTCTCATTCAATCTTGACAAACTAATCATCAATCTTGAAAGTTGCATAGGACAAATCACACTATAAACTTCCACCCATGGTAGCAATCCATCTTCTAGATAGCAACATCCCATAGTGAGGGGGAATATCAACTACCAAAACACTCATTATTAGCTCTTTCTCTGGATATGCTGCCAACCTATATGGCATTGCATTGATAGTCTCAATGACTGGTACCTCCCTCTGATCCATTGCATAACACCTGCCCTACACTGTATCAACTTTAAGGCCCAACCTCTCCATGATTTTGAAGGGCATGACAGTATTAGAGGAACCACTATCAATCATACAATTTCTTAACTTCATCTCATTCACAAGAACACTTAAGAAGAATGGGTCAATATTTTCAAGGCTGGCATTGACAGAATTGTCCAGATATATTGGAGGAATTTGAGACACAATTCCCTGAGCAGCAACATCCTTCAAAGCTTTATCCTAAGATCCATTGCATGAAGTATCATTTTTGTGAGTATTACCAACCCATGCAATAGATTTATCTTTATGTTTAGGGATCCTCAATAATTCTGACAATGGAACCTTAACTGTAATTTGTGACAATACAAATAACATGTCAACAGGGGTAGAGGTAGGAATCTCAACCTACACTGCCTTAACATCCTTTTTCTTGTCTGACATATTAGGTGTATTGACCACCTTCATTTTTTCAATCTTAGCCATTGTGTTAACTGGCCTCTCAATCTCACAAGAGATCTTTTCAATTCCAACTCCCTTAGGCTCACAATGCTTACCTTTTACATTCTTTAATTTCACCATGTGATCAACCTTTGATTTGTTCTCATTAGGTTCTCCAGAGTTGGTACTCTTTATAAACATTCCTACAACTTTCTCATTTATGTTCCTTGCCACCATGTCTCTAGTTTTCACCTGGGCAATCATTTCTGCAGTAATCCTCTCCATCTCTTCTCTAGAAGGTCTTCTCAAATTTACTGGCTTGGGAGAAGAATTCATGTTACATGTTTTCTGATCAATGCACTCACCATTAGAAAAAACCTCTTGATGAAAAAGGGCCTGATTATGTCTTTTCACATTCACATCTACCTCTTCATCAAAATCAGAATCATCTTCATATCCTAGATATGAAGAAGCCATGTTGCAACCAACATCATCTTGTTCTTCTTCTTGTTCTACCTTCTCATCACCACAATCTTGATTTGCAGCCATAGATTGTGCAACCACACAATGCTCTGCAGAATGAGGGGACTGGCATGCAACACACCATGGTACATTATCCATGACATTTATTGAAGCTTTATGTAGAGGGTCAGGGACACCTTTGTCATTGTTTCCTCTTGCAGTAGGGACAATAGGCTTGCCATCCTTCCATTGGGTGTTGTAGGGGTAATTCTGCAGTCTATTCTGGTTATTGAAATTATTGTTGAACCTAGGCCTCTCATTGGTAGGAGCACTGATGTTCCTATTTTCAGGTGCCTTCATATCCTTCAATGCATTAAGCACCTTATCCAATTTATCTTCTTCTTGCCTCCTAGATCCAACACTCTTACCATTTTCTTTTTTATATTTCCTGTCCCCAAACAACTTTGGGTCATCTCTCTTTCCACCCAACTTTCCTGATATCTTCATGTTGTTCTCAATATTGACAGCAATCCTAAAAGCATCCCTAAGAGTTCTTGGTTCTTTATCCCTCAATAAATATCCAATCTTCCCATCAAATGCATTGAAGTATGTAGTTAGACAGACATTGTCATCCAACCGCATGACTTGGAACAACTTATGCATACCCTTCAGAAATCTCATGTTGAATTTAGCTGCAGACTCATTCTAATTTTTCCTTATGGTATTGAATTCATTCAACATGAAGCTAGCATTAGGCCTATCACCATATTGTTGTTTGAAACATTTCTCAAAAGAGTCCCAAGTATCAATACACTTATCAGGAAGCCTCTTAAACCAATCTCTAGCATCCTCCATTAGAGATTAAACAAACAATTTCATGACAACATCCTCATGCTCTACCTCATAATCATTAAGCATATCAACAAGTAACCTAAGATCCTCTTCACAACTAATAGCATTATTACCAGCAAACTTAGGTACCTTATCTCTAATATCACTTGGAAAAGCATTTGGATAGCCAGGAATTCCATCAAAACTTATTTTCCTATAGCCTTCTAATTGCATAGGTCTTCTTTGAAAGCTCGAACTAGTGTTAATCCTAGGATCAACATTAGCATCTACATTTATTTGTGCATTTGACTGCTGCCTAGGATCTGCACCTATCCTAGTAGATGAAGAAGGAAAAGAACTAGTAGCATTACTAAGTGGAAAAGTAGTAGTCATAGATGGCATACCTAGTTCAGTAGTAGATGGGCCAAGAGCATTAGCTGAAGAAGCCCGCAAAAATTGGATCTTCCTTTTCTTTTCTACAATGGTAGCGTCAACCTCAGCTCTCTCTAGTTCTCTTGCAAGGTCCTCATCTTCTTTCCTCCTTCTCTCCATTTCAGTGTCCTTATTTGAATCAGGTGGTGGGATCCCTTGTATTGTTACTGGTTTGCTTGCTTGGTCACCCACCATCTTCTACTTTCCTTTCTCATTTATGATTACAGCAAGTCTGGTAATCCTATGCCCATCTTTATCTTTAGGCAAAGGGACATAACTTTGCACTTGTCTAACAACACGGCCCTCATTTTCAAATTCATGATCCTGCAGTAAGCGCTCTTGCTCACTCCTCAAGGCATCAAGATCACCAAAAATATCATGCTGCAATGTTTTAGGAGTAGAAACAAGCATTTTGTTTCTCTCCTTCATTTCATTTATTTTTCTCAGAAGAGACTGCCTCTCTATCAACGCATTTTCCTTTTCAACCTCTCTCTCTTCTTGTAATATTTTATGTATGGCATCCTACTCTGCCAACTGCAACCTCAGTGCATTCAAATCATCAAGATCTACCATAACGTCATCAGAACCAGATGACACATCCATATCAGGAATATTTTGATATGGGAAATGAACTTGCCTATGTCTCATGGGTTCTCTTCTGAATTGATCTTCTTCAAAATCCAAGTCAACCTCTAAACCCATATCTTTGTTTTCTTCATTTTGACCTGCAGGAAAATGACCTTTGTCATGAAATGTAGCCTCAGGAGTATCATAAAATCTCTCTTCAGAGTGACCACCTTCTGATCTAGAAACTCTATCTTGTGAACCATCCTCACTTGAGGATACATGTGGTCTTCTGAGTCTAGCATTTCTCTATTCTCTCATGGGAGCATTGGTAGACTCACCATTCCTTTTAATCTAGCTCTTGTTTCCCTATCTAGGTAATTGCTCCAGAGTGACCTTCAAATTCTTTCTAACATATGACCTAGTTCAAAGCTTCTTCAATATGACTCTTATCCATGCTTCTTCAATATGTTGCACTAGTTCAAAGCTTTGAGTCGCCACCCACCTAGATGGGAAATCTTTGAAACACTCAGGAAAACAAGAACAGACTACAACCTTTCTCTTTAAATTCTCCCCAGTAGAATCACTGACTCTTACAAATGCATATCTTTTTAGTTGTCCTCCCCAGCAGAGTCACCATTTTGTTGGTTGTGGATTATTCCCTTTGATCTTCAACTTGCAGATTTACACTTTGATGGATAATTTAAATAAAACTCTAATTCTATCACCACTCCAAAGTCCACAAGGAAGAAGGACAACTGACAAGGATCAAAAGATCCTTCTACTCTTTGAGCCTCAATGCTCAGGCGGGTGTACCCTTGAATCACTTCTCTAAAGGAGTCTAAAACAATATGCTATTATATTCAATACAAGATTGTTAAAGATTTATCAAATGATGTTTGTGTTTGTGGTTGTTAACCATGCATACCTCAAGAGGAAAGACCAGTGCCTTATCCCAGGGATCAGAGTCACCTAACTATATGCCTCAACTGAATACCTCAAATCAAACATAATGGAAACCTGAGTAAGTGCTTTGCCTATTACCCCTTTCCCTCAAGCACAAGGACATCAAATTCTATACTTGGCTGTAAACTCACTGAATTCACCTAAAAGGCTTTAATCGTAACTTTGTTAGAAACTCAAAGATGAATTCAAAATACTCTTTGTTTACCATACATTAACACACTTTGTGATATTAACATATATGAGCGCAGAGACAAGCAAAAAGACATACACAAGATACAAGATTGGGATTCAATTATGTTTTCATTAACAAATCTAGAATCAACATTAAATTACAATGACACCAAGATAAGAGAAAATCACAAAACTAGACCTCTATCAGTATAATACAGCCAAAAACCAAGGACCAAAAAAAACAACAATGTTTTAGAACCCCCACAAAATCCAAAATTTTGCAACATATACCCCCTAGTCATCTTGAAATCTGCAACAAGCTATGGATGACTAGGGTTAGGGTTTCAACCACCCAACCTACTAGAAATGGTCTAAAAGTTATTACATGGGTGGGAAACATAGGAAACCAGAATTGATCCTCAATCATGAGAGTCATCTCTACAGGTACAGGGGATCATAAAATCAGGCTCAAAAGGACACCCTGCAACATGCCTTGAGCACACAACCACCACGGTACAAGCTCCGCAAATAATCTAACAGCACCCTGGACCACACCACAAATGGAAAACCAGTCATTTCTCACCAAACAGGGTCGCTTATGCATTCAATTCTGGTAATTTGGTACATTTTGGCGCTAGAAGCTCTCAGAGAAATTTGAATTTGAATACCAACGGCTAAATCAATGGTGCGTGCAGAGAAACAATGGTCCACATTTAAACCTTCATCAACTTTATATCCCAGCTGTCAGATCAATTTCTTTCGCAGGTTCCATATTTTAAACATGATCGACGGTTGTCACCACATCGCCAAACTATCTTCCTCGCACCTTACCCTGGTGGTAACATGAAAACCACGAGATCTATCGGCCTTTTAGTGACTTTATAAACCTAGTGGCCCCACTTTATAACTTCGCAACCATGACCATAGACGGTCAGTCACATGATCGCAAGCTGTAGAAATGGTCCTTGCGATCATGTGACAAGACCACTAGACCACCACATCACCTCCCGCCGGCTAATAGAAAAACATGCACCTCAACACACCCTGGCAAATGGAATAAAATCTGATGGATGGCGCATGATCGCAAAGGCTTGGAATATTCCTTACGATCATACGCCGATCGTTAGATTAAAGCTTTCAACGCGGGCACCTCTGATAAGCCAATTCATCACCTCATGGATGAATGAAAACCCACCAACTCAGACCACCGTGGCACATAAGAACTACCTGGCAAATAGGACCCACCGCACAGAACGCATACCTCTACAACAAAGCCAACGGGCCCACCTGATAAGCCAAGTCACCACCATTGACACATGGCAAGCGGTCGCATGATCGCATAGCCAAAAACTAGGCTATGCGACCATGCAAGAGCTAATCACAAGCTGCCACATGTCCACCTTTGAGACCACACCAAAGAAGCCTCATCCATTCGGAGGATCAAACAGTGGGTGCATGATCGCATGGGGAAAGAATATTCCATGTGATCACACACTGACCATAGATCTTCGATCTCTTACTCTGGGCAATGAAAAGAACTGGGACCCACGGACCAACTACCGAGCATTTAGCGACTACGCGACTAATTACCAGCCATGTCGCTGGATGTTAGAAGATAACCACCAACCTTTCAAAGATCACGTGACTAATAGTCACCAAGTCACTGGATGCTAGCTGCTTAACCGCTAGAATCAGGAAAACAAAGATAACCGCTAGTCGCCAGGTCATTGAATGAAGAATAAACCGCCAGGCAGGATGAACAACAGGAAGAACCGGACCTACATGAATAGGTGGTAGGTGGTCGCATGATCACATGTCAGAAAAGTCTGACATGCGGCCATGCAGCAGCCAATCAGGAAGAGCCATTGAAAGCTCGGGCCCACCTGTCATCGCGCTTGTACACTTAATAAAAGTTGATAGACAAGGAACTAGTGCGAGGTCAAAAACACACAATGTTTTCGACATAGCGAAGGACCGAAAATACACAGAGTTTTCGATGCCAAAAGATAAGCACACAAAATAGGAAGCACAAGGGGTCGAAAACAATGTAGGGTATCGGTAAAAGATCAAAAACATCATGGAATTTTGAAACACTATGGGTTTTCGACACTTAGACAGATTTTGACAATGCTTCCCGCGGACCTTGAAATTTGAATATCTTTCTAGGTTTGGTGATTCAGCACATGCAAATTGGACAGGAGCAAGGTGACACATTGAAGAACATAGGGCCATGGGCACTTCAAGAAAATTTGTAGGAAAATAGGCCATTTTAAAGGATTTTCGCAATGACAGAAAAAAGGCCTAACACCCCATACATATAAAATTGTTTCCTCTCCCTCTATCCAACATGGCTTCCTTCAAGAGCTTATCATTCCTTCAACCACTCATCCTGATTCACATGTATTCAAATTTTTTTTTGAAAATAATAAGTACCCCATTGAAAAAAGAATGTCTCAAGATGTCGGTACACCTTCCACACTTTATATATCCAAAATTCCTCCATCTAAACTCAAAATTTCTCATTCCCCATCCTAAAAGCTGAACCCATCATCCCGTCCATCCATCTTGGGTCCTTATATCCAAAAATATATCCCTTCCTCACCTACCTCCATTTTGGGCTATTATATCCTAATGATAAACCCTTCATCCCTTCCATCCATGTTGGGTGCTTACATACATCCATCCATCATGTCCAAGAACACTACTTCATCACCTCAAATCCCTTATAAAGATCAACAAATGCAAGCATCCTTGAATTCCTTCCAACATTCACCCTCCATCATTCCTTCCATCAACTCTCCTATTATCCATCCTCATACACCTACACCATAGCTAATGGAATCACATGGAATTCCAAAAATAAAATTCATAGAGGGAAAAATTCATAAGAATCTAGGGATCAACATGTCTCATCTATAATACATGTTCAATCAAAGAAAAGTATGATTTAAAATAAAGAAAATTTCAAAAGGCCGCAAAGCCACAAAATGAAAAAAAATAAAAAATGATGTGGATTCCTAAGTTACTAAATGAAGTAATGCATCTCAAAGAAAATTCAAAATTGGCATCCCACCTTGCTAATTCAGAAGCTTCTTTCACTCATAAATCTTTCAATCCTCCATCTTCTAACTCCATTTTGGGTTTGTCAGTTGTCCTTTTGGTTTCAACTTACAGGTTTACACTATGATTGACAATTTAATGTCATTGACTCTATCACCACTCCAAAGTCTACAAGTAAAAGGGCCAATTAACAAGGATCAAAGAGATCCTCCTACACTTTGAGCCTAAATGCTCAGGTGGGTGTACCCTTGATTTACTTCTTGAAAGGAATCACTAACTAATAGACAATTATACCCCTTACTAATTGATTAAAGATTTTATCATTTAAATGTGTGTGTGTGATTGATGATGATGGTCTGCTTCCAAAGAATAGATCAGTGCCTTAACCCAGGGCAAAGAGTCACTTCATAACATATATCAACTAAAACCTTAACTCAAACACACATGAACTCAGAGTAAGTGCTTTTCCTATTACTCCCCTCACTCCCAAACCTGATCATCAAATTCCAATCCAAAAATGAACCCGCTGAAATCACCCTAAAGGCTTTAATCCCAACTTTGTTAGGAACTCCAAGCTGATCTCACAACACTCTTTGTTTACCATATGCTAATCCACCTAATGACATTAACATAAATGAGTTCACAATCAAAACAAGAAGACAATCATCAATTTGAGATAAGAATTCAGGTGTATTCTTATTAACTTCAAAATCAATACATTACCAAAATGACGAATGCTAGGAATAAAACACAAAATCCAAGCTCTCCTTGTTCAGTATAATACCATCAACAACCAGGGACCAAATAGAAAGTTTTGGAACCACTACAAAATAAAAAATACAACAATATATACCCCCTAGTCATCTTGAAATCCCAAAATAGGATGCAACAAGCTACAGATGACTAGGTTTAGGGTTTCACCCACTAGACCAACTAGAAAGAGTCAAAAATTTATTACAAGGATGGAAACCGAGGTGATTAGAACAATCAGATCCAAGAATGATCTCAATTTATGAAGAATATCATAGTACTGTACCCGAGATCATGAATCTACCATGCTAAATAATCTAATTATTCAATGTAAAAACCTTTTACAATTAATCATCAGACACCCTAGACCAGTCTGCAATAGTTGCCAAAACCAATTCTACCAAATCTGGCTGCAAAAGCATTCAATTTCAGTCCTTCCTGTCACAGAAAACCCTCTAAGAAATTTTAATTTGAAATACAATGCCTACCCCAAAAAAGTTTAAAATGTGACCGTCGATTCTATTCATTTCTCAGAAAATTGGGTGCCTTACATTTAATCTCACAATAGTCACGAACCCTTTTGAAAAGTCTTCAGCCCAGTCAGCACACTGCGAACAATAAAAATCTTGTACATCAGCTCCACATAGCAGACAGGACCCACAAAGTATAACCTTTAAATCAAACGGTCATCACATGATCGCATGGCCTGAAAAGATTCCATGTGATCACATGACACCCATAGATCCTACACCTATCAGCCCCCTTTGAAAGATTCAGGCCCATTGAAAAATCCTAATCACCTTCCCACTCGACCAATCAAAACACTGCAAGTCAACGCCACCTATCAGAGGACCCACCCTCATCAGCCATCTGAGAAAAGTAAAATTGATGGCTGGCGTAAGATCTTCTGTAGATGTTAGGTCCCACTGACAGACACGACAGTAACCAGGTCCCACTGACATGTCCAAGTTAGATTCAAAATTGATGGATGGTGCATGATCTCATGGGGTAGGAATATTCCTTAAGATCATGCGCCGACTATAGATTGAAAAGCTTTCACTACAGGCCCCACTTGATATCCATCCGTGTAGTCATCTAACAACATCCACATGTATACTGACACAACCAATGAGCAAGGTCCATGGTGGCATGACATGGTAATGGACCCACAATGACCCTTCTTTAGGGAATGCATCAGACGACCATCATTAAAGCGTTATGTTAAAACCCGCCATCTTCCCTCAGCGGTATAGAAACGATCGTTGATTCTACTCACTCGTTAGCAAGTCAACAGGGAAGGAAGATAGGGCCCACCGGGATAGATGGCACATGGTCATGAATTTTCATGTCAAAGACCTCTGACACCAAAAAATCTTGCAAACAAGTGACATCCACAAGTTTAAAGGCCTAAAGACTTAGGAAAAATTAACGGCGCAGGGATTTAGGACTTAGGAAATATTAAAAGGACCCCGCTCGACATGGAAAAACCTGACCACAAAGATGAAAAGGTCCTCATTCATTAGCACATGCGGTAAAAGGTTTTAAGTGGCCCAAACAGGTAACATGGAAATAGAATAGGGCACGGGTAAAACAAAAGGTTTTTCATGCAACGACTAGTTTTTTTAAATTTTTGAACTAGTGCTTGGGCCAGAGGCATGAAAAACATTGCAGAGACTAGAGGAAAACTAGTAAAGCCATGAAATTTTTTTAGAGTGCTAACAGTGGCTCTATCTAGGGATGTATGCCTCCTGCAGGCATAGCAAGGACTTAGAATCACTGGTTAAAGTAGACCATCCCAATGGAAAAGACTGACAACAGAGAGCAACAAGATGAAAACCCTACAGACCAGGACAAAACAGGACCAGGGACTAGACAAAATTACAAAATTTACAAGGCTATACATATACACACAACCTAACTATTGCTCATGGAAGATAGAATACTTGAAAAGAAGTATTTTTCAAGAATTGTCCATTAATAAACAATTCTTGAACATTACCATTCAGTTCTTTTAAAACATAAGAATCTTGGCCCCATTTTTCATGAATTTGATATGGCCCTAGCCAGATGGGATCAAACTTTCCATGTTTTCCTTTATCCTCTAGTCTGGCATTCCAAATTAATACTAGGTCAACAGGCTCAAACCTCCTCTCCATAGCCTTCCTATCATACAGGTTCTTGATTTGCAATTGCAACTTTGACATTTCTTGAAGCTGACTCTCTTCTAGTCTCATCTAGCCTGATGAGATCCTCAATCCTCAATTGCATTTCATTATCTATATCATCATCATATAACTGAACAAACTTGTACATTTCCAATAAATTATTCTGAGGCATTCTTGCATGTATTCCATATACTAGGTCAAATGGTGCACAACCAATTGCCCTCTTCACAGTTACCCTATCAGCCCATACAACTAATGGTAGTTTTGAATTCCATGCTCTTCTATTCTATTCAAGGATCCTCCTGAGGATCTTAATAAATCTCTTATTAGTAGATTCTGCTTGACCATTTCCTTGTGGATGATAAGGTGAGGAATAAGAAATCTGAATTTCTAAACCTTTGCAAAAGTCCTTATATTCAACAGACCTAAAGCACATGGCATTGTCACTTACTATCCTCTTAGGGAAACCAAACCTTGTAACAATGTTGTTCAATAAGAAATTAGTTACCACCTTGCTGGTTGCATTCCTTATAGGTATAGCCTCTACCCACTTTGTAAAATAATTAATGGCATCTAAGATCCAAGAGTGTCCTCCACTTGACTTGTTTGGTATCTCTCCTATGAAATCAATTCCCCATTGTTCGAAAGGAGCTTGCACCTCAACTGGCCTCAAAGGCACATTGCCTAAAAATTTGAGCTTACCAGAGAACCTTTGACAAGCATCACACCTCCTCACCACACTCTCTACATCCTTGAAGATTGTGGGCCACCAGAATCCTACTCTCAAGATCTTTTGGGTAGTAGTCTTACCCATGTAATGCCCACCACAAACTCCCCCATGCATCTCCTTTAACAACTTGTTAGCCTGATCCTCATCAACACACTTCAAAAGTATGCAATCTAAATTCTTTCTATACAATTTACATTTCACAATTACATACTTAATGGCCTGTAATTTTAATGTCCTCTTCTTATTGTCATCCATCTCTGCTAGACATTTCATATTTCATAGATAATAGATAATATCTTGATACCAAACATAATCATCCATATCACATTTATAATTAATTTCAGAATGATTTACCTGATTAGCATCAAGATTGGATTGAGCCATCAAATTTTCCAATCCTTGTCCTCTAACCAATTTAGTAATTTGGATATCAATGTTGAATTCTTGGATCCTATTGATCCATCTGCATCTTCTCCTAGACACCTCTTGCTATGAGAAAATATCTTTCATAACTACACTTGGCACAAAAGCAATCACAACTGCCCCCATCAAGTAACACCTAAAAGCCTTGACTGCCTTCACAAGTGCATATGCTTGTTTCTCATTTATGTCATACTTCAATTCAGGAGCCTATAAAGATTTACTGAAAAATGTAATAGGCTACTCAAAACCATCCTTATTCTTTTGTAACAAAACTGCAGCAATAGTGTGAAAAGATGCAAAGGAAAAGATGTGCATTGGGATACTATAATCAAGTTCCTTAAGCATAGGTGCATCTTTGATAGCCTACTTGATATTCTTGAAAGCTTCATTAGGCTCACCTTCCCATGTAATAGCAAATACTTTCTTCAACATCTTGGATATAGGTCTAGTGACCTCAGCAAAGTTTGTTACAAATCTTCTCAAGAAATTTACCTGACCAAAGAAGGACTAAATTCCTTTAATATTATTTGGCCTCTGAATCTTCTCAATGGCTGCCACCCTATCAGGATCAATTCTAACTCCTTGCTTCCCCACTAAGTGGCCAAGCAACTTACCCTCAGTGACACCAAATGCACATTTCCTTAGGTTTAATGAAATGCCATATCCCAAAGCCCTCACAAATATTTTCTCTAAATGAGTACAATGGTCTTCTTCCTTTTTGGAATAGGCAGTTAAATCATCTTGATAAACAACAAGGAAATCATCAATAAAATTTGCAAAAGCAACATCCATTGCCCTCTAAAAAGTAGCACCAGCATTTGTGAGACCAAAAGGCATTCTCACATAAACATATGTCCCCCAAGGTGTTGTAAAAGCTATCTTGAATTTCTCTAATTCTTTGACAATTACCTAATTATAACCAGAGAAACCATCCATCATAGACATTAATTCTGTTCCGGTTACTCTCTGCAACATAACTTCCATATTGGGTAGACAATAGTTATCCTTTGATGAGTTGATGTTCAAATTTCTGAAGTCCACACAAAGTCTGATATCACCATTTTTCTTTCTCACAAGAACAAGGTTTGAAACCCAAGAAGAGTTCCTTATAGGCTTGATAATTCCAACATCTCTCAGCTTCATTAATTCTTCTTGCATCTTGGGTGCTAAAGTAGGATTAATAGGCCTTTGTTTTTGTCGAAAAGGTTTAGCATCTCCCTTCAAAGGAATGATATGCTGAAACAAGTCTTCTATATAAACCTTTAGGTCATCATATGACCATGCAAAAACATGCCTGAATTTTCTTAGTAATTCAATCAGAGATTTTCTCACATTGTGAGACATGTCCCTACCAATGTATACCCTCTTAGGTGCCTCATTTGTTCCAAGGTTTATCTCCTCTAGATCAGCATGATCTTCTCTTTTGATATTCTTTTGAACTCTATCCTGGTTATCAAAGATAGTCTCCAAAACAACAAGCCCCTTGGGCACCTTGTTAGTTCTAAGTTGAATAACTTCATTACCAAGGACAACCTCATTTCATCCTATAGTCTCAATCAGAGCTAAAAAATCTAATTCCTGACCATGATACTGATCTTCACAACTCATAAATTTCAAGATGTCTTTGTCATCCTCAAAGACTTGCCAATTCTCATTATTGTCTGGTATACTAGGCCTAGTCTGAACTTCAACTTTAGAAATACCAGTAAATGTAATATCACTGGGATTGATTACTGTATTGGCTAACAAGTCAGCCATCTTGTTGTTACTCCTATCCTTACACTCAATATTGAAGGCATCAAAATGCTCAATCAAATCCCAAACTACATTCCTATATTGTTTTAACCTTTTGTTCTTGGAAGAATATACTGACCTGACTTGGGACACCACCAACTCAGAATCACCAACAACACTTAAGCACTTAATACCATGTTTTTGTGCCAGCCTTAGTCCTAACAACAATGCCTCATATTCTTCTATATTGTTGGTACAAAAGAAGTTCAATGTGAAGGAAAATTTGTAGGTGTTACCATCAAGAGAAATGAGCAAAATACCTACTCCTACTCCACCTTTGCAGCTAGCACCATCAAAGTACATCACTGACAAATCACCCTTCACAGATTTAGCATCTATCTCTTCATTAATACATGGAAATACAGGCTCCTTCTCAATTGTAGGGATCTCTGCCCTAAAAGAATTGATGTCATTATCCACAAAGCATGTAGTCTCATTGTCAATATTTCTCTCAATCATGTGGCATACTCTTGGTTCTCGCTCAATCTTGACGAATTGATCATCAATCTTGAAAGTGGCATAGGACAAATCACACTGTAAACTTCCACCCATGGCAACACTCCACCTTCTAGATAGTAGCATCCCATAATGAGGAGGGATGTCCACCACCAAAACACTCATTGTTAATTGTTTCTCTAGATATGCTACTAGCCTATATGGTATTGCATTGATAGTCCCAGTGACTAGTACCTCTCTCTGATCCATTGCACAACATCTGACTTGAACTGTATCAACTTTAAGGCCCAACCTTTCCATGATCTTAAAAGGCATAAAAGTATTAGAGGCACCTGAATCAATCATGTAGTTCCTCAATTTCATTCCATTCACAAGGACACTCAAAAAGAATGGATCTATGTTCTCAAGGCTGGCATTGACAAAACTATCCAAGTATATAGGAGGAATTTGAGATACAATTCCCTGAGTAGCAACACCTTTCAAAGATTTATCCTAAAACCCATTGCATGCAACATCATTATTATGAACATTATCTACCCATGCAATAGCTCTATCTTTGTGTTCAAGGATCCTCAACAATTCTGACAATGGAACCTTAACTATAATTTGGGACAATATAGATAACATATCAATAGGAGTAGAGTGAGGAACCTCAACTTGCACTACTTTAGTATCCTTTTTCTTATCTGATACATTAGGTGTATTGGCCATCCTCATTTTTTCATTCTTAGCCATTTTGTTAACTGGCTTCTCAATCTCACTAGAAAATATTTCAACTCCAACTCCCTTAGGCTCACAATTCTTACCTTTTACATTCTTGAATTTCACCATGTGATCACCTTTTGATTTGTTCTCATTAGGCTCTCTAGAGTTGGTACTCTTTATAAACATTCCTATAGCTTTTCAATTTATATCCCTTGCCACCATGCCCCTCGTTTGCACTTGGGCAATCATTTTTGCAATAATCCTATACATCTCTTCTCTAGAAGGTCTTCTTAAATTTACTGGCTCAGAAGAAGAGTTCATGTTACATGTCTTCTTATCAATGTCTTCACTATCACAAAAAACCTCTTGATGAAAAAGGGCCTGAGTGTGTCTCTTCACATTTACATCTTCTTCTTCATCAAAATCCGAATCATCTTCATATCCTAGATATGAAGTAGCCATGTTGCATCCAACATCATCTTGATCTTCTTCTTGATCTATCTCCTCATTGCCACAATCTTGATTTGTAGCCATAAAATGTGCAGCCACACAATGCTCTGTAGAATGAGGGGACTGGCATGCAACACACCAAGGTATGTCCTCCATGACATTTATTGAATATTTTTGTAGAGGGTCAGGGACACCTCTATCATTTTTTCCTCTTGCAACAGGGACAACAGACTTGTCATCCTTCCATTAGGTGTTGTAGGGGTAGTTCTGCAATCTATTCTGCTTATTGAAATTGTTGTTGAACTAAGGCCTTTCATTGGTAGGAGCACTGATGTTCCTATTTGTAGGTGCCTTCAAATCCTTCAATGCATTGAGCACCTTATCCAATTTATCTTCTTCTTTCCTCCTAGTTCCAACATTCCTATCATTTTCCTTTTTGTATTTCTTGTCCCTGAACAACTTAGGGTCATCTCTTTTCCCACCCAACTTCCCTGATATTTTCATATTGTTCTCAATATTGACAGCAATCCTAAAAGCATCTCTAAGAGTTCTTGGTTCTTTTTCCCTCAACAAATAACCCATCTTTCCATCAAATGCATTGAAGTATGTAGTTAGACAAACATTGTCATTTAACTGCATAACTTGGAACAACTTATGCATACCCTTCTGAAATCTCATGTTGAATTCAGCTGCAGACTCATTCTGATTTTTCCTTATGGTATTGAATTCATTCAATATGAAACTAGCATTAGTCCTATCACCATACTGCTCTTTAAAACATCTCTCAAAGGAATCCCAAGTATCAATACATTTATCAGGAAGTCTCTTAAACCAATCTCTAGCATCCTCCATTAGAGATTGAACAAACAATTTCATGACTACTATTATACACTAAGTTTGCACCCTTGTTTCAAGCTCTCTTGTTCTTGATAACCTAGTATAACATGGGAATCATCTCCAGGTTGTCAGACCCATGCTAACTAAGATGAGACCTCCACGTTCTAGGCTGGTTCCTCTTGGATAATCACCTTAATTTGCTTCTAGACATGAAAGTAAACTTTGAGGGAAAGGGATAGAAGGAATGCTTGGAAAGGGAAAGACTGAAAGAAAACTACCTACTAGGTGATACATCAAAATTAGGGTTTGGATCTTAGTATAGAGGAATGAAATCAATGAAAAGCTCTGGTCTAGTAGGTCACAACCTACTGAATAGGCTTGTATAAGTATTTCATAGAAGGGTCTGAACATAAGACATAATTTATGACCTGCAAACAGACATTCACTTCTGCAACTTGGTGTAGGATTGAGACAAGACTGTTAAGGGGTTGAAGTATACCCACAAAAAATCTAAATCACATCAAACACAATAACACACAAAATTACAAAAAGCAAGATGGATTAGGAACCCTAAGATATCACTGAAAACATCATATACTTTAATCCAATAAGAGATAATTTAGACAAGGAAGCATAGGGACATGAAGGATTATCACAAAATACCTTTGCAATATCTGAATCATTAATGGGAGAAATACAACTGTATAAGCCAGAGGGTAGAAATGATACCATAGATGACCCTTAAGAAAAGATGAATTTCTTCTACAAATTATGCAACTCTAAGCCCTAAGGCTCCAAAAATACAATATATACATACTCCTTTGCACACAGGCAAGAGTAAAAAAAACTAACTAGGGTTACATGGTTTTCAATACAATAATCAAACCCTAGCCCATCAAATTTGATCATAAATATATCTCTGCAAAAATTATAGCTGATCAGATATTTGTGTCCATCTCTGTACTAGAAAACAACTTGCAAAGAAGCAACCTAGACTTATCTACTTCTCTTGCACAAAGTCTTGCCATGAATGCACTAATTGGTACCCCACTAAGACAAGAAATGACCAAAAAAGGCCACCCAGACCCCTTTCATCATCTTCCTCAACTGCAAACTATCCTGAAGATATAAATTCCATCCACCAATTCTATCACAATTGACTACTGGTTCAAAAAACCTAGCCGAAACCCTGCAGGAATATATTTGAATTTGAATAATAATGGCTAACAGGTGGCGCCAAACTTTTCCTCCATCGACGGTCGATGTTTAAAACTTAATCTTACTTTAAAATGTGACTGTCAGATCTTCTTATTTACCTGGGCTTGGCATCTGACTACAAATCTAACCTTAAGTCTACCTCAGGTTAACCTTTTCCTTCAGTCGCAGAGTCATTTAATCATTTAGTTGACCTCAGTTAAGTCTGGAAAACATGAAAAATTTATTTAGTCGCTGATTCGCAGAATACCCTTAACCCTGGGCCCAGAACCACCACATGTCATTCCTTTATTCACCCTTGATTCTCTGTAAGCATACACTTTGGCAAGTCCTGACATCAGTCCCACTTAAGACAAGATTTTGATCCAATGGTGGGTGCAAGATCTCATGGCCCCCAAATATTCCTTGCGCCTTTATGCCAGCCATAGATCTATATTAGACCGGGACCCCTCTGACACATCGGTCCACCTGGAAGTCCTCATCATCATGCAACAACCAATAGGAAGTGAACACATCAGCAAGAAAGGACCCACCGAGAATGCTCTAAGATAAAGCAAGATCAATGGCCATCACATGATCTCATGGTCTGACGCATAGCCTTGTGAACATACAATAGCTGTCGATCCTCTACAGATGTCAGAGCCTCTGACCGCTGAGAGAACTTGGTCCTACTAACAAATAAGATGACTCAGCACATTTGGACCAATCAAAAGTCACCATTTGAATACATGTAGTAGTGGACCTACCAGGCATGAAGAGTTACATCACCGGGAGAAATCAACGGCAGTCTAAAAATCACATACCTCTGACACTTTTCATGAGAAAAAATGCCAGCCATTAGATCAAAAGAGGCCTGACAACCAGGCCCATTGAAAAATTAAAAGTCATCTCCCTTCGACCAATGAAAAAATTCCACATGGGACAACATGGCAATGGATCCACCTGACTTCGAAGCACTGTAGACCTGGAAGATCTAACGGCCATCGCAAGATCGCATGTGTCAGAAGAACCCCTTGTGATTTCACGACAACCATCAGATCTTCCTGACTAGGACCCCGTAATATTGAGACCCCCAAAGAACTTAGCGATTACACGACCAAGGGAAGGCTAACCACTTGTTGAATTGCTAATCATTGAGGACTTAATTGTCAAACACTTAGCGACTATGAGAATCATGCAGTAGTCAAATCGCTAAGAGGGAAAGATCACCACCAGAGAAATATGAGAATCTGCGACCAGCCAATAGGATTAAAGCACACATGGGCATTTAGGATTTTAAATGGCCAATAAAGTAACTCAAAAATATATCAAGCCAAAGGGCTAATTAGGTTTTTAATCCTGCAATGGCTACTTTTATGAATTTTTGACCTATAGACCAAAGAGTTAGAAAGCTTGCAGAGACCAGAGAACAGGACATAAAGCCATGAAATTTTATGAGGTGCTTGGTAGGGTAAAAATAGAGACCTTGATAGTGGAATTGGTCAAATTTGCATGGATATGAAAATTAGGGTAACAACTACATCCTCATGTTCTACCTCATAATCATTAAGCATATCAACAAATAACCTAAGATGCTCCTCACAACTAATAGCATTATTACCAGCAAACAAAGGTACCTTATCTCTTATATCATTTGGAAAAGCATTTGGGTAGCCTGGTATCCCATCAAAACTAATTTTCCTATAGCCTTCTAATTGCACAGGTCTTCTTTGAAATCCTAAACTAGTGTTCCCACTAGAATTATTATTTTTATCTACTTTCCCACCCACTTGCACATTTGACTATCTATTAGGATCAACAAATGATTTGGTAGATACATTAGAAATTAGATTACTAGTAGTAACATTGCTAAGTGGAACAGTAGTGTTCATAGATGGCATACCTAGTTCAGTAGTAGAAGGGCCATGAACATTAGCCGATGAAGCCTTCAAGAATTGGATCTTTATTCTTTTCTCGGCAATAGAAGCATCAACTTCAGCTCTTTCCAACTCTTGAGAAAGAGCTTCATCCTCTTTTCTTTTTCTTTCTATCTCTATCTCCCTATTTGATTTAGGTGGTGGGATCCCTGGTATTGTCACTAGTTTTCTTATTTGGACACCCACCATCTTCTGCTTTCCTTTTTCATTAATAACTACAGTAGGCCTAGTGATCTCATGTCCATTCTTACCCTTAGGCAAAGGAGCATAACTTTGCACTTGTTTGATCATAGGGCCTTCTTCATCAAACTCATGGTCTTGCAACAAGTGTTCTTGCTCACTTCTTAGAGCTTCAAGATCACCAAAAACATCATGCTGCAACACCCTAGGAGCAGAAGCAAGCATATTGTTTCTCTCTTTCATTTCATTAATTTTTCTTAAAAGAGACTGCCTCTCCGTTAGAGCGTTTAATATTTTAGCCTCTCTCTCCTCTTGTAACCTTTTGTATATGGCATCCTACTTTGCCAACTGCAACCTAAGTTCATTTAGGTCATGTGGATCTATCATGTTGTCTTCAGAGCTTGATGATACTTCCACATCAGTAGGATGTTGATGTGGGAAATGCACTCACCTTGGTTCCATGGGCTCCCTTCTAAAATTATCCTCATCAAGATCTAAATCAATCTCAAAACTGATCTCTCAAGCTTGTTCATCTTGACCTGTAGGCAATGAACCCTTGTCCTGAAATACAGCCTCTGGGGTATCATAAAATTTATCTTCAGAGCAACCACCATTTGATCTAGAAACTCTATCTTGTGAACCTTCCTCACTTGAGGAAACATGTGGTGCTCTACCTTTGGTATTTCTTTGTTCTCTTATGGGAGCACTAGTAGACTCACCATTCCTCCTAATCCAACTTTTCTTTTCCTGTCTAGGTAATTTTTCCAGAGCAATCTCTAGATTTTTTCTAACAAAGGACCTAGTATTCTTTCTTTTGTCCATGATTTACAGTCTATAACACTGGTTCTAACCTTTTTGAGTCGCCACCCACCAAAGTGGGAAATCTTTAACTGAATACAATAGGAAAACAAGAGTACACTTTGAAAACCTTTATCTCTAGACTCTCCCCAGTAGAGTCACCATTTTGTTGGTGACTCGGATGGGTAAATCAATCTGGTCAATAAGATTTTGACTTTGCAAGATAACTGCAACTAGAGATTCTAACAAATATAATTCTTTATTATTTTTCTCCCCAGTAGAGTCACCATTTTGTTGGTTGTCCTTTTAGTTTCAACTTGCAGGTTTACACTATGATTGACAATTTAATGTCACTAACTCTATCACCACTCCAAAGTCTACAAGTAAAAGGGCCAATTAACAAGGATCAAAGAGATCCTCCTACACTTTGAGCCTAAATGCTCAGGCGGGTGTACCCTTGATTCACTTCTTGAAAGGAATCACTAACTAATAGAGAATTATACCCCTTACTAATTGATTAAATATTTTATCATTTAAATGTGTGTGTGTGTGTGATTGGTGATGATAGACTGCTTCCAAAGAATAGATCAATGCCTTAACCTAGGGCAAAGAGTCACTTGATAACATATATCAATTAAAACCTTAACTCAAACACACATGAACTCAGAGTAAGTGCTTTGCCTATTACTCCCCTCACTCCCAAACCTAATCATCAAATTTCAATCCAATAATGAACCCACTGAAATCACCCTAAAGGCTTTAATCCCAACTTTGTTAGGAACTCCAAGCTGATCTCACAATACTCTTTGTTTACCATATGCTAATCCACCTTATGACATTAACATATATGAGTTCACAATCAAAACAAGAAGATAGTCATCAATTTGAGATAGGAATTCAGGTGTATTCTTATTAACTTCAAAATCAATACATTACCAAAATGACAAATGCTAGGAATGAAACACAAAATCCAAGCTCTCCTTGTTCAGTATAATACCATCAACAACCAGGGACCAAACAAAAAGTTTTGGAACCACTACAAAATAAAAAATACAAAAATATATACCCCCTAGTCATCTTGAAATCCCAAAATAGGATGCAACAAGCTACAAATGACTAGGGTTAGGGTTTCACCCACTAGACCAACTAGAAATAGTCAAAAATTTATTATAGGGATATAAACCTAGGTGATTAGAACAATCAGATCCAAGAATGATCTCAATTTATGAAGAATCTTAGAGTACTATACCAGAGATCATGAATCTACCATGCTAAACAATCTGATTATTCACCTGAAACATACCTCGAGCAAGTGACCACCTACCTTTTCAATGTAAAAACCTTCTATAATTAATCATTAGACACTCTAGACCACTCTGCAACAATCGGCAAAACCAATTCTACCAAATCCTATTGCAAAATCATTCAATTTTAGTCCTTCCTGTCATGGAAAGCCCTCTAAGAAATTTGAATTTGAAATACAACGGCTACCCCAACAAAGTTTAAAATGTGGCCATCGATTATGTTCATTTCCCAGCAGATCGAGTGGCTTACATTTAATCTCACAATAGTCATGAACCCTTTTGCAAAGTCTTCAACCCAGTTAGCACACCGCGGCCAATAAAAATCTTCCACGTCAGCTCCACGTAGTAGAGAAGACCCACAAAGTATAACCTTTAAATCAAATGATCATTGCATGATCGCATGGCCTAAAAACATTCCATGTGATCACATGACACCCATAGATCCTACATCTTTTATCCCCCTTTGAAAGATTCAGGCCCACTGACAAATCCTCATCACCTTCCCACTCGACCAATCAAAATGCTGCAAGTCAGTGACACTTGTTAGAGGACCCACCCTCGTCAGCCATCTGAGAAAAGTAAAATTGATGGCTGGCATAAGATCTTTTGCAGATGTCAGGTCCCACTAACAGACATGCCAGCAACCAGGTCCCACTGACAGACACACCAGCAACTAGGTCCCACTGACACATCCAAGTCAGATTCAAAATTGATGGATGGCGCATGATCTCATGGGGTAGGAATATTCCTTAAGATCATGCACCAACCGTAGATTGAAAATCCTTCACTACAGGCCCCACTTGATATCCATCCACCTAGTCATCTGACAACATCCACATGTATACTAACACAACCAATGAGAAAGGTCCATGGTGGCATGACATGGCAATGGACCCACAATGACCCTTCTTTAGGCAATGCATTAGATGACCATCATTAAAGAGTTACATTAAAACCCATGCATCTTCCCTTAGTGGTATAGCGAGGATCGTTGATTCTACTCACTCGTTAGCAAGTCAATAGGGAAGGAAGATAGGGCCTGCCGGGACAGATGGCACACAGTTGTGAATTCACATGTCAGAGACCTCTGACACCAAACAGTCTTGCGAACAAGCGACAGCCACAAGTTTAAAGGCCTGAAGACTTAGGAAAAATTAATGGCGTAGGGGTTTAGGACTTAGGAAATATTAAAAGGACCCCGCTCGACATGGAAAAACCTAACCACAAAGATGAAAAGGTCCTCATTTATTAGCACATGCGGTAAAAGGTTTTAAGCGGCCCAAAAAGGTAACATGGAAATAGAACAGGGCATGGGTAAAACAAAAGGTTTTTCATGCAACGGCTAGTTTTTTTAAATTTTTGAACTAGGGCTTGAGCCAGAGGCATGAAAAACATTGTAGAGACCAAAGGAAAACTGGTAAAGCCATGAAAATTTTTTAGAGTGCTAACAGGGTCCTTATGTCCTAGAATCCACTAGCCTAAGTCCACTATTTCCTTCATCTATTTTGGGTCCTTACATCCTAAAATCCATGCTTTCTCCTCCATCTCCTTCAAAATACCCTCCTCCACTACTCCACCACCCTTCATGGTGTATTAAAATGATGTTCTTCCTCTTTCCATCCTTCATTCTCCTCCTTCTAGTGTGAGGAATTTAACTCCATTTTTACACAGTTCTTAGATCACCATCCCTATGCCCCCCATCCTATAGTATTTCATATCTTTCCCTTACCTATCCATTCATTCCATCTATCTCATAACCAATCCCTCCCTTCTATCCATTCATATTCTAACCAAAAATCTCTCCATCCTTCCATCCTATATCATTCATTGGTTATCCCTTGCCATTGGTCCCACATCAGTTTGTTGGAAAGTTGACTATAATGTTGTATATAACTTAATATAGTGTTTTCATTATGGAAACAAAGTCATATAGTTTTTTGGAGGCAACACACATTATCAGAAGATCAGATTTTGGCTAAGTATAGAAGACTAGACAGTTAATAGAGCACCAGTAGATCAGAGCATCAGCGCATATGCGTATGACCGATTTATGGTATGTGCCCTAGAAGATAAGATGGTAAGAGTATGTTCATGCTTAGTCTTTGAGTGCATGATCAAAAGATTTAGTATGATAAAGATACAAACAGTTGAACTTACACAGACAATGAATGCCAGAAAAAATTAGAGTATGCAGCCGACTATTGGTAATTTGATTAGCGGTGATAATACTATTTTGTAAAGGCTATGCACCTATTCTATTTAGGTTTTAGACATGTATTTATGTTTGCATGTAAACACGCTTGAGCCAATTCAATGGGAAGCATTGAATGTAATTAGTTATAGACCGATCTAGTTAATTATTTTGATAAGCACATATAAATATGAGATGCGCCCATTTTAATAAGTATGGAAGTGTTACCCTAATTTTCATATGCATGAAAATTTTTCTAAAACCTTTCCCCAAGTCTCTTTTTTCACCTTTCCAGGCATCCCTGAAATTTTCATGAATTTATCTCTTGTTTCCTGGCCTCTACAATCTTTTTATTTCCCTCGTCTGTAGTTTAAAAAGTAGCCATTGGTGCTAAATTAACCCTACAGGCCCTAAGCACTATTATACTTCCTTGTTACTTTATCGACAACTTAAGTGATCAAAAAAGGCACATGCATATTAGGTTTCTCCTTGTTTGCCAGTTCACTATTTCCTCTGGCAATGTTTTAAGTCATTCAGCAATTCTGCAAAAATGCCCTCAGTCAGGCATTCACTTAATCAAACCCTGGGTTCACATGTAATTCGGTGAACTAGCGAAGCCTCTTTGTTCGCGTATTTGCCTAGCTCAACCATAGTTTATCAAATTATCTCATGAATAAGAAGCCTTTGGTTGCTAAATCACCAGGTCAAAGTGGGGTTAGTTCTGTAGGTAGCGGTGAGATTCAGCATCGGACGGTTGTCTTATAGTCTGAAGGAATATTCGAAGAGCATGAGATCTTACGCTCACCGTAGATTTGGTATCAGGATTACTTGTCAGAGTGGGGTCCTAGTTGATGAGATCAACAGTTGTCATAAGATTTCATAGCATGTGTCAGAGGCTTGTGATCTTACGACAACCGTCGATCTTTCCTTTTCCTCAGCGCTTCATGCTTTGTGGGTCCATTGCCACGGTGTTCTACTTGGAAGTTTTTCATTGGTCGAAAGGAGATGACTTGTAATTTGTCAGCGGGCCCAGTTGTCAATCCTTAATGAAGATCTATGGCTAGCGTGTGTTCTCATGAAAAGTGTCAGAGGGATGCAATTTTCAGACAACCATTGATTCTCCTTGGTGACGTAACTCTTCATGCCTGGCGGGTCCACTGCTATGTGTATACGAATGGTAGCTTCTGATTGGTCCACATAATGGTGATTAGGTGCATGTCAGTGGGTCCTAATCTTTTTAAGAGGTTAAAGTATGGTAAAATCTTGTGGTTGTCACTACGCCACTGGGATACGATGCACGCTATTTAAGTTAGCGGTTTAGCGACAACTGTCCGATGCTCTTTCTGAAAATCATGGTTAAGAGTTTGTCAGGTGTGCTGACTTGCTCAAATTTGATTGGTTGCTGCATGCTAATGAGGACTTCCATGTGGACCGATGTGTCAATGGGATCATGGCTTAATGAAGATCTACAGCTGGTGTAAAGACACAAGGAATTTTCCAGGAGCATCAAATCATGCGCCCGATGTTAGATTAGAATCTTGTCTTAGGTGGGTCCGATGTCAGAGAGGTGCCAAGGTGTTGCTGATGAGGTCATCAAAGTGAATAAAATATTCATAGGTGGCAAGTCTGGGCCCAAGTTTGACAAAATATTTGGTGGCCCCAATAGCTTCTCTTTGGTCACTCATTCGTGTGATAAGATAGCAGTACTCTAAATGATCTGGTGAGTGCATGAATGTGTGTATTCACAAGATTGTAGGATAAGTTAGTGAGGCCCTAAAATTCTCAGTGATCTGGCGATCATCTTTGTTCACCAAATGTAAGCCAGAATTCTCATGAGTGGTTAAAGGAGTATTCAGGGAATCAGCGAATGAATGATTTCTCTTGTTCATAGGATATAACTAGGGTTAGTAAAAAACTCAGCTATTCAGAGACAGCCTTATTTGCTGAATCACTTGACTAGACCAAGGTAAGCCAAAGGATCTCACAACTTAGAATTCTTCACTTAGATAGTCACTGAAAGACTTAAAAGAGAAAAGGGCACGAGGTGGGTCCAAAAATGATAGAGGTGCTACCATGTTCGCTTCCTATTGGCCGCTGACTTCCATGGTGTTTTTGACTTTTCAAAGGGGTTTTAAGTTGTTTTCTCTGTGCATCATAGTCATTCATCTACCAAGAATTAAAAGAGATCAATGGTTATGTTTTAAAATGACAGGCTCACCGTTGCAGTTTAGATTTGAATATCTCTGCAGGGGGTTTTTGCCAATTTTTTGATTCAATGGGATATAGTGGCGAGGTAGCTCAAAGAATTTATGTCTCTAGGACATTTGTAGTTAAAAGAGGATGATGAGGAAGTCTAGGCAATCGTTATAGGTCAATTCTTGTCTCAGAAAGGTACCAGCTTGAGCATTCATGGCGAGACTTTGTGTAGGAAACTAGATGAATCCAGGTCACTTATCTACAGGTTGATGTAGTACAAGGATGGGCATGCAAACTTGAGGTCTGATCAGCCATATTTGTAGATTTACATTCATGATCAGATTTGATGGCAGTTAGGGTTAGCTATTATTGTATTATAAAATCTTCTGTAACCCTAGTTAGGTTTTCTTACTCCTACCTGCATGCAGTTGAGTATGTATATATTATTTTTTGGGAGCTTTCAGAAAGGAGTTGGACAATTGTAAAATAAATTCACCTTTCTTAAAGGCTATCCATGGAATTTTCTCTGCCCTTTGGCTTCTACAGTTGTATTTCTCCCATTGATGAATTCAAATATTGCAGAAGTATTTTGTGATAATTCTTCATGTCCCTATGCTTCCTTGTCTGAGTTTATCTCTTATTGAATTGAAGTATATGATGTTTTCAGTGGTATCTTAGGGTTCCTAATCCCTCTTACTTTTTGTGATTTTGTGTGTTATTGTGTTTGATCTAATTTATATGCTTTTGTGGGCATACTTCAGCCCCCTAATAGTCTTGTCTCATTCCTACACCGAGTTGCAGAAGTGAATGTCTACTTGCAGGTCATAAATTATGTCTTATGTTCAGACCCTTCTATGAAATACTTATGCAAGCCTATTCAGTAAGTTTTGACCTACTAGACCTGAGCCTTTCATTGATTTCATTCCTCTATACTAAGATCCAAACCCTAATTTTGGTGCATCACCTAGTAGGTAGTTTGCTTTCCAGTCATTTCTTTTTAAGCACTCCTTCTATCCCTTT
The DNA here is from genome assembly GCA_027943335.1 of Chamaecyparis obtusa. NCBI lineage: Eukaryota > Viridiplantae > Streptophyta > Pinopsida > Cupressales > Cupressaceae > Chamaecyparis > Chamaecyparis obtusa. The sequence goes on from BSBK01008804.1 coordinate 360,028, forward strand.
CCCTCAGAAGATTTACTTTTCATGTCTATAAGAAAATTAAGGTGATTATCTGAGAGGAACCAACCTAGAACCTGGTGGTCTCATCTCAATTAGCATAGGTCCCACAACCGGGAGATGATTCCCATGTTATACTAGGTTATCAAGACTATGAGAGCTTGAGACAAAGGTGCAAACTTAGTGTATAACAATTATGGCATGCCCGGTGGGACAAGAATTTTATTCAAATTCAAAATATGTCATCTTTGATATACATATTGCATAATATAGGCTTTTAGAAGTCATTCCATCAAGTATATTTGGTGACTCCACTGATTTCAAAGATCCAGGCTACCTTTCTCAAGGTTTATGAGAGATTGAGACTAGAAGGTCAAAGCCCACTAAATTTTTAGAGTTGCCCTGAAAGAGAAGTCACAAAGGTAGGTCAACTCAAAGAACATCCCCTGCAAGGAGAGTTCAATCAACACCTCCTGATACTTCAGAAAGGAGACCTTTTCCCTTTCATTCTAGAAGAAGAGGGAGATCTCTAACTAGAGATCTAGAAGAGGATTCAAATCCAGCAACAAATACAGCTCACAAAGTTGTTAATCTTCAGATTCCAACTCCTACAATGGCTAGATAGTTTTCTTTTGCACCATTCAACCAAGGAAGTCCATTAGTCTTTTCTCAACATCATGATGTGCCCTTGGTAGCACTTAAGAGTATACCTAATTTCATTGGTGAAGGGTAGACAACTGCTTTTGAGCACATAAGAGATGTGACCACCATCTGTAGCATACACAACATTACTCAAGAGGATGTGGCCACAAAGTTATTAGCAGCCTCTCTAAAAGGTAAGGCTCTTGAATGTTTTAGAACTCTAACTATTGGTTCCATTACTTCATGGGATGAGTTAGGGGATGCAATAAGTAAACATTTTGAGGATAAATCAGATAACTTGTCTCTAGTTGAGCAATTAACAACTATTAAGACAGACCCTCAAGAGAAAATGACTGATTACAATAGTAGATTCCTCAAAACATGGAATAGAATTTTAGTCTCTGTGAGACCATCAGCTGACCATGCATTTCTATACTACTTACAAAGTCTAAATGGTCAAATTTTTGTCATGATCCAATCTATGGGCAGTACTTCTTTACCCCAAGCTTTTGACATAGCTGTCAGAGCTGAAAATTTTTTGATACAAGCAAGCATGACTGCTAGAAGGCCACCAATGCCCATTTTTCCTAGCTTTCAACCCATTGCACCTCCCCAAGTACCCCCATTTACCCCTATTCCCACCATATTAGCACCCCAAGCTAGTACAGTGGTCAAGAGCCGAGAGATAGTTTCTCTCAAGAGCTACAAGAAATAAAGAATAGCCAAGAAAGTAGTAAGCAAGAGATGACAAATTTGTAACAAACTTTGACTAAAGAGGTCACAAATCTAAAGAAACAAGGTCAAGGAATCAGACCACCATTTCAGCCACAAGGCCAAGGTCCTAATCAACAATATCAGAGTCAAGGATAGCCTTATCAACAAAATAAACCACCATACCAAGGAGGCTATCAAGGACAAAGACAAAGCTTCAATCAGAGACCATTCCAACCATATATTCCTACACCTCTAAATTATGCAAATCCAGTGAGGGATATGGTTCCTATTCAAAATAATATGGCTATGGAGAATGAATGGTAATTTCCTTATAATCAACCTCACAATCAGGCTACATATTCAAATGAATGGATGAACCAAGCTCTAATGGTTCAAAATGCCTCACAAGCTCAGTTAGAGATTTCATCTAGTGGGTCAGTTCCTCAACAAGAACCACAAGAAAGTGAGACTGCTCTTTTCAATTGGGAGCAACTAGACTTCAATGGAGTCAATGATGAGGTTGATTTTGTTGCCTATACAAGAGCAAAGAGAAGAGCTCAAGACATGGAGAGAGTAGATTCTAATGCCAAATCCACTACATCTGCAGAGCTAGTACAACAAGCTACTCCCATCACACTTAAGGAGGCTCCTATCATTACAAGCAAAGAAGGCCAAATTCCAAAAGGAGTGGAGCCCATCATAGTAAAGGCACAATAAAGAGTACACACTGTGACACCATTTAATATTGTAGACAACATGAAGAAGGTGAATGTCACCATGTCCATGTGGGACTCTTTGGCTCATCCAGGACAACCTGAAATTTTGAAGAAGGCCATGACAGAAGTAGAAACTCCTCAACCTGCAAAAGAACTTACAAAGCCAGTGTTGGTTAACACTGATCAAGAAAAGGAGGCTCCAAGTAGCAACTCCAAAGGCAATGCCATTCAAGGTAGGAACTCAAAGCCACCTCCCTTTTATGTATCTCTAATTATTGGAAAATCTTTAGTACATAATTATATGGTAGATAGTGGAGCTACTAGCACTATAATGCCCAAGAAAGTAGCTGACTAATTAGGACTAAAATATGACCCCTTTCAAAAGAAGGTTACCAAACTAGATGGATCTTCAGTCAATACTATAGGTATGGCTAAGGATACTAGTCTAATCCTGCATCCTAGTCCTAATTTTTCCATCCTCCTTGATATATATATCATAGATCTCCTTGTATTATTTGCTATGTGTCTTTCAAGGGAGTTTACAACCAAAATAGGAGGCTATCTATCTTCTGACTGCTCTCACATGCTATTTCATACAAGGTATGGGACCAAGGTCACCATTAAGTCAGAACCATTAGCAGCACACCATATAGAGCCATATGTGTCAAATACCATCAATCTAAATTACCCTATATTTGACGATAGTCACTTCCAAACCATTAGTGAAGCAAGCACAAAGATAGAGAGTATCCCAGATATTCTTCTAGATGAAAGAGCTTTAGAGTCCCAAGGAAATCTTGTTTGGGATTTTGGTTTGGGAAGTTATTTAATACAAGAAAGTGGAGTTATAGAACCAAGCCTTCTTAAAGAAGACACTGATTCAGAGGATTAGAGCAATCAGGTTTGGGAACTATTTTTTGATGGGGCTAGAAGTAGCCATGGTTCTGGTGGTGGTGCTATGCTAGTGTCCCCAAAAGAAGAAAGGTATTATACTACCTTTAGATTTAGTTTCTCTTGCACTAGCAATACTGCAAAGTATGAGAGTCTAGTCAATGGACTAGAATGGGATAGAAAAAGAGGGCTTAAGGACTTAAAAGTTTATGGTGACAATGAGTTAGTTGTCAGGCAAGTAAGAGGGATAAGTGAAACCAAGAATGACACCATGAAAGCATACAAACATAGAGTTTGGGATGCAATTGAAGATTTCCATGCTTTCAATATTATTGCTATCCCTAGAAAGTTAAATCAAAATGTAGATAGGTTAGCTGTTGTTGGATCTCAATATGACATTCCAAATAGCATCTCAAAAGAAAGGGATCAACAACATATCAAAGTGATTTTCAGACCATCTATTCCTAATAATGATGTTAATTGGTAGGTGTTTGACAATGATGAACAAATTTTGCAGTTCTTGTTTGAAGAAGATGTTTTTTCAGAACACAATCAAGATAGGTTATCACAAAACAATGGTGATTAGGTGATACAACTCAAGTCCAATAAGATGCCTAGGGGTCTTGTTACATTAGAGACTATCTTCAACAAGGATGATGAAGTTAAGAAGAATAAAGTTGGCCCGGTAGTCCAACAAGAACATTGTGTTAAATTAGAGTTGGAACTAGGTAAGAGCTTACAATTTGGAAAGGTGGACACTGAATTGGAAAAGCAAGATTACACACAACTATTCAAGGAATTAAATGATGTGTTTGCATGGAAATATAAGGACCTCAAAGGTTTTTATCCAGCCCTTGCTCAGCACACTATTGAATTAGAACCCAATGCCAAACCAGTGAGGTAGAAGCAAAGGCCTGTTAGTCCCAAGCTTGAGCCACTTATGCATAAAGAAGTACTCAAGCTAATAGAAAGTGGTATCATCTACCCCATCAAGCATACTAGTTGGGTTTCCAACCTTGTTCCTACTAGGAAGAATAATGGGGAGCTGAGGTTATGTGTTGACTTCAGGGATCTTAACAGGGCCTCATTAAAAGACCACCATCCACTACCCTCTATGGAACAAATATTACAATGTGTCTCTGGATCTGAGATATTTTCATTATTGGATGGCTATTTAGGATACAATCAAATCTTAGTAAATGAAGAGGATCAATACAAGATTGCATTTACAACCAAGTGGGGAACCATGGCATATCAAAAGATGCCCTTTGGTTTGTCAAATGTAGGTGCTACATTTCAAAAGGAAATGGATATGGCCTTTAAGAGCCTAATGTACAAGTTTGTACTGGTCTACTTGGATGACATAACTATCTATTCTAAGCATGCATTAGATCACATCAAACATTTGAGGAAGATCTTTGAAAGGTGTAGAGAGTTTGGGATATCTCTTAATCCCAAGAAATGTATGTTTGCAGTTCCTGAAGGAAAATTGTTGGGATATGTAGTATCCAAAGAAGGAATTATAGTGGATCCTGATAGAATTGCAGCCATCCTAGAACTACCATTGCCACATCACAAGAAAAGTCTTCAATCTTTCATAGGAAAGATTAATTTTGTTAGGAGGTTCTTGCCTAACATTGTAGATTTGCTCAAGCCTTTGATAGCCATGCTAAAGAAGAGTTCAACTTTCAGTTGGACCAAAGAAGGGAGAGTCAATTTGCAAGCTATCAAAGAAGCCTTAATAGAAGCCCCTACACTCCTAAATCCAAATTTCAGTAAGGATTTTATCATTTATGCTTATGGGGGTCATGATGCTATATCTGGACTGTTGACCCAAGAAAAATCAGATGGATTGGAGCAACCTATTGCTTTCTTTAGCAAAGGTTTAGAGGAGTATGAATAGAGATACTCTTTCATAGAAAAACATGTACTTGATGTGGTAAAGAGCCTTAAAAAGTTTAGATATCTATTGACCCATAGCAAGGTACACTTGAAAGTTAGTCATCCAAGTGTCAAAGAGTTCTTGCTTTCCAAGGACCTAAATGAGAAAAGAGCTGGTTGGATCACCAAGGTGATGGAATATGACATAGATATTCAAATGACCAAGCAAGTTAGAGGAAGAGGTCTTTGTGAGAATTTGGCAGAGGATGAAAGTTCAAAGAAATCAGAAACAATAGATGCATCTTTGGTGGTACATTCTATAGAAGAACAAGACAAGGCAACAAGTTGGTTGCCTAATATGATCGATTACTTGAAGATAGGACAATGTCCTATAGGTTTGGATTTAGCAAAAAGGAGGTATTATAGATTACAATCTATTCCTTTTGTGCTGATTGATGAAGTTCTTTTTAGGAAGGATCACAATGGTGTCCTTTTAAGATGCATAGATTGAGAAAAGATAGCAGACATCCTATTTGAGTTTCATGATGGACCTTCTGGAGGTCACTTTTCTCCTAGGACTACTGCTTTTAAAATCATGAGGGCTAGATACTATTGGCCATCTATCTTTAAGGATAGTCATGAGTATGTGAGGAAATGCATCAAGTGTGCCATGCTTGTAGGAAAAGAAAGGTTTTCAGCCTTGCCTTTACAACCAATCAAAACAGAGCAACCCTTCATGAAGTGGGGCATAGATTTCATTGGCATGATCAATCCTCCATCTAGTGCAGGCCACAGATGGATAATTACTACAATTGATTATTTCACTAGATGGACAGAAGCAATTTCTTTAAAAGAAGCCAATGAGAGTGTTGCCCTAAGCTTTTATGATGATATAGTTCATAGGTTTGGCACTCCTGATTCCATCATTTTAGATAATGCATTAGCATTCGCAGGCCTCAAAGTCTCAGAGTGGGTAGTCAAGAATGGCATCTATCTGAATACCAGTTCCAATTACTACCCCCAAGGCAATGGCTTAGCTAAATCAACAAATAAGAACTTGATTAGGATAATCAAGAAGACTCTATAGGATAACCAGAGGGATTGGCATACTAAGCTTAGGTCTGCATTATGGTTAGATAGAATTACTCCAAAGAAAATCACTTGTAATTCTCCTTATGTGTTAGTATATGGCAGGGAGGCTAAGTTGTCCATCTCAGCAGATCATATATGCTCAGTTGATGGAATTGGAAGAGATCAGAGACAAATCAATGCAGGATATGGAGTTCCATCAGATTCAGACCAAGAGGAGTTTTGACAAAAGAGCCAGGGTCTAAAATTTCAAAGTTGGGGATGTGGTCCTCAAATGGGATGAGTTCAGGTCAAGACCTGGTAGGCATACAAAATTTGATTCATTTTGGGGTGGACCATTTGTAATCACAGAATGCAAGGGATCTAACACTTTCTAGCTATCAAATCTTGAAGGAAATACCTTGCTAATATTAGTAAATGGATTCCACTTGAAGCCCTGCTTTAAGGTTAATCCCTCTGTATAAATTTTGTAAAAATGCTTCCTTTCTTTTTCCTATTTTCTAGTTTAGTTTCCTTCTTTCCAAGAAGTGCCTTTGCACAAGTTTGTCTCTCTAGTTCTAGTTCTGTCTCCCTGTGAGAATTTTTGAGTTTTGATAGCCCCATGCCCAATGGATATGTCAAGGCCACTGCTCCATGTCTAGCACGCTGACATCCAATAGAAATCACCAAAATGTTACCCTAATTTTCATATCCATGCAAATTTGGCTAAAACCTTTCCCCAAGTCTCTATTTTCACCTTGCCAGGCATCCCTAAAATTTTCATGAATTTATCTCTTGTTTCCTGGCCTCTACAATCTTTTATTTCCCTAGTCTGCAATTTAAATATTTGAAAAAGTAGCCGTTGGTGCTAAATTAACCCTATAGGCCCTAAGACCTATTATATTTCCTTTTTACTTTATTGAAAACTTAAGTGACCAAAAAAGGCATGTGCATATTAGGTTTCTCCTTGTTTTCCAGTTTGCTATTTCCTTCCACCAGTGTTTTAAGTCATTTAGTGATTCCGTGAAAATGCTCTCAGTCGGGCATTCGCTTAATCAAACCCTGGGTTCACATGTAATTCGGTGAACTAGTGAAGCCACTTTATTTGCATATTTTCCTGGCTCAACCATGGTTTATCAAAGTATCTCACAAATAAGAAGCCTTTGGTCACTAAATCACTAGGTCAAAGTGGGGTTAGTTCTACAGGTAGCGGTGAGATTCAACATCGGACGGTTGTCTTATAGTCTGAAGAAATATTTGAAGAGCATGAGATCTTATGCCCGCCATAGATTTGGTATCAAGATTACTTACCAGAGTGGGGTCCTAGTTGATGAGAACAATGGTTGTCATAAGATCTAATAGCATGTGTCAGAGGCTTGTGATCTTACGACAACCATCGATCTTTCCTTTTCCTCAGCGCTTCATGCTTTGTGGGTCTATTGCCACAGTGTTCTACTTGGAAGCTTTTCATTGGTCGAAAGGAGATGACTTGTAATTTGTCAGTGGGCCCGGTTGTCAGTCCTTAATGAAGATCTATGACTGGCATGTGTTCTCATGAAAAGTGTGAGAGGGATGCGATTTTTAGACAATCGTTGATTCTCCTTGGTCACGTAACTCTTCATGCATAGAGGGTCCACTGCTAGGTGTATACGAATGGTGGCTTCTGATTGGTCCACATAATGGTGATTAGGTGCATGTCAGTGGGTCTTGATCTTTTTAGGAGGTTAAAGTACAGAAAGATCTTGTGGTTGTCACTACGCCACTGGGATAAGATGCATGCTATTTAAGTCAGTGGTTTAGCGACAACTATCTGATGCTCTTTCTACAGATCATGGTTCTGAATCTGTTAGGTGTGCTGACTTGCTCAAATTTGATCAGTTGCCACATGCTGATGAGGACTTCCAAGTGGACAGATGTGTCAGTGGGGTCATGGCTTAATGAAGATCTATGGCTGGCCTAAAGGTGCAAGGAATATTCCAGGAGCATCAGATCATGCACCCATCGTTAGATTAGAATCTTGTCTTAGGTGAGTCTGATGTCAGAGAGGTGTCAAGGTGTTGCTAATGAGGTGGTCAAAGTGAATAAAAGATTGAGAAGTGGCAAGTTTGGACCCAGGTTTGACATAATATTTGGCGGCCCTGATAGCTTCTCTTTGGTCACTCATTCACGTGATAAGATAGTAGTACTCTAAATGATCTAGCGAGTGCATGAATATGTGTATTCGCAAGATCACAGGATAAGTTAATGAGGCCCTAAAATTATTAGCGATCTGGTAATCATCTTCATTCGCCAGTTCACCAAATGTAAGCCAAAATTCTCATGACTGGTTAAAAGAGTATTCAGTGAATTAGTGAATGAAGGATTTCTCTTGTTCGTGGGATATAACCAGGGTTAGTAAAAAACTCAACTATTCAGCGATAGCCTTGTTCATTGAATCCCTTGACCAAACCAGCGTAAGCCAAAGGATCTCACGACTTAGAATTCTTCAATCACATAGTCGCTAAAAGACTTAAAAGAGAAAAGGTCTCGAGGTGGGTCCAAAAATGACAGAAGTGTTGGCATGTTCGCTTCCTATTGGCCACTGACTTCCATGGTGTTTTTGACTTTTTAGAGGGGTTTTAAGTTGTTTTCTTAGTGCATCACAGTCATTCATCTATCAGGAATTAAAAGAGATCGATGATTATGTTTTAAAATGACCGGCTAGCCATTGCAGTTCAGATTTGAATATCTCTATGGTGGGTTTTTGCCAGTTTTTTGATTCAATGGGATACAGCGATGAGGTAGCTCAAAGAATTTATGTCTCCAAGACATTTGCAATTAAAAGAGGATAATGAGGAAGTCTAGGTGGCCATCATAGGTCGATTCTTGTCTCTGAAAGGTACCAACTTGAGCATTCATGGTGAGACTTTGTGTAGGAAACTAGATGAATCCAAGTCGCTTGTCTGTAGGTTGATGTAGTACAAGGATGGGCACACAAACTTCTGGTCTGATGGGCCATATTTGTAGAGTTACATTCATGATCAGATTTGATGGCAATTAGGGTTAGCTAATATTGTATTGTAAAAGCTTCTATAACCCTAGTTAGGTTTTCTTACTCCTGCCTGCATGCAGTTGAGTATGTATATATTGTTTTTTGGGAGCTTTCGGAAAGGAGTTGGAAAATTGTAAAAGAAATTCACCTTTCTTAAAGGCTATCCGTGGCATTTTCACTACCCTCTAGCTTCTATAGTTGTATTTCTCCCATTGATGAAATCAAAAACTGCAGAAGTATTTTGTGATCATTCTTCATGTCCCTATGCTTCCTTGTCTGAGTTTATCTCTTATTGAATTGAATTATATGATGTTTTTAGTGGTATCGTAGGGTTCCTAATCCCTCTTACTTTGTATGATTTTGTGTGTTATTGTGTTTGATCAGATTTAGATGCTTTTGTGGGCATACTTCAGCCCCCTAACAGTCTTGTCTCATTCCTACACTGAGTTGTAGAAGTGAATGTCTACTTGCAGGTCATAAATTGTGTCTTATGTTCAGACCCTTCTATGAAATACTTATGCAAGCCTATTCAGTAATTTTTGACCTACTAGACCTGAGCCTTTCATTGATTTCATTCCTTTATACTGAGATCCAAACCCTAATTTCGGTGCATCACCTAGTAGGTAGTTTGCTTTCCAGTCATTTCCTTTTAAGCACTCCTTCTATCCCTTTCCCTCAGAAGATTTACTTTTCATGTCTAGAAGCAAATTAAGGTGATTATCTAAGAGGAACTAGCCTAGAACCTAAAGGTCTCATCTCAGTTAGCATAGGTCCCACAACCTAGAGATGATTCCCATGTTATACTAGGTTATCAAGACTATGAGAGCTTGAGACAAAGGCACAAACTTAGTGTATAACAGGAAGTTGATATAGAGTTGAGATAAGTAGAGCAGAAGTATGTGAAGAGTAGTTAAGATGTATTAGATCTTTTCAAGAGGTCAAAGCATCATCACATCAAAGGAACTAATCAGACAAGCAGTGTCACAGTGCCAATTCATCCAATAGATATAGTGTGTATTTGAGATCAAAAGGTTGTAGCCTTCACCACTTGAGTAGTGAGCTCTAGGATAGTGTGTCCACACCCCTAACAGGGTTATTGTAAAAGACTCCTAATAGGGTCTAATCCTTGACAAGGTCACTATACTAAAAGTATTGTAAAGACAACTCCTAACAAGGTTAATGATCTTCTAACAAGGATCATAAGACACTAGTACATATTATTAATGGGTATCAATTCCCACCAGGGTTTTTACCTATTTGGGTTTCCCCGTAACCATATTGGTGTTATGTGTTGAGTTCATATTTCTTATTTATAGTAATGTTCACTTTAGTACTTAAGCATTCAAGATAAATTTAAAAAGTATAGAAAAAGATTAAATATAGTGAACACTAATTCACCCCCGCTCTCAGTGTTCCCATTCCTAACTATTGGTATCAGAGCTTTGGTCCATAGCAAACAAGTTTAACCACTTGAGAAGATCATGGAGAAGATAGAAATGAAACATCTAAAAAGAAATCTTCAAGCTTCTCTTGAAGACTTGGACAGATCTGAAAAGGAAATTGAAGAACTAAAAGAAAAATTATGTGATGGTCAAGCAGTCATAAAAAAACTAAGAAAAGATTTAAAATAATGTTCTACCAATGATTTAGGGATAATGGTCAAAAAGCTAAATGAAGAGAACACATATCTAAAAGATCAGATTGAATAATTGGATGACAAGATAATTGACAATCAAGAATTCTATGATGAATAGATCAAAGAGAACCTTCAACTAAATAAAGAATTGAGGCAAGAAAAAATGGAAATCTCAGAACTAAGAAACAACAAAGAAAGCCTAGAATCTGAACTGAAAGAAGCAAAGAATCACATTGTTAAATTACACACAAGAAAGGATCTGATAGAATCTCAGTAATATGCTCGAAAGCTTAAAGGAGATACTAGCGGCATTGGATTCAATGAAGCACAAAATGAGATTGATAATATGCGAGCAAGAATGAAAGCACTAGAAGACACTACTGATACTAAGAAGATTGAAAATCAAACTAAAGAGCATGTTGAACCATCCAAAGATGAGCGCAAGCCAATAGACCAAACATGTTATGCATGTAACAAGCATGGACATATAGAAAGGAACTGTAAAAAGGTAAGACCTTTAAATGGTTACTTTTATTCATGCAATAAATTTGGTCATAGAGCTATGAATTGTAAAACAAGTAAGAAGAACAAGACTCAATATAATCAAAGAAATATGAATCAACCAAATGCAAGAAGTTCTCAGAGTATTACATGTCAGATTTGTAACTATAATGGTCACTCAGCTAGAAAGTGTAAAATGGTAACCCATGTCAATGCGCCGAAGAATTTAGGACCTCCAGTTATTTGTCACTCTTGTAACAAGGCTAGACACATCTCAAAGTTTTTTAGATCAAGGATGCAAAGTTAGGAAAGCCCTAAAAAGCTAGAAGAATCAATTTTGGATACCGAAGGAGAAGTCAAGTTTGTGAAAGCTTCAGAAGATCTAAGCTTGATTTGGTTAAAGGCAAAGAAGGATAAGGTTGATGAGAATGTATTGGATGCATCCATAGTGGACGCACCCTCTACATTCAGATGAATGACCCTCAGGGTCATAGGGGGAGCTAATTTAGCTCTAGACCCTTGCATGGCTGGTATACTCACCCTCTAAGTATGTGCATTTGGATTTAACATTTTGAAGACTAGCAGAACCTATGTGCAAGAGCACAATAGCTGATTGATTACAGAATGAAAGTTAGAGATTTTATGTGAAAGTCTGGTTTATGTGGCAAGCATTAATGGTGAAAGTTTCACTTTAAAGTACATAGAGACTTTTATATCACTCATTGCATTTGAGTTTGAGTGATTGGAGAGCATGAAATCCCTAGAAGTTGTTTGTAAAGGATTAAAGATTGATTCACCGGTGAAGTAGTGTGTTTGATCGGTTACGGAAGCTCTAATCTGTCGCACCGATTCAGAAGTTCTTGGAAACCATCAGGAAAGTGATATACAAGTAAGTGATGGCTACTCCTATTTTATTTGATGTTGTAGAGAAGAAAAGATATGTATTTAAGAGGTACCCATTCAAATCTACATTGGATGACCTAGAAGGGGCATTCTCCCACACTCCTATGGGTGTTATGCATGTAGAAGACATATGAGCATATATTTACTGCAAGAAGGAACCAGTAGGACTTGACAGGATAAGAGCACACTTAGAAACCATGATGAAACTAGATAGAACCCTCCTGGATGAGTATGTGTAGTTTGAAAATGACCCTATAATTGAATATGCTACTGCATATGAGTTCTATGACTCCGAATGGATAAAGATTCTACTTAGCAGGATTCATGATGACTTATTCTAGATAGGTGAAGTTCTAGTCAGAATAACAAGAGATATAATACATGTGATGAAAGGCCTCTCAAGGATAGGTGCTATTCTTCCAGTGGGAAAGCATGTTAGAAAACTTTTAGAACAGCCATACAAGTCAAGAAGTGATAGGCGTTGAATGACCATTGAGCCTATAGAGGAGAAAGACATCAAATTGATGTCTATGATTCTAGGATATAGATTCTAGCACACCAGTAGGGTGAATAGTATGTCAATAGCCATAATTATTGTAGCAATAAGACTTGTGAGAGAAAATGGAGAGTTTAATCTATGTAAGATCATGCGTGCACAACTGATAGACAACATTAAAGCCATTAAAAATGACAAGACCAAAATATTTAAGTTTGGGTCTTTGATAATATACATGTACTTCCACATTCTTGGAAAAGTTTCAGATTTGTATTTAGACAAGACTATTCCTACTATGCCATAGATATCCTTCAAGGCATCTACTAAGAGTACACTTAAGGATTATATGGAGTTAGAATTAAAGACATTCAGGGTAAGAATGCAGATGAGGTACAGGATACCTAAGAAAATAGTTGAAAAATACAAGGATAACATTTACTTTATGGTGGAGACTGATACATCCACTTGGATATGAGTTTGAGGAGCCAATCCTAGAGGCATACCCTCAAGTACTATTATCAGCACCTAAGGACCCGAATGAGCCAAGATGGGGGACTTATGAGAAGAAAACAAGAGAAGTTGATGCAGTTTTAAACAACGTAGCAACTAAAAGAAAAGTAACCAAGGTTACTTCTAAGAAATTGAAAATTCATGGAGTAACTCAAGCATACCTAGATAAAGCAAGACAAGAAAATATTTCTTTGGGAATTGATAATGCATCTGCAGTAGAGGAAGAGTCTAATGACCCAAAATTGAAGAAGGTAAAAGTGGAGAAGTCTAATGATCCGAAGGGTAAAACATATGATACCTCTCTTGCACCCAAGGAAACAATTTATCTTACTGCTTCTCTGGAGTATACGACAATGACAAAGAGAAAGAAAGAGATAGGAACTATTCATCCATCCTTGTGCACTACAAGGAGCCAAAGAAAGAGTACTCAAGCACCTCCACAAGTAAGTTTTAAACCTAGTCTAAAAGTGCTAAGTTCAAGAATAATTGAGGAAGTATTGATCAAATAGGAAAATTTTATGATAAGTATAGTGAAATAGATAAGTCATAGATTCATAGCATGATTATCAAGCATATGCTTAAGTTTAAGAAGAAAGTGCTAGAATGGAAGATTGTGATTCCAGACAATGTTTGGAACATTTTAGATTTCTTGAAGAGACAAGCAATGCAGGAAGATCTGAGAATAAGAGAGAAGATCTTAGATGAGAGTCTACTAGTATGTTCTCTAGAGGAAACCTTATTGTTAGATCTGGTGAAGCCACATCTTAGAACCAAGTCAAGAACTTTGCATATAATGGACAAGAATTATGAACTAGTTGCAAAGGAAACATAAAAAGCCTTTGAGACAGTTTTCCTAAATAGGCACATGTTCCCACCTACTGTGCCCACTACTCAAGTGCCCACAAAGGTAGAAAAAGAGTTAGAGACCATCAATGTATAGAATATAGGTCCTCATGATTCAGCACCTACAATTGTAGCACCCACAGAGGTAGAGAAGCTTGTGCCTATGGAAGAAGCACATAAGGATGATACAATTTTTATTGACAATGTTGAGATTGCAATGGCAGCCTCAGATATTGATTTGGATAAGTTTTAAGAAGCTTTTGTAAGCACTCAAGAGGCTGAGAATCTATGTGGTAACACTCATCCTAATCAACAAGATGTATTGATTGAGGATGTGATAGAAGTTGAAGGAGAAAAAGAAATAGAAAAAGAGATAGAAAAAGAATAAGAAAAGAAAGAATAAGAAAAAGAAAAAGAAAAGGAAGCAGAAAAAGAGAAAGGAGAAGTAGAGATGAAAGATAGTGAGAAAAAAGATGATAAATTTGTTGAGATGGTAGTCAATGTTAAGCATGAAGTGATGGATAACACTCATATCACTCTATTACACTCAGCATCATTGTTGTCAAGTTTGACACCAGACACCACCAGTTTGGACTCTTGGGGAGAAGAAGACCTGATTAAGATCAGTGTCTTAGCTATGGAGAAGACCAAAGAGAAAAAATTGATGAGGAATCCCTTATTCTTTGAGTCAATGAACATCTTGAAAAACCTACTACCTTCAGACAAGTAAGTGTCTAAGGTTCATTCAGTGGATGATGTGAGCATAATTCTTTCAAATTTTAAGACAAACTTTTCTAGCTTGGAAGAATCTTCATCCCTAGTTGCAGAAGAGAAGTATATGAAGCAGAGGCTCAATGAATTGGTCAATAACTTTGCACTTGACCTAGGTTCACTCAAGGTTGGTCAAGCATCCTTAAAAGAGTTTGTAGAAAAGGGAAGGAAGATTATTGCTGACTGTATGACTAGGACAAGTTGACTACTGATCTATACAAGAAGATCCAATAGGAAGAAGCTATGATTGTTAGCGTAAGGAAATTAGTAGAAGATCCATCCATTGATGTCAACATGTGAAAAAATGTATACCAGGGATAGATAGATAAAATAGAAAAAGATGAGAAGGAGATGTCTAAGATAAGGGCAAGGCAAACACAGCTAAGGAATGCTCTTGCGCCCTCCCTAGATGTGCTTAATCAGAATATCAAGGAGATCGATGTCACCATGGTGACATATGATCAAGGTTATAGCTCATATTTGGAGAAGATGGAGAAGCTGACTTATGCATTGTGCGCCCATCTCCAAACAGTCAATGCACTGATTGCATTCTGGAAGCAAGAGATCCACAATTTGCAGATAACATATCTGGATGTACTTTCCCTATAAGTACTTGTAGAGATTTAGTTTTTTAGTACTTTTTTCATTAATGTCAAAGGGGGAGTAATGTATAGAATATGAATTCATATATGTAAAGAAGATATATAGTAAAAATTATAAGGGAGATATAAGTTAGAGTATGAAAAAGAGTTTTGTGTAGAGTTAGTAACTATGCCATATTCCTTTGTTTCCATCAATAACAAAGGTGGAGATTGTTGGAAATTTGACTATACTATTGTATATGACTTAATATAGTGTTTTCATTATGGAAAAAAAGTCATATAGTGTTTTGGAATCAGCGCACATTATCAGAAGATCAGAGTTTGCTTAAGTATAGAAGACTGGACAGTTAACAGAGCACTAGTAGATCAGAGTGACAACACACATGCATATGGCTGAGTTATGGTATGCGCCGTAGAAGATAATATGGTAAGAGTATATTCATTCTTAGTCTAAGAGCGCATGATTAGAAGATTCAGTATGACAAAGATATAGACAGTTGAAGTTACACAGACAATGAATGCCAGAACATAATGGAGTATGCAGCTGACTGTCGGTAATTTGATTAGCAGTGATAATATTGTTTTGTAAAGGCTATGTGCCTATTTTATTTAGGTTTTAGACATGTAATTATTTTTGTATATAAACATGCTTGAGCCAATTCAATGGGAAGCATCGAGTGTGTAATCGGTTATAGGCCGACCTAGTTAATTATTTTGATAAGCGCATATAAATATGAGATGCGCTTGTTGTAATAAGTATGGAATTTGATATAGAGTTGAGATAAGTAGAGAAGAATTATGCGAAGAGTAGTTAAGATGTATTAGAGCTTTGCAAGAGGTCAAAGCAACAACACATCAAACGAACTGATCAAACAAGCAATGTAACAGTGCCAGTTCATCCAGCAGATATAGTGTGTATCTGTGATCAGAAGGTTGTAGCCTTCACCACTTGAGTAGTGAGCTCTAGGATAGTGTGTCCACACCCCTAATAGGGTTATTGTTAAAGACTCCTAACAGGGTCTGACCCTTGACAAGGTCACTATACTAAACGTATTGTAAAGACAACTCTTTACAGGGTTAAGGATCTTCTAAAAAGGATCATAAGACACTAGTACAGATTATTAGTGGGTCTCAATTCCCATCGGGATTTTTACCTATTTGGGTTTCCCCATAACCATATTGGTGTTATGTGTTGAGTTCATATTTCTTATTTATGTTAATGTTCATTTCAGTACTTAAGCATTCAAGATAAGTTTAAAGAGTAAAGAAAAATATTAAATATAGTGAGCACTGATTCACCCCCCCTCTCAATGTTCCCATTCCTAACATAGTTATCATTTTTTTGATCCCATCCTATCCAATCCCTTAATTGTCCCTTCATCTTATTGAAACCATCTTGTCTATCAAATCTATTTATCGTATAATCAAATCCATTTATTCCCCTTCCATACTTTTCAATATCATCATATCAAATCATCTTCTCTTCCGATCCCATTTTATCCAATCCACTCATCCAAAATAACTATAAAAATAAAGAAAATAAAGAAAATCATATAAACCAAAAGATCCCAAGTCAGTCCAGTCAAGTGCAATCAATACTAATCCATGCACTCCAATATTTCAATCTAGCACGTTAATCTTTAATCAATCCATCATCTTAAACCAAATCAAGTAATAATCAATTGATTAATTAAAAATATGATCATTATCATGGGATGTATCCTTCAGGAAATCCTTGAGGCCCTGCCCTCCCACTCACTCACTCAATCAATCAATCAATCAATCAATTGGTTTTCATCTTGACTAGGGGCAAGATGTTAGTTTTCTTTTGGTTTGTTGTGCATGCTTTCTTGTTTCTTATATGTATTAGTTTTTTTGCATCTATCATGGTCTTTGCATCCTATTTTCACAAGGGGGTAAGTGCACCAAGATGGTGTGCAAAAAGTGGCCACCCACCCAAAAAAATAGAAAAACACCCCTAGCATGATCAACTTAATTTAAATACAAATAGCCCAATAAGACTTAGATTTGATAAATGAATAATTCAATGACAAGGCTAATTAATAGGTTTAGATAACAAGTTTGAGGCTTGGGACCTTTAATTCCAACTATTTACCTATTTTTTCATGTATTTTTCTCTTCAAAACAGGTTTGTCAACTTCTTTATCATCAAGTTAACACATTATCAAGTGCGTATTTGTAAAATTACCACCATAGTTTCACACATCTTTTAAGAATTCTAACCATATAATTTTTTCTATTTTTGGACAACATTACTATAGTAAAGTTTAATTTTCATTATCAATGTCTCCATAGTTCTCAAAGACATATGTGTACCAGTTTCTTAATAAATTTTGATATAATTGACCAAATTTTTTAAAAATTACATATTATTATTCTGCACTTGATTCTATGCACTTTAAAAAAGGAAAGTTTACATTTTCCTTTATTTTTATGTAAGTTATGTCTATCACATGAAGAGACACCTAATTTTTAGGATGCCCCCACTTCAAAAAAATCATAAAAAATAAAATACCGAACAAAAAATTACAAAAAAATACAAAAATTATAGCTTTCACTCTTATCTATCTTTCTACCAAAGGATTTTTCAAAAACATTAAATATAACTATATCTTTTTTGATGCGCAAGATAGACACTATATTATTATTATTTTTAAAAGAAGAAACTATTTTTCATGTGTAATGTATTCGACTATCTTAATCTTATCCATTTTTTAAAAAGCTTTAGTAATTTAGAAACTAGGTTCAAAGAACAATAGTTCTTGTTGTTGTTACATTTTCTAATTTTGAGTTCATAAGTGTCAAATTTCTCTTCTAAGTTCAGGTTTTCATGATTTTAGAAAAAAAAATTGGCCGCTTATACCACTCTTTTTGCATACCATCTCGGTCCACTTACCCAAGGGCATCACAGTCTTCCATATCATGGCGTCATAAGAGATATGGTTGTATTTGACCTTTTTGATCATGTACTTGGCACATGGTCATCTTCATTCCTCATACCTTGGTGCATAATGTCAAGTACAATATTATCAAAACTAGGATGTCCTATGTTTCTCTTTTAACACAATACAATCCCCAAAATATTTTTGCATTTAGTTAGTTTCATTTTGCATTTTGCATTGAGCCTCCTGTTTATTTCCTATCCCTACCATATTTGTTTTCCTCCTATTCATTTAGAGAGAATGCCCATGTTCTTTGAACCCGCATGTCCTCTCGATGGGGCATACTTCTACCTCCTCGTCATCCTTCCTAATCCTTCCTTGATTAGGACATCTCATTTTCTTTTCTTTGACACGATGTTGATTTTGACACCGCATCAAAGAGGGGCAAAATGTAGAAACCTAAAATTATCCATTCACATTCTAATATGAATTTTTATTAATATTCTCCCTTAACATTATAGTTGATTTTTATTAATTAACTATATTGTAATATTCCTTTATTTATTTAGTTAAATTTACTTTAATTAAATAAATTTATTTTCCCTTGGTATTTAAATTTTATTTAAATACTATATATATTAAATTTATTTTAATATATTATCCATCTATCTCTTAATATAAAATAAATTTTATTTTTTTTATTCCCCTAGTAACCTAAAAAAATTATAAACCTTGATTAAATTAAATTTATTTTAATTTAATCCCTTTTTCCTTTTTCCTAATCTTTCTTTTTGCTAATATTCTTGTAATTTTGATCAAAAGGTGGATAACCTCTAATCATGTGCACAATCGCCTTTTCCAAGGTAGCCACCTCTCCATCTTTTTTCTCCTTCAATCATTTTAAATTCATCTTTCCCTCTAAAAGTTAAGTTTGACTTTTTCATTGCCTCTTAATCCTAGCAACTCATTTCTTTTGTCTCTTCATCTTAGTAGATTCCTTTTTGCCTCTTAATCTTGAAAATCCATTCTTTTGCCTCTTAATCTTGGCCACCCATTCATTAAGCCATTCTATAAAAAGTAGGCCTCACTCATCTTTTGAGACATAGATCTTTTAGCTTAGTCATTTTATTGTATCTTATTGCATCTATTAGATAATCTACATATCGCATGTTAGGTAATGGAATGAATCTAGTTTACTTCAATTGTATATCTTATTCTTAGCTTAATATTTATAATGCTTATTTTAACTTAATGTTTTAAATTTATTGTATTTTCATGCTTTGATTTGTGGTGTAGCTGCAAGGATTTTCATTGCATACACACAAAAGTTCCATTTGTAAGCATAAACAATTCCATTTCTAGCTATATGCCAGCTAACAACATCCCATGCCTTCCAAGTGGACTTGAAGATGATTGATCCTCCTACTTCTAGAGGGAAATATCTTCCAATAATGTTTTCTAATGGAATATTTGTCCAAGTATGACTTTGTTTTCTCTCCTCTAAATATTGTCCTTGATGACAAATGAAATAATATGATGAATAAGGTACATACCATGAGATTAGTGACAACAAATAACATGAGGATCATACTTTCATTATGTTGCATCATTATTTAGGATCATAGTTGTATCATCATTTCATAGTTTCATTATCATCATTGCACAAACTTGTTTTTTTCGTGTCAACTTCTTACTAGATATTGTAGTTATCAATGCTCTACGTGCAACACTTAAATCAGCTCCTCAAGTTGTATTCTTAATGTTGGTTAATGCATCTTGTAAATTTTCAAATATTGTTCGATTAACATTATCCACAGAGCTTTTCATGTTGTCAACACCCAACAACTCCAAAACAAGAGTCATCTCTCTTTTCCTGAATAACCTTGAAAATAATTGTGCTCTTCCAACCATGCTTTTATTTTGAAAATATTCATGCCAAATTTTTTTGCAATGCAATTTCATTGTACTTTTAGATACCATGTGTTTAGATGAAACTTGACTAAAAAGTGTGTCTTCATTCATCTTCATCGAATTTTCCATGTCAACTAATATGTTTCCACGTTGAGAACTGCCAATTTGTTTTGAGACTTGAATTGCATCTTCTTCAATATCAATAGGTTCTTCCTCTACTTCAACATGTTGATCTTCATTATGTTTTGTATGACCTTTTAATTTGACATCTCGTATTCAATCAACAACTTCAATTGACCTACATACCAAGAACTATATAGCCAATAAAACAATCTAAAAAACTAAATAAAATAATATTTTAATTAAATAATAGAAAAAAATTTCTTGTGTCATTCTTACTGAAAGAGTCTTCCATTAAAGCTTGTAGCCTATTCAAGAAATTCAAGAATGGTGTCTGTGGGAATCAAGAATTTGCACGATGTACACACAGCTCAGGGGATTGTACACATGGTGTAGGGGATTGCAGTTCCAGTGATCTGTCAGCCAGAGGAGGTGAGTAGCAGGGTGACATAGTTTCCAATGTGTCTTCATCTACATTTTTTAAGAAGGGTCTGGACAAGGTTAGAGCTCCCCAGCTCCAGGCTAATTGGGGTGATGTCCCGTTCAATGCAACATACCTAGCCCGCCTCAAATCTTCAACACATGTCCCACAGTGGGTCTTCCAAAATGGGAAATGGAGGGATCACACATCTTTCATTGCTCCACCTCCTTCTCACCGACAACATCAACACAAATATGGTTCTTCTAGGTTTTTTCAGAAGGCTCCTGTGTTTGAAGGCATTCTTGGGTCTCATCCTTCGTTCGTTACAAACTCTTTCAGAGGATCTTTCCATGGGAAATCCTTTCCTCATCCTCCCTTCCATTGGCACCGCCATGCTCAAACCCACCACAAAAGACCTTTTTATCCCTAGCCTATCTTTGACATATGTAAGGATTCTTGGCCTCCCTCACCTTCTAGTTCAAACCCTACTTCTTCTGGATTGCCTCTCCTTTTCTCCTGGCTATCCTCCCTTTCTTTCTTCACCCAATAGTATCCCACTTGCTTAGCCAACATTTTTTTCTTTCCCAAATAGCATTCCCATCTCCCACTGAGGTCCCTTCAATCCAAATCCTCATACCCATGAGTATATTTTAAATCCCTCATTCCACCAGAAGCAGGACAAGATCCCTCGAAAGGAGGTTCAACAACAACCGCCAGTGGAGCCAAGGGTAATCTTTCCTTTTGACATGATCCACCCTTTTGTTGAACATTTAAGGTCCTTGGTGCTTATCAGTAAGTTACAAGCTCATGTTGATTTTGAGGATTTAATTTCTTGGGCGGGTGCTTCTTGGGAGGGCCCTTCGAAACTATTTTTGTGTGAGAAAGATTCTTTATTTTTTGTGGTGATTTTTTATTCTTCTAAGTGTAAATCAAGTGTGCAAAAATTTAAGTGGTTATTTTGCAAAGGCTATGGGGTCTTCACTATTCCTTGGATCCCCCATTTTGATGTTAATCTAGCTCAGCCTGTGTTTATGCCTCATTAGGTTTCCTTTCCGCAGCTCCCATTAGAATACAGAGACCCAACTAAGGTGGAAATTCTGGCTAACACTATAGGCATATTTCTCAAGCATGATCTTGTCCCCTTTCTCTAGCCTCACCTCCCCATCAGAGTATGCCTTTTATTGAAACGGTCTAGTAATCAACTGACTAAGCTTTCAATATGCTCTAAATTTGGGGCTTGGAGCCAGTCTGTTGAATATCAAGACCCAGCCTCTATTGACCTCATTTCTAACTCTTTGGGCCATTTTTCATACCAGTGCCAGAATCATGACATGCCCTATTTTAATATTTTCCAGAGCTTTTCCACCAACCCAAGTTTTGTTCCAAAACCCCTTCATTGGCTCCTTCATCCTCGCTGCAGGTTTCCCCTTCAACCTCTCCTCATTCTTCTAATATTTCCAGGCCTTCTAGCTCGGAGGACGCCAACTTTATCTTTTTCAGTTTTGCAATTTCCATCTTTTTTGCCTACATCAAGCTTTTCCGCTCATTACAAGTGACAACAATGGTTAATACTCCATCTTTTCTCCAACTCGAAGCTATTAAAGCCAATAACTTGATAGTTTCAGCTCATTCTCCTCACTCTTTAGTCCTTGCACCCAATTCATTTTCTTTGTGTACCAACCTCCCCTATTGTCACCCAATCTGTAAGGTTGTTCTTCACTCTCTTTTTTGCATCATGGATTGATTGTCCCTTGCTCTTTCAATGCCATTTTGTTGATGAGAATTGTGCTGACAAGGTTGTGCAAAATTTAATATTCAACAACCAACCTTTTGCTCTTGTCACAGTTACCTGTACTCATCTATTCATGGATCTTGAACTTCAACTCATGTCTAATAACATCCTCATCTCAGTTTCATCAAAACTCATTGTTGAAATTGCAGCTAAAGCAGAATTCCAAGATCTGAGCCCGAACTGTATGAGTTCCCACTCGGACTTTGACAAGGGTTTTGATTATTCCTAGGTATTATCTATTTCTTAGTCACCAAGTTCCCAATTATCTCCATCTCAATTAGCTATTGTCAAGACTCCCAGGAAGAGGGGTAGGAAACCTCTAGCTTTTAAAACCAAAGATGAAATAGCAGCAGACATTCAATCCACTCTACTAGACTCTTTCTCCCCCATCATTAGAAGTAGGAGAGTGTGTCACTCTCTGAGCTCTCAATGAAGATATTATCTTGGAATTCAGGGGCATAAATACTCCTGACAAAAGAAGTCGAGTTAAAAAATATATTGAATCCTCTCAAGCTAATATCATCATCCTCCAAGAGGCCAAGTTAGCCCAAGCCTCGTATGAAAAACTCATCTCCAAATGGTCCCTGTGGGAATCCTCATGTGTTCCTTCTTCAGGGGCCTCAAGATGTCTTCTCACTCTTTGGAAGAAAAAGGGCATGCAAGGTACACTGTTCTTTGCTAACCCAAACTAGCAACTTCTCAAATTTTCCAATTCTGAGGCAACCTTCCTTTTGTTCAATATTTATGGTCCTTCCTCCCCCCATGAAAAAATTCGCTTGTGGGAATCCCTTGCTGATCAGCTCAGTGAATTCCAAAATTTTCCCACTATCTTAGGAGGTGACTTTAATGCTATCTCAGACTTAAAAGAAAAGTCAGGAGGGAACCCTACAACATAGAGGGTTATAGACGAGTTTACCTTATTCATTGAAAATCATACTTTATGTGATATTCCCCCTTCTAATGGAATGTTCACATGGACTAACTGTAGAGTAGGATTCCCCATTTCATCCAGATTGGATAGATTCCTTGTCTCTTGTGATTTCAAGTTGTTAAATATAACTATCTCCTCAGAAATTCTAGCCTCCTCGGAATTCGATCACTTCCCCATCTTGCTTAATGTTGTTGCTTCAAGAAATCAGTCTAAATGCTCAACCTTCAAACTTGAAAGCATGTGGCTTACACACCCCCATTTCTTGTCTTTGCTTAAGTAATGGTGGGTGAGTGCCTCGTTCTGTAAAGGCACCAGGATGTTCCAATTCTCTAAAAAGATCAAATATGTTAAACCAAAATTTTTTATTTGGAACAAGGAGGTATTTTTAAAAAAAAATTATGAGAAATCTAGGATTGAAAATGAACTAGCTCAGATAGCTAACCAGATAATTAAATTAGGCCTTAATTCTCTACTAGCTGCCAAACAGTTATCCCTCCAGAAATATTGAGAAGTTCTCTATTCTCGGGAGGAAATTTATTGGAGTCGGAAATCCAGAGAGTTATGGATGAAAGAGGGAGATAGGAATACTAAATTCTTCCATGCTTTGTCCAAAATCAGGAAAGCCTCGTCTGCTATCCACTCTATCAAGGATGCAGTTTCTAGGGAGATCCTTAACACACCCCAGCAAATTAGTAAGGAAGGGGTATGTTTTTTTTAAAATTTAATAGCCCCAGTTAGCCCTCAACCTATCAACCAGGAGGCTATTGATGATTTTTTGCATTCCATCCCTTCCCTCATATCAGACAGGGACAATGATCAGTTAATGAGACCTTTTTCTCTAGAGGAAATCTGTTCTATCATTTTCTCTATGCCACCAGACAAGCCACCTGACCCAAATGGCTTTAATATGTTATTCTACCAACAATGTTGGGAGGTGATTAAGTTGGATCTATTGTTGGCCATAGAAGAGTCTTGTAATCAGGGATATATTCTCAAGAATTTTAATACCACTAATTTAGCCCTGATTCCCAAGACCAAAAATCTGAATACATTTGCTGACTTCAGACCTATCTCCCTTTGTAATTCTATATACAAAATTTTCACCAAAGAAATATATCTCAGATTAAAACCTATCATTCCATCAATTATTTCCCCTCAACAGGGAGGATTTGTTCCTGTTGGGGAGACTTTAGATGGTGCACTAGTTGCCCTCAAATTTCTCCACACTATTGAATCAGCTCAAAACCCTTCCTTCATTCTTAAGCTTGATATGATGAAAGCGTATGACAAAGTTAATCGGTCCTTCCTTCTCAAAGTCCTAAAATTTGGATTCTCACAGGCATGGTGCAATTGGATTAAGCATTGTCTCTCAAGAGCATCTTTTTCAGTACTTGTCAATGGTGTTCCCTCAGGTTTTTTCCATGCCTCCCAAGGAGTTCGGCAGGGTGACCCTTTATCCCCCTTCTTATTTATTATTATGGCAGAGGCATTCAGTAGGTCTATACAAGCTCAAAAAGAGTTGCAAATTTGGAAAGGTATATCAATCCCTAGTTCTACCTTATCTATCTCACATAATTTTTTTGCAGATGACACTCTTTTGTTTGGGGAATCAAACATTCAAGAGGCTAAATGTATTAAACAAGCTCTAGACCTTTACACATCAGGATCAGGTCAAGTGATTAATCCCCTTAAATCAAAACTTTATATATTTTTTACTTCACAGCTTCTTCAAAAGAGAATATCCAACATTTTTGGCTTCCCCCTTGATAGTCTACCATCTACTTACCTAGGCATCCCTTTCTTCTTCGGTCAGGTCAAGTCTTCCTATTGGGACTCAGTGATCTCTAGGCTGAAAAATAGAATTTTTGTTTGGAAGGCAATATGGTTGTCCCTTTTGGGTAGGATCCTGCTCATCAAAACTGTGTTGACAACCATCCCGAACTATTATATTTTTGTCCTTCAAGCTCCAAAGTCAGTTTTTGTCTCTATTGAAAAGATCATTTCATCCTTCCTTTTGACTTCTAACATGACCAATAAGAAGAAAGTCCCTCTGGTCTCTTTAGGGAAACTCTCAGCTAGTAAAGAATCTGGTGGGGTAGGCCTCCATGACATTTCTCAAAGAGATAAAGCTTTCGGTGGGAAGTTAGTTTGGAACATGTATTCTAAACCACAAGTATTATGGTATCAGATTATGCAAGCCAAATACTTAGATTCCCCCAACCCAAATAGAATTCTTACTATTTCCAATCATCCCTCTGGGTCACCTACTTGGAATTTCATGATTTCATCTAGATCTGTTGTTACTACCTTTCTTTCTTGGCAAGTGCATAATGGATTTAGTGTTTCATTCTGCAAAGATTCATGGAATGGATTCCTCCCTCTTTGTTCTGTATCATCTCTTACTCAAATTATGCATCTTACCACAACTATGTGGAGGGGGGGGGACTTATTGATTAACTATGTGGACCATGTGGATCTCATCACACATCAAGCTGTTTGGAAAGACCCAAATATTCTTCCTATAGATTTTCAAGTTGGTCAAGTATTTTTGAATATCCTTGCCACCTGCTTGATCTATTTTTCCAATGATAATGACAAACTTATTTGGTGCCCATCCAAATATGGTGCATATTCTATCAAATCGGGCTATGCTTCCCTGCCAAACATGAACACTCAACTTTGTGTCCAATGGGCTTTTTCCTTCTGTTGGGATAAAGCAATTCTTCCTAAGGCGGGAGTCTTTTCCTAGCTTTTTGTGCAAGGCAAGGTCCTCACCAGTGATAGACTCACCAAGCTTCACATAGATGCTCCTTTTAATTGTGTTTTATGTAATGACCATTTGGAATGCCCAGTTCATCTTTTTGTCCATTATCCTTTGGCTCAAGCATGTTGGTCTTTTGTTATGATTAAATTATCTATTTCATTCCCCCTCCCTAAAACATTGTGGGATCTATTCCAATCCTGGCCAAGCTTGAATTCAAATTCACTATTTTCATGCTTATGGTTCACCATTCCTGCTTCAGTAATTTGGGCTATCTGGTGGGAATGGAATAAAAGAATATTCAGAAAGCTCAGCTCTGACACCCCCTCTATTTTAAGCATTATTGAATGGTCGATATCTAAAAAAGTCAATAGTAGGTCCTCTCTTCACTTTAACCCTAATGTGTCATTTTCATCATGGGATTCTTCAGTTATATCCAAATGGAAGTATATTTGCCCCCCTTCCTCTCTTGTTTTTCCTCGTATCAGGAAACCCCCAATTTGTAGATCTGATGTTAAGTGGATACCTCCAAAGCCTCCTTTCATCAAATTAAATTTTGATGGTTCTTTGAGAGGTAATCCAGGTGAGTCAAGAATTGGATATTGTTTAAGAAATCAATCAAGTATAGTTATTGCTTTATTAGCAAGTTCTATCAGCCTAGGTACAAATAATATGGCTGGAGCTATTACCTTATTAGAAGGTCTTAAACTTGTGAAGAAAATGTTGATTTCAAACCTCCATATTAAAGGTGACTCGTCAGTCATCATTAATGCTTGTATTGATAGAAATAATTTGAATTGGCAGCTCAAATATATTCTTTTTCAAATTTGGGGGCTAATTGATTCTTTTAATCATTTTTCTATATCCCATACACTTCGTTAGGGAAATTCTCTGGCGGATTTTTTTGGCCAATTTGGGTTGTGACAAAATTTTGTTGGATCCTTCCAACTCTTTGAGTGTAATTAATCAGTTTCCGGCTCTAATTGATATTATTGGGAAGGAAGCTAGCTAGTGCAACTTTATTTGCTTAATGGTGGCATAGACTATGGCTCTACTCCAATTAGTGATGTGGTGGCCACTAATTGTAGTAGAAAAAGTGTCATCTTTTATATATAGCAAGGGCGTGACCGCTGCTATGCTAGCAAGCATCCTATGTCATTCCAAATGTCTACTTAGGCATATCTTATAGTACTCTGCAGTAATTCCACCTTTTAGTGGAAATGGTGTGACAATGTAGCAAAGAGAAGTTGCCTTCTCATGAGTATGAATTGGTTAATCATATTGTGACATGTCAAATGCTGCCTTGTCATTCCTCTTCCCAGGTGGTTTTAGCTCTGATTGGTTGTACTTTGGCATTGTGATATTGTCCCATCAAGAATAAGGTATAACAACTAGCTAATCATTATTTGGCAAGCTAGATTGTAAATGTTATTTGGCCTACTTGGTACTGGTTCTTTGTGCGAACAATTATGATTCTTCCTCTCTTGTGTGGATTTATGATATTCCTCTGCATTGGGCATTGCTTCAGCTTCCACCTATGCTCTTTTCTTGAAGATTTCATTTTGGTGACATCTTCCTTTTTTACTCCTTTTTTCTTGCCCACTTGTCATTGTACTTTCTTTCAAGTCTTTAGTTATTTGTCATCATTCAATTGCATTTCCCAATGCTTGGCTTTGCTTCCATTCTTTTTTCTATGGCCTCAGTTTTATTTCTGGTATCACTTGCATGCTTCTGGGATTGTGAGCTATGGTTGCAGTCAGTTATTTTGTGTCTTTAATTTAAGCAATCTTCATTAGATCTCATATCTCCAATATGAGTTGCTATCATTATTTGGTGATGGTGGCTCTTGTAATCTTGTCCTCGGGCTTAATTATTAGGCTCATGAGACATCTCTTCTTCATCAACTTCTTTTTCTACATATGTGCTGACCATTGGGTAGTCTTTGGCTCTTTCGTTGCTCTCTTAGGTCCCTATTTTGTTCCTCATCTACTTCTTAACTATGTCAGGTCGACCCAGCTTTTTGGTGGGAGCTAGCTCCAATGTGGAATGTTGTTCTATTTGTGCATCTCTGGACATGGAGTATTACCCTTGGAACTATAGGGTTCTGTTGGAAGTGGAAATTTGGGAAGAACCCTTTCTTGGTCCCATTAGGGATGAAATTCTTATGGTTATGTTTAATTGTGAATGGCCACACATTCATCATGGCATTAGGAGAATCATTGGTCATGAAATTCTTTCTCCCTCCATCAGAAGGATTATCTTCCCATCTCAACTCCTTTCTATTTTTTTCTCTAATTTAGCTGATCTTATGCAATCTCTGGCTTATTTATACACTATAACAAACCGCTATGTGAAATCCATCTTCCTGCAGAATCATAAACTTCAGGTTGCTCTGTAGAAATATGATTTGTGGGGTGGTGTTGGTCTATTGGGTGGTCTTTTTCACCATCATGCTCTGTTGAGAGAGCATTTTTTTTTTATGGTTTATGAAAGCATCAAAAGAGCAATGGAATGGCAATCTTTCTACCCTGTTAAAATTGTGCTCCAGCAGTTTGGGGGTTTTCTCTCTAAAGAATGCATTAGTAGTATACATCAAGTGGTTTTTGTGATCCTTGACTTATAGGAGGCAGATTCCTCTTCTCTGGCATTTCCTACACTGCAATCTCACCCTATTCCTTATCTGAACCTTGGGCTAGGTTATGGGAAGTCTTCATAGGCCAATGTGGACAGTTGACAAGTTTTTTCCATGGTATTATGGCTCAAGTTTTTTGGGTTCTTTAGTAGTTTTTGATCGATGCAGCATCAACCTTTGCCACAATTTCTTATTTTCAACTCTCTATTGTAATTTCCTTCTTGCCTCGTTGTATGTATTATATGAGGCATTTTTTAAAGTCTCCTCCCATTGGGGATGAGTAATGTTAAATTTATGTGTAGTTCGTACAAGGTGTAAATATTTGGTCTAGCTAAAGACAGTTCTCAGTGGATACACTATGTTGTAAGGTGGCATCACTATTGATAAGTTTTGGCCCATAGTGATCCATCAATATTGTAATTTTCTGTGATAGTTGTATCCAGGTTTTTGTGGATACATTATGTTGTAAGGTGGCATCACTGTTGAGAAGTTCAAGCCCACAGTGATCCATTAATTTTGGTTTTCCTTTTTCATGATGGGGTCATGAATGAAGTTTTCTTTCCCCTTGTTCTTTTCTCCAGGAGCCCCTTATTTTAGAACCAGGTTTATGTATAAATGTAAAAAAATATATAATATATAAAGTGGTAATACCACCTTAAATAAAAATAATAAATATTTTAATTAAATAAAAATTTAATAATGTATTTAACAAAGAAAAAATAACATATAAAAATATCTTGCACAAAAAAGCATACCTTCTTCATGAATTTGTCCTTCGTAATTCCCTTTCCAATGAAGAAAGACTGTAGAAAACTTCCACCAAATGATTTTATTTAAAAAATCACTAATTATGTTGCATCTACTCCACAATTTTTTTTTCATTTTTTTTATCACAATTGTTTCTTTTTAAATGTGATTTAAGTAGTTGGTTGCATTTAGTCAGCCCTGGTTTCGGCCGAACCAGGTCTAGCTGAAATAGTTCCAGCTGAAATAGTCTATGTTTAATCCTATGTTGCAGCCACATAATCTAAAAAAGAAGTTCTTCAGAACTTCTCAGTTCTACAACTTATTTTTGCATCAAAACACAAATTACTTCAAAAACTAAAAATATCCCTTTGTAGATCTCGAAGTTAGGATTATGGGCATATAAATTTTATAGTATTTTGATTTTAAATAATATATTATAATTGTAAAATACTATAAGTAGGTATTTTAACATCTGAGATATCCATAAGATCAAGGAGGCTTCTGAGAAGATGGAGCTTCTTGAGACTAATGCGACCACAATGCTCAGGAATCTCTCCTGACCTTTCTTTCTGATGCTTTTTTCCTATCTTTGTTTTTTCTTTTTTTGACTTCTTTGTTTCTGTGGTGGTTTTACTCTCGGCCTTGGCAGTGCCCTATTTCATCTTTTTTTTTAATGTTGTCTTAAGACTTGAACTTTTAAAGCTTTATTATTAGATGTATTGGGTTTCAAGAACCCTATAAAACTTGTTTTACATGATCAAAAACATCTGAGAAGACACCGCTTCAAAAAAACATCAAAAATAGTAAATCATAATAAATAAAAATAAAAATTTATATTTAACACTAGAGGAGAGAGTCCTCTTCAAGGATATGTAATTTTTTTTCTAAAAAATGTACATTTGATAGGGAAATTTTGACAGGAAAAAAAACTATCAATTTTAGATAAGTTCGACTTTGAGTAGTCATAACAAGAAAAATATACATCAGAAATTGATGTTTTTTTTATGCACTAGATATAAATTTCATGTATAAAAAATTTTAAAATCAGAGGAAAAAAAGATTATTTGCATATAGGTTTTTGAAGGGAACTAAACCCCAGATTTTGAGCATTTTTCAGCAATTAAAAAATATTTGAAAAATTAAAAAACTATATCAATTATTATTCAAATTTTTATAAAAAAATTATAGACATAAATTTCATCCAGTTTTACACCTTACATCATTTTACATCATCTTCAAATTCTAAACACAAATGTGACTTTTGTGTGGTTAAAGTTGAATAGTTTGCATGATGTTGACCTTTTCATTTATAAAAGTGTAACACATGTTTGTACTTTTACCGAGGTAACAATGTTCTTGAACACTCACTTCTTATCTACTTCACATGTAATCACTATATTATTATTCTATAATTATTTCTAACCTATAAAAACTAACCACTATTATCATTGACTAGCTCCAAATTAATTTTCCATTACAAGACAGCCCATGGAAATAGCTTAGCAACTTCAAATGGGTGAAATTCCTGCAATGTTATTCAGAAATATTGTACGATGGAATGCCATGCAAAAAACATTCTACATAGTCATTGCTATATTCATCTACACATTAAAAGACAAAAGAACAAAGGATGTGTTAAATTCATTACTAGAAACAACACTTGAGGTAATCAAATATGGATAACTTGACACTTCAATTGGTAATTAATGTTGACACAACCTACATTAATATTGAAACATATGTTGTAGGTTGACGAGATTCTCAAAGTGACCAAAACATTTTCAAATCCATTTCATGTTTTTTGTTCCCAGTGCAACTTTAAATTTGAAAATTATGAAATTCTAGAAGAGAAAACAACTCATTGCAATATATGCAATCAAGAAGTCACATATGTCTACTCACTTCACCTGAAGACCATGCTCACAACTAATAACAAACAAACTATACAGTGCTCAATTGACTAGTCCATTGTTGAAGAGCTGGTACCAAGCCTGAAAGAAACAACATTTGAAGACTATATGCAAGAAAAATCAAGGTTCATCTTTATCCTTTGTGATTTCTCCATCAAAGGTCGATTCACCATCAACCACCATAGTGCCATTGCATTCCATGACAAATGAAGATTGAAAAATGGATCCCACCAAAAGGTAAATATAACAAGTTAAAAATTGTTTTTTCATCCATAAATTCCTAATTGATATCTCCTCAAACATAATAACTATTCACTAACATCCAAGATGTCAAATTTGTAGGTACACAAAAAAATCATGGATATCTGTCATTCTGAAAACTTCTCCAATTTACATCATGTTCCAAGTTATGCTAGTTCTAACATATATGTGTGTCAATCAGACAAGAAGTGGACATTCATAGTTTACATCCATTATATTAGATCAAAATTGACTCATTGTGTTAACAATACTCTGTACTGTGTGCTACTCTATATTTACTGGCTCCTGAGCTATACTGTACCATTTAGACAATATTAACATTATATATGTAACATATTTTTCTACATGCTTCATTGATATCTAATCTTATTGAAATATAATATATTATTTTTAATGAGGCACTATGTTCTACTATTTGCTAGTATGTAACTTTCCTTTTCTGCAAAACTAAAACTGTAACTTTTACAATTTCTCATTCATAAGATTGTAACAAATTACACTTAACTTTGGCAAGAACTTTAAGGCTAAATATATAATCTTATCTTTCATTTTATAAATTAATATTGGGGAATTTGTTGTACATGCTTCATTGACATTTAATATTATTAAAATACTATAGTTAATTAATGTCATGTTGTCACATGTGGTACTCTAATGCATATTTTGTATCCAAAAGTAACACTTGAATTGCTAATGTTTCTTACTAATTAACTTCCAACAAATAACATTTAGCTTAGGCATGAACTTTGACAAATTGCATCCTTTTTTTTAATATTCTATTTTCCTATTTAATTTAGGATGACATTTCTCAAATTCTAAAAAGATAAAAAATAGTAAAGCTAACTATTATAGTCGTCTTAAATATATTCTAATTTGAAATAATTTATTTCTAATTATGCTAAAGGCGTTCCCTATATGAAAGTGAGGAACTATTTATTTAATCCAATGACTGACAATCTTAGAGAAAGAATGACTACCATTGAAGCAATCTGATACACTTTACATGTGTATTGATAGTTTCTGATTGCTGTCTTCAATACACTATGATCTCTAATAAAAAATCAGCTATTGAAAGATGTACACAACAGTAGATGACCATTGAAACACTTTTGACGGTTAGATTTTTTTGGTTTACTTTCTGTGCGAGACGACAAAGAATTGGGCATAGGATATCCAAACAATTAGATCCCTGATGTGGAAACCTTTGGCAAGGAGCCAAATATGATGCACAACGTCACATCATAGAATACTATATAGTTGTATCAGACCAACAGGTCGAGATCATTGATAGGATTAGGCACAAAAATTTGGTCATTTTGAGAGGATTTTGTGTTTCTAGAGACGACATTGAAGGACACCATCAGTTTCTAATTTATGATTGTATGGTTAATGGCAGCCTGGATGAGCATTTTTTTTAACAAACGAATAAAACCAGGGCAATCTTGAATTCAGAACAGATGTAAAATATCACTATTGGCACAGCTAAAGGATGCCCCTACTTTCTCTCTCCCTCAACCTGCTTTATTTGGTAGGCCGAAATAAATTGAAGAATAAGGTTTCAGTTTTCACCGAAGCCTACTAGTCGCAATTTCCCTAATCTCCATTCCTATAGAAAATAAAGAAAATAAAAAAAAAGATGTGAGGGTTAACATAAATCTCTAAAATAAATAAAGATCTATTTAATAAAAAAATAATAATTAATGGAGGATACATTATAAATATACTATATGTAATATTAAAAAAGGTCAATTATTATTTTTAAGGCTTCAATTAAGACTAATTTAGGTAAATAAAACATCCTTGATCCAGATAACTAATCTATAACTCAATTTCTAAAATAAAATGTACCTACATTCCCTTGTTGTGGTTTATTTATTTTCTTTTTTACATTTATATACATATTTATAATCACTTAACCAAAGTTTCATTTTTTAATTTATTCATGTTCAAGAAAATTAATGCATTCATTTATCAATCTAATTTGTTCTTTAATAATTTGTCATTACATTATATTTGTCCATATTAGTCTTTGTATCTTTTCTTTAACAATGATGGAATATGGATTTTAATGTTGTTTCTTTAGTTGTTTCTATAACAGTAATTTTTCTTCATGTTTTCCATAAGCTTTTATGTAATTCTCATTTACTCGCCCATTAAATAAAAATCTCTCGTTCGTCTACATAGAAAACTACCTGACATACCTAACAAAAAATGATGTAAAAATATCATTCTTATTTTATAATTTTATTCTATCCAGAGTTTGGATAAATAGAACACATTTCTTTTAACAATCAAAACATCTATTATTGTACGCTATTTCTAATGAAAAAAAAAACATGAGAATTTCTAAGCCCAAAATGACTACTCCATTATTGTTCTTTTAAGTGAAGAAAATGGGTTTAAGAAAGTCTAAGTAATCTTTTATTACACTTACATGCCTTCATATGTGAAATGCGACATGGTAAGAGTTTAGAGAGATTACCTAATATATGTTTATAATTAAAACATAAGTATTGTATGCAAATGTTATATTATGTATATAAGGAAGTAAGGAAGTTGTTGTTGAGGAGAATAGAATTATTTATATGCATTTTATTTATTTATTTTAGTTAAGATAATTTAATTAGTTATTATATATAAAGAATAAATATATATTAATCTAAATTAAATAATGAGTTTGTGAAATTTTAATTAAATTCTATTTTATCTATATTAAATTCTTAAAATTTTAAAATATAATAAATTTAAGATATATACTATTTTATAAATGTATTACATTTTAAAATTTTAAATATTAATATAGATTATATTATTAATGTAAAATTTGTGGAAGGATTATAATATTTGGTTAAAAGTAGAAACATATCTAATTTATATATTAAAGAAAGGAAGTATTTTTCAATTGTATCATTTCACTGTATATGGTATTGATTAATAGCATAGTCATTTTGATTAAATGAAGGTTTGTATAATTGAGCAAAGTGTCATCATATTTGACAAGTATGGTTTCATTATTGATCTAGTTATGTCATCACTACCATTATCAATCATAAGGTGATATGATTTCCATTCTAATTTAGCCTCTGCCCTATCAAGGGTAATCTCTCTTTTTCATCATCATTGTTTTTGTGGAGGTCGAAACCCCAACATGGGATTTGAATAAGGAAATACCTGATACAAAACAATATTTCTCCCTCTTTTATGTGTGGAAGTTAAAGATTCAACAATTGAAAAGAATTGTATAGGACATACTCAAATATATAGTCCTATACTTTCAACAATTAAAAACCCTGGACTTTGTTGATTAGCTTACCTGTCCGACACTTTTAAGATAAACTGTTGGGGGGGGGGGGGGGGGGGGGCAAAGATCTACAAAGCCTCCTAATCCAAAATTTGATGTCTTGTCTAATAAAGACACCTACATGACTAGGGCACATATCTTCATAGTTTTTCACTTTTAGCTCTAGATTTATATAATATGTTCCTATTTGTATCCTAATTCCATATATGTACTTATGAGTTTCCTTGTAATGTCGAATCTTCTCAAATTTCTATCATTTTACCTAGAGTTTGCATTATCACATCATAATCATATCCAATCACATTAAATCAAAATGGGGAAAATTTAATCAAATTATTTAGTTCTTTTTTAGGACTAATGTGTTTAGTTGCAACACCTATGGTGATTTTAACTTTACATTGCAAGTATTGTGGTTCTTAGAATGTTAAATTCCCCTAGAAAAAGTGATATAAAGGTTTAGATGAGTTGGATGTTCTCAAGAAATCCATTTATGTTTGTTCTAGTACCACAATTGAAGTAGGCAAGCATGGGATAAAAAATAATTAGAGATTTCAGTTCAATTCAGAGAATTTTGATGGACAAAAAAGTCCTAAATTGGATTTCAAATAAAATCAACCTTGCAAGTTGTATAAATCTAGGTAGAAAAACATGCAGAGCCACAACAAACTGAATACAAGAAGTAAGAATAGTAGTTCTTGTTTAGAGAAGGAGATTTTAAATTAAGGGAATAATGGGATATACACCCACTTATTTGGAAAAATATCAACTACGTCAGGTTTTAGCTCATAGAATATGTTGAACAATATCCATTCAACCTTTTCTTCTTCTTTTCCCATGTGAATCCCATGCTTAAGAAAGTATTATCCTCCAAAATTCTATGGCACTAGATGAGAATATTTTAGAAGCAACATAGAGAGAAGATAATTTTGTATCGTATCCTCCTTTGGAATACCTTCAACATTAACTCATAAATCTATATATAAAAGAAACCATGTAAATTATCCTACCATCAGAAGGAAGAATCCCAAGGGAGACAAGATTGGAATAGGAGTATTGGATGGCGAAGCTGGAAACTAGCAATATATTGAAAGCCACTAGCAAAATATGATGGAGTTTGACCACTTTCTGTAGGCCCAAGCACATCCACACATATGTTATGATGCAAGTAACTATTTAAGTCAAGCAATTAGATGACATAACTAGTTATTACAATTTGGTTAAATTTTTGACCTCGCCAAGAATAATCTTAGACTAATTATTTTGAGAAATGCTCACGAAACAAAAATTAGAAAGTATCCTCAAGTGTGGCAGAATTTGAACTTGGAGATTGTTCAATCCCATGAGTAGTATGCTAAGATTGCACAACTTCCCCAACATGGAATGAATCACTCTAGGAGAATCATTATCTTCAACAATTTTGATATCAAAATAAAATGTGGGGTAAGATAAACCCTAATCCAAGAAATTTCTCAATATTTTAAATAATCCATATGACCATAAGACTAAATTTACCCCACTTAAAATTTACGGCCTCTTTCATTTGGCATAATGTG
Source organism: Chamaecyparis obtusa (assembly GCA_027943335.1). NCBI lineage: Eukaryota > Viridiplantae > Streptophyta > Pinopsida > Cupressales > Cupressaceae > Chamaecyparis > Chamaecyparis obtusa. The sequence continues at coordinate 396,470 of BSBK01008804.1, forward strand.
TGTTTTGCCCTCATTTCTAACCATTAAGAATCTTCAATTGTTTGAACAAGAAACCATATTTTGGATGTATTTTATTGATTCAATTAAAAAAAAGATATTTATTTTTCCATGTGATCACAGGTGTAAATCTCGTTGACTTAAATTATCATTTCTTCAGGCTCTCCCAAAAAAAAGTTTTTTATGGGTTCTTGCTTGAAAATTTGGTATTTATTTATTCATATGACCACAAGTAAATTTTAGTCATTTAGATTCCACTCTTTCATCCAAGAAATGGCTCACAATTATTACATTGAATTTAGGAGGAATAATTAAAATCCTTAATTTGAGCTCACTGTTAATTTTTACACAAGATTTTCATTTGTTGAAACAGTTGAAATTGACATTCACTATCACATGATGTGCGATGTAAATTTTGTAGCAACATAGATCACACAAGTTTTTTTTATTTGACAGATTTGTATTGAACAAACAAAGCTTTGGCTGAGCTATTTTTGTGAAATTTAAGCTACAAGTTTCTTGAATTATATGAAACTAGGGTTTCCAACATCTTGTTCTGTCTCTTCTCATCTTCACCTCTCTATTTCTTCCTCATTCACCACCAAATTCGGCTAGGACGAGTTCTCTACCCCAATGCCGCCATAAGAGATTGGAACGATTTTGGAGCGGGAGGAGATTGCCTCGGATTTTTTTAACAATTCTTGAATTCTACTCATCTCTGACTCAGTCACCACACAACATAGTTTTTGCATGCCCTTGGATTGTTTTGAAGGTGATCTTGCTTCTCTGTGCAAGAGTGTCACCGTTGGATGGAGAAAGAAACTCCTCACTTTCAAATAATTATGTGCAGTCACTGTCAAACATCACTATGAAAAAATGATGCCTCAGATTGGTGTGATGGTAGTCATTGTGCTATGAACCATCAGATTGTAAATCCGACTTAACACTGTCTTAAGAGGGTAGAACAATTTTGGAGATTTCCCTTTTTCCAAAGATGGCGCAAGGATGTGCATCATTATCTTCCTCCTCTTGTGACATTTACGCCATTAAAAACAAATGTATTTCTCCAAATATATCAAAGACTTCGACTCAAAAGTCCCATCATGACAAGATTAAGTTTCCTTTACATAGGCAATATATGTTTCTTTTCACGCATCATAGATTCCTTTCCCTTGTCAATCATATTTCCTTATTGGAAGGAATTTAATTAGATTTACCATTTCAGATTGTAGGATACAGATTTAGCCAAAATAGGCAGAAAGAATGCCACCCGGTTAAACCACGAGTCCAACTGATTTCACTGCCAAATGAAATAAATAATTTTTGCAGATGAAACAAGTGATCAGAATGTAGTAGTGTGAAATGGCTTGATCGAGAAGTATGACCCAAGTTTGAGAAGCATTGTGGACATGATGGGGAAGCATCGATTGGAGCTCCAAACAAAAGACCGTATCTAGATTTTTTTGGATAATAACCCATCTAGCATCGAGAGTGTATCTAGTGTAGGGTTGTTGGTGAAAAGTGACACATGCGAAAAATTATTTTAACTTTAGCTGCAAAACTAAGGTTGAAAAATGAAAAGGGACGCACCTTGTATATGGACAAGTGGTAGGAGGGATGCTTACATAAGATGGAGTTGAAATGATAGAACCAATGTCTTAATTAGGAGATAGACAACTCAAATTATTCTAGTATTAATTGAAATGCAATAAAGAATTTTATGCTTATTTAAAAATTCTAAATAAAAATTGTTAAAATAATGTCAAATAATTTATGTTAGTATCATCACGCTTTGTTTCATGTTGTAAAAAATTTGAATTGGAATTCTTTAAAAAAAGCAAAACTTGAAAGGAAAAGTATTACATAACTCAGTTGAAGATAAATACTTTTTAAAATGAGATGAACCAAACTAGTCTCTCTACATAAATAGGATATATGGGTTGGTTTCTGCCAAAATGTTGAAGCATAGACTATGCAAATAGACTATTTTGCAAAATGTGGAAATCTTCCATATGCAAAAAAATGGCTCATATCAGCTTGAAAAACTAATGTTTAATTCTATGAGGCAACTACTTTAGGATAACCAGCTAGTAAATTTCTTTAGACAAAATTTTAGGATACAAACTGACATACTGCTTAGAAACTAACTATTAATAATTATTTATAATATGTGAAAATAACTTCCTACTTTCTTGACCTTACATTTATAACGATGAGACCATCTACGCACCACATTCACCATATGAATGGTGACTTGGGGAAAACTCAATTTGACAACCTTCTTTAGACACTTCCTCATTGGTTGACAATCATTTACATTCACATAATTACCTTTAGACTGACTTTTTAGAGTTTTTGAGCGACACTTTCATTCCAATAGTTGTACATTTTCAGCCACAACAATTTTAGTTCTCTCACTTTTCTCACATACCAGCTCCTTGTTGTCATTGCATATAACACATAACATGAATGAGTATTTGTAGGTTATCTTTGATTGTGCCCTCCTAAAACCAATCTATCAATTTTTTTAGCCTTCTCATTCAATTGAACAGTGAAGAAGAGAAATTGTTAAACTTAAATCTTTAGATTTTCCTTCTCGTAGACACGTACTATGTTTTGTGCTAGGAAAATAATTTTCTAACACATGGCATACTAGTGAGGCCATGCAAAACTAAAACTGTCTAATTTCCCATGATTGTTCTCCATGTTATTGGGCATACTATTGGCTATTATTGAGTGCAGGGTTTTTAAGGGAAATTTAACTTTTAATTTACTTATGGCATGGAGTAATGTGGATATGTTTCTCCATAATTAATGATATCGAGTTTCTTTCTGTGATTTTAGTGAGCTTGTAATTAGCACTCCATTAGAATATACTCTCACACACTATTGCATTAGTTTACCAAAGTTTTTCTCGTGAGTTTGTATTATGACCATTGGAAATCATTTTTTTTATCTATTAAACAACTTAATTGGAATATTAGAGTTTTGACTTAACTTCAAACTTTAAGTATAATGTGAGTTTCATTCCAAAGTGTAGAGTGCATTGTACACTGTCTTGTACACTAGCAGTTATTTGGGGAATTATATTTTGAAGAGACACATTTAAGGGAATGGATTGTTCAGTGAGACATGTGTCCTTGCTAGCTCATTTTATGGTCTTTAAAATTTGGGTCAACCATCCAAGGATTTTGTTTATTGCACTTGTATAACAATAATTAATAATATAAAATTATATGAATTAAAAAATGCATTTAAACTTGTATTTGCACCTTCAAAATAAGTATGCCAAAGAGATGTGGAAGGGAAGGTAGACATACTTCCATCTATATTTTGCATAAATGTAAATTAGATAGTAGAGAATAGTAAACAAATATACTTGGCGGACTTGATTTATATATCTACCTCTCTCCTCAATATACATTTTTTCAAAATTGATCTTTAATATATCTTCGGCATACCTATTGCATACCAAAATATGATTGCTAGTATACTTAAATGAAAAATTATAAAGATACATTTAATCAATTATTTGTTGTTGGTAAGACACGCAAACCAATTAATGCCCGTGGGACACCTAAACCAATTATTTGTTTGAAATATATTGTCTTCTAGCGTGACTTTTATCTTCAACTGATCCCATATTTTTTGGGTTTGCTTTTAGATTTTGCTGTTTGCACATATCCATATCTCCCTAAATTAATATAAAAAGGAGAAAATCAAAAATGAAAAAAGCTCTAAATGTCGGTACAGATTTGAGACGGAGAAACTGTTTCCTACATCTTTGTTAAATATGGCTTTGTCCTCTCGGTTATTGAATCTTTGTACGCAACCAACATATTAAGAAGCTGTTGAAGTCATAGATTTAGATTCAGATTGCCCACTGGGCCATTTCCATGACCAATTGTTGGAAATATGAACCAGTTGAAAAAAAAAAAAGTTAAACAGAACACAGTATGTAGATAACCGTATGCTACAACATACAAACAAATTAAATTGAATTAAAAAAAAAACTCAAATCCAAATATCAAACTCTAGAGAGTTCACTTAAGATCTGAAATCTCTGTTAAAAAATTGGGATCTTAAATCTCTGTTCAAAAATTGCATTAAGGAGCTGCATCCAAAATACATTTATAAGGAATATTCCCAATAGATGGTGAACAAAGGCCGTTTAGGGTACTTGGGAATGGTAAACTCTCATGTCCTTCGATTTGAAGAACCTTGGACGATACCCTCATCTTGTTTTGTAAAATCTCTAAAGACGAAATGACAATAATAAAATTCAATTAGAACTTTAACAAAAAAAAATGAGACAATATAATTAATGTATTAGATAATTTATAATATATTATTAAAACAATAATATATTAATTAATATAAAATTGAAATAGTATAATTTATAATAATAATATTGAATATATAATAATTGAAATATAAAAGTTGATATATTGAATATTAATATTATTTTAATATAATATAATAATATATGTATCGATATATATTATATTATATTTTATAATATATATAATGATACTACAATGTAAATAATAATAACTTAAATAGTAAATCTATATCATAATAACATAAACACTAATATAATTATTATTAAAATAATAATAATTAATAATATACAAATATATTTATAAAATTATAAATATATTAAAATATAATATATTCTACTCAAATAACAATAATATCAGAACAACAAAATCTATAGTCGACTATAGTCGACAATGAAAGAAACACATGGTCGAGGAGTCGGTGATTGGTATCGATGCAGATAGAATCACAACCCTTATACGTGACTCCTCATTCCAAACGCAATGTATAAAGTGACAAGTCGCAAGGAGGACACTGGGGGATATAGCAGGAATAACAGATGTCACGTCACCTATTTCAGCATCGACTGGTAATCTGTACAACACGGATAGGCCTCGCCAATTGATTGTTTATTCTCCCTGCATAGTAATCACATCCCCGACAAGGAGGAGTTTGTGAACAAGCATAAACATCTAGGACTCACTCCAGAACACTTAGGGGAATAAGAGTTTACATGGTAGACATAACATTATAATGGGAATAAGTCTACACACGGATGGAGACAGGCAAACGGAATTGAGATTGGATGATAATATTGGAACCCCACTCGTAAGAGAGTAATATAATAGCAAGCACTGAATGGTGGATTTGGGAATTACGACAGAGTCGACAAGACATGCACCACATAACAGGATGAACCTTGGAGAATAGGAACATTTGTTCCTAGTGATTCCCAAGAGCCTCGGCTTAATACTTGTAACAATACACTATGACCTTCCTAGCAAAGATACCTCCATCGCAGTTGCATACATAGCATGGACGAATCATTACTGACAAACATAGAAAGTCTCAATGGCAATAGAGGAATCCGTATACAAATCGATTGTCATATCTTATTGATATACGGTGATCGTATCAATACTTTCAGCGATATCAGTAAAATGTGGCAATTGCAATCATAATCAAGGAGCACACCTTAGATGATGTCTCCAATCTCAGGCGCACACAATACATATCAATTGCAAGTTGAGACTTATTCATTTTTATTGAGCATAAGATCATCAACATTAGATGAGCACTATCAGCTATATAACTCCTGCAAAGTATCAAGATAATAAATTCTATTTTATAAGAAAAGTGTTTGGTTTAAAGATAAGTCCCTCGTAACAAGAAAACAATACCAATTCTTGTAGGACCGGATAAGGGGACATTACATAAACAAAGGCGGTTTATGAGACTTGGTAAACATCTTCAAATATTTGGTTTTCTACAGAGTCAAAATCTAACTTTTGTGAGGAAGAAGATAAGACAAGCATTAATGAGATTTGATGTAAAGTTGACCTTCATTAGGGGTGTAGGACCGGATAAGGGGACATTACATAAACAAAGGCGGTTTATGAGACTTGGTAAACATCTTCAAATATTTGGTTTTCTACAGAGTCAAAATCTAATTTTTGTGAGGAAGAAGATAAGACAAGCATTAATGAGATTTGATGTAAAGTTGGCCTTCATTAGGGGTCGAGAGATGGGCTTGTCTGTTTCTTCTCCCGCAATTGGTTTTTCCCTCTGCCATAGCCAAGGTGTTCTTGAAAACCCACGATGCAGTTTTGCAAGCTAACCTCTAGTACAGTCAAACCCTGACTGAGCGTTCAAAGTGTTCAAACAACGTGCTATTTAGATGTCAACACCAGTAGAGAAAAATCAATGTAGAAGAACAAAAAAAAAACAAGGCAGAAGAGATGCCAACATTTCTATAAATTGGAAAGAACTTTGTGTTTCCTGCATCTCTGCTCAACATGGCTTCTGCAGGCTTTCCCGAATCTTTCCAAGCATTAGATATAATTAGAGTTGGTGCTAATGTTCCATCAGCGCCTATGCTATTTGCATTCATACTTTTCTTATGGGTTTTGTATAGATTTATAGTGCAAAGAAAGAATACATTGCCCCCAGGACCGTTTGCATGGCCAATTATAGGAAATCTGAATCAGCTGGGAAAGCTTCCCCATCGTGATCTTCACGAACTCGGGAAGAAATTTGGGCCCATTATGACTTTGAAATTGGGTTCTTTCCCCACAGTTGTTGTTTCTTCTTCTGCCTCGGCGAAGGAGTTCGTGAAAACTCACGATCTGGCTTTTTCCAGCCGACCTGCAATGGCTGTGGGGAAATACCTCGCATATAATTTCAAGGATGTGGCAATAGCTCCTTATGGGATTTATTGGAGACACATGAGAAAACTGTGCGTAGTAGGATTGTTGAATGCCAAAAGTATCGAGTCATTCAGATCTGTAAGAGAGGAAGAAGCACGTCTCTTTGTTTGTTCAGTGTGGGAGATGTCTGGGCAGGGAAAGAGGTCTGTGAATCTAACCAACATGTTGTTAACGTATACGTTGGCAACGATGTGGCGAATCCTCTCCGGCAAAAAACAATCATTTTACAGTGGCGTCAATCAAGGCGATGGTGGTGATGGAATACAGAAGATGTTTTCAGAGGTCGCAGCAGTATCGGCTGAAGTTAATATAGGGGATTTCTTTCCTTCCTTGCACTGGATTGACTCGATTTCAGGCGTAAAGCAACGCATGAAGAAAGTACACAGTTCCTTCGACAGAGTGGTCAAAGAAATAATAGAGGAGCACAAGCAGCGCAGGAGGAACTTACACAAGAACGATGAGCCTGAGCATTCTACTAAGGTCTTCGTTGATGAGCTCTTGGAAATGGAGAATCTTGATGGAAGGGCAATCACGGAGGAAAACATCAAAGCCATTGTTTTGGTACGTAGTGTTATTAGAAAAAAAAATGATTCAATCGCTACTACAATATTTCTCATCGATCTAATATGGGTGCTTTATATTTTCAGGATATGCTTATAGCTGGAGTTGAAACGACTTCCGTTACGTTAGCTTGGTTGATGAGTTCGCTGATAGAAAACCCTAATGTGGCGAAGAAAATGCACGAGGAAATCGAATCCGTAGTGGGCAGAGAAAGGATGGTGAATGAAGATGATGTGGCAAGAATGGAGTACGTGCAGTGTGTGGTAAAGGAGACTCTGAGGTTATTCCCTGCTGCACCTCTGATGCTTCCGCACGAATCCACAGAAGATTGTAGAGTTGGGGAATACGTCATTCCCGCAAAAAGCAGGCTCATCATCAATGCCTGGGCAATTGCAAGAGATCCATCGGTGTGGGAGGATCCCGTGGAATTCAGGCCAGAGAGGTTTATGGGAAGGGATGTTGATATTGCGAGGGACAAAGAATGGTATGATATGTTGCCTTTCGGGGCAGGACGAAGAGGATGCCCGGGGGCCAACATGGCCATTGTCACCATCAACTTTCTTTCCGCTCAGCTGATTCACTGCTTTGATTGGAGTGTGGAAGGGGAATTGGATATGACTGAAGCTGCTTCGACCATGCGCAGAAGTGTTGACCTTGTAGCTCTTCCTCGTTTCAGGCTACAAACCTGCCTCTAGAGACTTCTGTCATATTGTGACATTTCCACGTTTGTCAATCGTATTAAACAATAAGTAGATGTATTCTACACGTATTTGAAACTATTTGTAGTTGCTGTCAAGATTTGCATTAATAATATTGATATAACTGTTAGCTCTAAAATATTAATGGTGTTTATTAATATTGTCTAGGTTATTTGTTTGTTTTGATTTTACGAGTTTAAAATTTTGTGAGTTTTTATTTTATGATATTTAAAATGATTGATGGATATTTATGTGGACCATTAAAAAAAAGGCTAATATGACAAGGATTAACTTTTTTTATTAATAATGAAAGCTTGTGCATATGATAATCAAGATTTGTAAAGTTTGGGCATGATATATAATGAAAATGATTGTGATAGGACAACTATATTTTGGTATTGCCTATTAATATTGTCTTTATTATTTGTTTATTTTTATCTCATTACATTAGAATATTGTGACTTTTTATTTTATGATATTTAAAAATATTGATGTATATTTATGTGGGCAATAATAAATTATGATAAGTTTAAATAATGACAAGCAAATAATAGTTTATTGGAAATGGTGAAAAAGATGCCCCAAAAAGGTTACACATGACAAGGATGAACTTTTTTATTAATAATGAAAGTTTGTGTATATGATAATCAAGACTTGCAAAGCTTGAGTATGACATATAATGAAAATGATTGTGACAGGACAACTATATTTTGATATTGCTTATTAATATTGTCCAAATTATTTGTTTATCTTTATATTATGACATTAGAATATTGCCACTTTTTATTTTATGATATTTAAAAATACTGATGTATATTTGCATGGGCAATAATAATTTACTACACGTTTAAGCAAATAATAGTTTATTGATAATGGTGAAAGAGATATGAAAAGGGCTATACATGAGATGAGCTTTTTTATTAATAATGAAAGTTTGTGTATACGATAATCAACGACTTAAAAATTTTAGGTACCACATATAATGAATATAATGAAAATGATTGTGACAAGACAACTATATTTTATTGTTAGAAAAGATGATAAAAGTTTATTAATCACAGTGTCTAGGATTTTCAAACTGCCATTACTATCATATAAAAGGAATTCTAAAGCAGCTAAAAAGGTTTCCCGGCCGTGATGTTCACGAACTTGGTAAGAAATGTGGGCCCGTTATGATGTTCAAATGGTTTCTTCTTCAGCGATGGCCAAGGAGTTCTTGAAAATCCACGATGCAGGTTTTTTTTCTTGCCGACTAGGAAAAGGATCGAGTCTCTACGATGCGCAACTGTAAGAGACCAGTGTGGGAGATGTTGGGCAGGGAAAGACGCCTGTTAATCTCACTAGCATGCTTTCAATGTATACGTTAGGGACTGCTTTGTGGCAATGCAAACTCTTTTCACAGAGATAATCAAGATGTCAGAGATTGCGGTTGGAATGGGTATTTCGTTTCTTACCAGTAGCATGACACAGGAGCCTATTACTAAGGTAAACATTGATGAGCTCTTGGAAATGTGGAGGTCTTGATGGAAACTCAATCAAGCATAAAAAGGTCAAAGCCACTGTTTATTTAAGTAGTGAATACAATCCTCAATTATTAATTTTATAAATTTATTTAGTTCTAAATACTTCTAATTGATGACTTCTGATTGATGTAACGGGCTTCATAATATTCTTAAGATATGCATCTGCCTAGAGTTGAAACAAATTCCATAACGTTCGGTTCGTTGATGATTTCGGTGATTAAAAGCCGTGATGTGGCGTAGGAAATAGAGTGGGAAATGGAATGGGTAGTTGGAGAGAAAGTATAGTGAACGAGGATGATGTCGCAAGCATGGATTACATTCAGTGTGTGGAAAGGAGACTCTGAGGCTACACCCAATGGTACCATTGCTGCTTGCACATGAATCCGCACATGATTGTAGAGTTGGCATGGTCATTGTGGGACGATCGTTTCATATTCAGGCCGGAGAGGTTTCGGATTAGAGATGATGATGTTGGTACGACGAATATTCGTTAGCATTAATTTCTCATAGAAAACAACAATACATTGTTAAACTAATTATTTGAGAAAGAAGTTCGCCACTATTTCAAATGTTTGTGAGCATTAATTTTTTATACTAAACATCAAGACATTATCAAATTAATTATTCAAAGCACAACCTACTAGAAACTTCCCACCATTATTTAGATGTATATCCAATGTTGGAGAGCATAAATTTTTGACACCAAATATCAAAGTATTGTCAAACTAATAATTTAAATCACAAGATTCTCATTAGATGTTTCCCACCACAATGTCAAACTAATCAATTAAAATAGAAGCTTCCCACCACCAACTTCATGCATCTATATTGATTTTCGTCCATTATCTAACATATCACTATTACATAAGATTTTTTTAAAGACAAAATTAAAATTGTTTTAATTCAAATTTTAATTATTTTGAATTAAAAATCAAGACCAAAGAAACATATTTTCTAATAGGCAGCAAGGGGCAGAGGAATGGAAAGGAAGTGATTTTTTATCCCTTTTTTTATTTTTTTAAAAAAATTTCTGATCATAGAGATCTCTTCGACTCAAATGCTAGTTTTGGTTTTTAGCTTTGTTTTTTACCTTATCTCTACTTGTGTTAGTTGCTTCCATCTCTCTATTTTTTTTTGTCTATTATCTATATAGTTATTTTTCTTTTGACCTTATTGTATTCTCTACATTTATAAAATTAAATTATTCATGAAATTTCAATCAAACAAGAACAAAAGCTATCTTGTAATATAAGGATCATTGCAAAGATATAAATTTGTTGGGAAATTTTTTTCCAAAACAACAATGAAATCCAGATATGCCTTAACCATTTATTGCATCGAATTCCCTCTATTTTTTTATGACTGGGTTGTAATAGGAGAAAGATATCAAATGAATTTTAGTTTAGTGATTTGTATATTTCTTATACATCTAAAAGTAGGAAGCATTTGTTAGGTTTTTTAGTTTTTGCAGCTAGAATTTAAGGTTTTCTATGAATTGAGAGAGACATCTCAGGGCTTGGGGCAAACAAAAATATTGGTAGGTTTTAACATTTTCACAAATTGTGGATTATGCCAATTTTTTAGGTATTTGGCTAGAGTCAAACACAAAATAGATGCTTTTTTCATTTGGTGAATGCTTTGTTTATTTATGATCTTAGTTTTCTTCACACATTCAAATGTCCAACAAATTTATAATTATATAGAATTGGTTTCTTTGTTGTGGTAATGAATACTTACAAAACTATTTTTCTTATAATAAACCTTTTGTAGTCACTAAGTGCATGAGGTAGACTTGTGCTTCTCATCAAACAGTTTTTGCAAAATTTTTGTTTGCAACGTTGAGTTAATTTTGAGAAGCTTGTGCTTGAGAATCTTATATCTATTAGATTTATGATTCTATTGACTAGCAAGTTTTTTTTGTAGGTTTAATCATGCATTTTAATGTTTTTCTTAGTTTTCACAATAGTTGAATCCATTGGGACCGTCATCTTAAGTGTAGACATAACCTTAGAATGTATGATCAAACTAATTTTTGGACGCGTGCGAATGTTGTGTCCAACTTTCAAGAAATCATAGAGTGCATTTCCATAGCTCCTTGATAGATTTTAAATTTTTTTGCTTTAACTTTCCTTTGACCTATTGCAATCTTACTATTGGAAGGAGTGGGGCTATTTCCCTTGAAATTAGTTATAGTTTCTGGGTTACTATCAACCTCTATTCATAAGTGTATTCACTATTGGTGATAAATTAATTTACATTCTATCTTTGAACTTGGCTCATAAAAAAGTGTATTTTAGTGTTTGACTCGTGTAGATACACTCTTTATACCTAAATTAATATTTTTTTTTCATATGCCTCTATTTCATTTTAAAACAAAGAAAAAACTATGTGAATATTATGTTAATTCTAAAGCTAGGATGGAAAGGGTTTTTTTGCATTATTTACTATTTCAAACCTATGACCTCTCATTAGAATGTTTGGATACACTTATAGCCTCTTAATGTCTTGGATTGTGCTCCACCCCTTTGTAGTTTAGAGTATGGATTGTTCTTTCAATGGTCTATTTGAGACACGCTTTGTCCTAGGGAATTTAATATGATTCTATACCACCTTACTCTTAATGAGCTAGCTAACTAGTCCACGAACCACCCATTACTATGTGGGGACACCCTAGTATGAAGTTAGGGTCCACCATTTGGGATTTTATTTCAAAATGCACTACATGGATTTTGAACATCAATATTAGCCTTTATGTTAAAGTTAGTATCCTTAGTGTGTTGTCTATACCTTCATTTATTTTGCATTAATGAAAAAAATGAGCACTGAGGGTTTGCTAATTTTATCTACAACAATTGTCTTGGTATTTGAGGCCATGGTTTCAAAATCCATAACAATATTCAGATCGATTTATTTAAGGTGAATATTTTTTAATAAGAGAAAACATATTTTGATGGGGCCTCAAAACCCATTAGAAATAGATTTTTGTAGGATCTAGAACCCAAAACCATCCAACTACAAAGACTAGAACTCAAAAAACTAACAACTAAACACTAATTAGCCTAAAAAATAGGAACTTGATTTATAACTTCAAATGCAACAAAGTAGTAGGCTGAGGATCTATAGAATAGTGACTTTCTTCAACTTCATTAAGAAACTATGTGTTTTTCTGGTTTGCACGACCACAAACCAGTTTTGATAAGTCCCCAAAAACCTTAACAGATGGAAAATTAGATAAACTTTGAAAACCTTGCCCAAATAGACATGAACCTCCTACACAAGTTAGATGACAAAGAAGGGGTTTTGACAGGCTCCCCTAACCTTCACCAAAAGCTTCAAATGATTAAACAAATAAGAACCAAGCAAAAAAATGAGGTTTTGGAAGGCTCCCCAAACCTCCATGTATTTTGACTTGGCTCCCACAACCAAAATGCTATTAGGAAATAAATAATGCCTCCAAATAGTCCACAACTCTCAAGTAAAACTCCTTTCCACTTAGATAGGAAAGGATCCCGCCTAACTAGGATTAGAAAATAATGAAAAGACTAGAAAGGAAAATATGAGATCGATTCCATATCCATGCCATCGCAACTAAGAGAAGCCCACACACAAAAATTGTTCACCACCTCCCTTGACCCATATTCCACCTCTATAGGAATGTCTACCACTTAAACAAGACAAGAAATAGAAGGAAATAGAGTTGAGTGTGCCACACTCATTATAATGAGACAAAGAAACCCCACCTCAATAGGGGCTAGATCCACCTCAATAGGAAACTTGCAAGGAAAAAACCATCTTTGAAAGAAGAGGACAACAAAGATCCTAGGCACTAATAAAACAACCCCTTAACAAAAAACATAACAAGGATAAGTTGTGCCCTTTAAAATTCTCAGTTACTGTGTAGCCTTTAGATAAAATAGTTAAATGAAAGGTAATAGTTCCCACAACGAACAAGGAACCACCACGAATAAAAATAAAAAACACAATATCCATAAAAGATAAAGAAATAACACTGAGACAAGCCTTAATAAGATGTAAAAAATAATGAACCCATAATAGGGAACCATAACACTAGAAATAAGATAACATACATTTCCACCATAAGAACCATCTCTTTGGAGAAGGTAGACCAAAAATTGAAAAACATTTCTAATATCAAATAAATGACGTTGAATCCATTAGAGAAAATGAATGCTTTCACCAAAATGGGAACAAGAGAGAACCCCAACCACCACTGCCTCTCTTTCAACAACAGCAACATGCTACTTTGCCCCTCCACATAAGCCCATGAACCCAATAAAAAAATAAGATATTTTTCTGAAAAAAAGAAGGGAAGGAACAATAAATAGGGAAGGAGCCTAACAACCATAGATCCCACCATATCACTCACCAAATACTAGGGAAAAAAAGCCACCAAACACCACCATGGAGTAGAGAAAATAACACCTCCATCGTGTCTACTGAATAGGGTTGCCCATAACAAACAATTTCCAAAAGATCCATGCTAGGAGGAATAATGCAACCACCACCAAAAATCCCCTTAGAAACCCCCCCAAAAAAGGTTTTTAAAATGTCTAATGAAGGGTCAATTTGCACATAAATACTCTATCTCCCCATGGCCCTAGGAAAAATAGACAAGCACAGGAAATCAGACACCCAAGTGACTAGAGAACTAAACCCACACACAACTTGATGAATGTGGGAAACTCCCTCATCTTCATCATAATATCCTTTTCTTTCTTCATTACTAGTATCCTCCTCTGAAGCTCCCATGAAGCTACCATAAACCCTAGTATTTGAAACTCCTTTCTCTCTCCCACTCCCACCCATTTTTTATTAGAAAAGAATCAGGTTTTGAAGGGACTCGAAACCCTTTACAAGAAGATTTTGAGGAGGATTTGGAATCCCAAATAGAAAAAAAGAAGAATCTTTCTAAAATAGTATCCAAAAACCAATAATATGTCACCAACTTAGAGACACCGATCATACAACGAACCAATTGCCTATATTAACATATCTTTTGAAGACTAAGCTTCATAGCATAGGATTTTTAAGGCTCCCTAAATATTAACTTACATAAAAGTAATACCCTCCCAATCAAGGAGATCCTTGGGGTTTTGAAGGACTTTGCAAGACTTTTCTTTGTGTTTTAAAATGGATCCCAAAATAATCAATACAAACTACTTTAAGAGATTTATCATCAATGAACTAGCTAAAACTTAGGACTAAAACTAGGGAGATTTGTAGTGCTCCCAAATCAACTAGAATGAGTTTCCCAATCAAGAAGATCCTTAGGGTTTTAAAGGCTTCCCAAAAATTGTCCTTATTTTTTTTCATGGATCCCAAAACCATCAAAATAAACTTCCTTAGAAGATAGATTATCAAGTATCTAGCTTAAAATTTGGGTTTTTAAAGGGCTCCCCAAACTACTATAGGATTTGGCTTAGATCCCACAACTCCCTTGGGTTTTAAAATAGATCCCAAAATCATGATAGGGTTTTAAATGCTCCCTAAACCACCACAAACAAAAAAAATATCTAATATTCATCACCTCAACTACCAAACTTGTCTCCATCTCAATAGAAGAGGATCCCACCTCCATAAGGGTAGGTAAAAGAGCGATAAAACTAATTGAAACGCCACTATCTGATTTAGTCCCATTTCTATGAAGCCATAAATAGGGGAAGAACCACATGAAAAGCCATATCTCCTCAATCAAAGATAAAATCTCATCCTCTATAGAAGCTACCTCTACCTCAATAGGAGTGTCAAAAAAGGAAGGAAATGATTAAATGAAGGATAACCCCAAAGTATCCATGCTCAGACACCCCACCTCAATAGGGAGAAACTCCACATCTAAAGGAGCTTCAAAGAACTAGAACAAGAGAGTAAATATAGGATTGCACAACTAAGCTAAACTAGGCTTTAACCGAAGCCAACAAAAGCACAAAAAAGAAAAAAGCCTCTAACAAAAACTAAGTAGAGGAGAATATAGGCCCTTTAAAACAAGAAACTACTAGATCCTCATGAGTGAGAAGAAAATTAGAACAGAAAAACCCAACCACCAATTGTAAAGAAAAAAGTAAAAATAGGGGGAAGGATCACATCAAGGATAAATAGAATGAGAGCGTCAAGGAAGGCCTACCTAGTAGAAATAACCATAATATATGAATCAATACAGCTCCATGGTTATCAACAAAAAATTGTAAAGTCTCTTAAAGAACACCCAAAAAATGTCCAAACCCTTCAAAATGTTGAATACTATAGAACAAAGGTAAACACAATAAAACCCACCAAAAGAAGGCCCAAGTAGACATAGAGACACTACACATAGATGCCATAAAGGAGAGCACAATAAAGGAAAACCCAAAGAAAATAAAATCAGGATAGAAAGATACAACCTAGAAAACCACAAATCCAAGCCACGAGAAAAGACCACAAAGCCCCATAAAAGATACCAAAGCCAAATAGAGAGGTGCCAAAAATTTAAAAACCCCAGAAAATAGAGAAACCAACCCTGACCAAGCCACCACCCAACTCCAAATACTGCAGAGGTCAATCAAGATAGACCCTCAATCTTGTCAGATAGGGAATCTCTACCTTGACCAAGCCACAGAGAAAAAAAACTCCTCCAAAATAAAGAACCCAGCTCAGCCACAACTAGAAGAACTAGCTCATGAGATTACCACTAGCACCAAGACCTCCTAGGTCCACCACCAAGAGTACTCACCCCAGCCACATCCCTCCTACCAAGATAAGAGTATAGAACAACTCCAAAAATACCAACAATGGTGCCTATCCCAATTATGGAAAAATAGAAGCGGGCTACCTCTTCCCCTACTCCCTCCCAAAATCACACCTAGAGAGAACTCAATGCTAGAAAAAATAGAGAACATGGGCCAAAGGATAATGAAGAAAAGATCCCCATGACTAGAACCAAAAGGGAACCAACAAAACATGCTTCTAGACCCAATAAGGCCTCCAACACTCGACCAAAAAGGAAAGCACAAATCCAATGAAAGGCATGGGTCCATAGGAAAAGGTGGACAAACAAAATTGAACCACCTCAAGGAAAACCAAACTGCAAGAAGGCCACCACCATGGGAACACAGAACCCACAAACCCCAATAAAATCCACACGAAGATAAAATAAAATTTGAACAAGAGTAGAGAACAACAAAGCACATAGAGATCATCATCATTATTATTGTCTTCATCTATAAAAACAACCACAGAAATCCTACTCCTACTTCCCACTCCTCGACTTCTCGTTCCACACTCCATGATCCGTCATTTTAAAATACTTCCACTCATTGTTCTTTTTCAAGATGTCAAGAATTATATAAAGGGAATGTTACTTTTCTAAACTTTTGCTAAATAGTCTTTTATCTATTTCAATATTGGTGTATTTGAAAGAGCTTTTAGAAAGTGGCAATATTTGGAAGTTTTTGAACTTATCACATTGACGAATTTTCTTGTGTTTGTGATAATTATTAATTTATTATAAACATATTTTTCTTTAGTACAATCTTCTAGGATGAAAATACACTCGATTTAGCAATAAAATTAGTCGACATTTGGAGAAATGTACATCCCTTTTCTTTAATAATTTAATTAAGGTGTTAATCAAGAGAGTGCACAATAGATTTTAATAATGTATGGGTTCCAAAGGTGTTAGAAGGGGGTCTTGCAAGGTCATTGGAAAGAGCTGTAGTGATAGGTGGTCTTGGTATTTATACTGTACTATTAAGATTCTTTACAATGTGGATAATATATAAGTTTAGTTGGTGTGCAAATGGAACCTATTATGTTATCTTTTGGCACATAGCCATCTTTGCACCAAATCAGTAGTTTTATGTTGATATTTCTCAATGGTTAACCGCCTCTTCAATCATACACCACTCTTATGTTGAAAATATACTTTATATTCAAGAATCTAGACTAGATAGTTTCCATTGATATCTTTGTTTGTGATGTTATAAACATACACATATATAATTTATATAGGAATGTTTCAAACCATTCTACTTTACTTTAGTGTATGCCTTGTACATGCACATTAATGTTTTGATTCCTTATGTGGTTGTATCTTGTTCTTGGATTTTTAAATGCTAGGATTTTCTTTACTCAAGTTATCTTAATATTTTCTAGTATATGTAATTTTAATACTTTTATATGGCTACATTTTCTTATACGTGTGATTAGTTTATTTTACATAAAATTTTAATGTTAACCACATATTTTTTGAAAAATATAAACTTTGAACATTGGGATTTCCATTCATAATTGAATAGCTACAGAAGGGTAGAGAGAATGAATGGAAAAAAATTAGTGTTATAAGTAACTATTTGTGGGACAATACAATGGTATAAAATAGAAGCTTCGAAGTATGGAGTAAATTGTAAATATTTTCAATAAAGATTTTTGTTAAGTGTAAACAATTAGTAATAGATCCTCTAAGATGGATATTGTTTCTAGTGCCCGTGAGTTATGGAAACCATTTCTAAAATACTCCTTTATAGGACATGTAAGATATTATGTAAATGACAATATAACATGAATAATACTTCTAAGGGAGAAATTAAATTTGGATTTTATATAATAAGTGTAACATACAAAATGGTGATCAATGCTAGGATAGATCACTCACCAAATAATAGATACATGTAGGAAGATCCAAAACCTTGTAACAAAGGAAATCCAATTAGCACAAGATAGGGTGTCAATTTGTGATCTTCACAACTTAGGGTTTTGCATTGGTATTCCTTCTTCTAAGAGATGGAACCATAAATAATATGAAAAGCAGAATATAATCTACAAAATTAAGTACTAAAGGAAAATGAGAATGATGTGGGTAAGTGCAAGAAGTTGGGTGCCTATTTGGAAAAAGTCTTGTGGAATTGCAAAATAGCACTAGCAATGGGCACCCGATTTAGGTTCGGACGCCTGATCCAAAATTAGAAAAATGGGCACCCTTTTTTGAAAAATGGGTGCTATTTTTTTTTAAATGGGTACCCATTTCAAAGTGGGCATCCCCTTCTAGTTTTTTTTCTTTTTTCTTTAATTATGATTAGAAATAGATTTTTACACCCTGATTTATTTATTTAAGAAATGAGTGCCCATTTTCTGAATTATAAATACAGGGCACCCATTTCTTAAGACATGAGCAGGAAACACACGTTTGCCTCAAATTTTGTTTTAAAATAGGCTTGGTGGAACCAAGCCTATGCCTTGACCTCCAAAAATGTTTTAGAGTTCTCACTATCCTGATTTCAAAAATATAAATTTTATAGTCGTATGATTATTTTTACTATTTTTTCATTATTTATTAATTAAAAGTGGTACCTAAATGTAAAATAGTGAGGTTCACTAAAACTTAAATAACTTTTTATGTTTTTAGGTTTTTTGGGAACTAAATTATATGACATCAATCTACATACAATTATGGTAAAGATAAAAAAATTTGAAAAAATATGAAATTTTCATCAAATTATGGTGGTTGTACACTAGAGGTTTTGAAAATGTACTTTATATTCAATTAAAAATTAATTAAAACAATATTCAAAAAAAAGAAAAAATATTTTTAACAATCTTTGGTGTCTTAGGTATATTTTACCAAAAGGATTTGCAAAAATTTATTTATTTAGGTCAAAATATGGTGGTCGTACATGACTATGGTATGGTGCTGAAACAAGAATTTTGAAAAAGTTGGTTTTAAACATTCGTACTAAAAACAATTTATACCATATGGGTATTTAAATAAATTACATATTTAAAAAGTAGACTCTGAAAAATAAATTTTCTATTACTGATTTTTTTTAGATTCAATCTCTAAGTACCTCAAATTTAGACATCAATTGACAAAAAAATTGAAAAATAAGGTAAACACTTCCACTTTTTGCCCAAAAGTGGGACTCAACTTCTTGCAGCCACCCATGTACTCACCTTCAGGGAAAGTAGAGGAAAAATCTTTAGATATGGAATAACCGATTGAGAAGCAGTCAAAATATGAAACCATTCTAGAACCGGGACCTTGAAACTTGTATTTTCAAACCAAGTAAAAGTACAAACTTGTGCCATAATTTTATAAAGGAAAAGGTCAACGAAACATAAATTGTTCAACTTTAATGACATAAAAGTTCCATTTATGTTTAGAATTTCAAGATAATGTAAACTGATGAAATGTGTAAAAGTAGATGAAGTTTATGCCTATAAATTTTTTTCTAAAAAATTGAACAAGAATTGACATAGTTTTTTTTAATTTTTGAAGTTCATTTTTGAATTGATGAAAAATGTTGAAAATAATGGGGTATAGTTCCCACCAAAGAAATATATGCAAATAATCTTTTTTTCCTCTAATTTCAAAATATTTTATAGATGACATGTATAGATAGTGAAGAAAAGAAGAAATTTTTTTTTTCCTATGTATATTTTATCCGTTATAACTACTCAAAGTTGCACTTATCCAAAATCGATAGTTTTCATCTCCTACCAAATTTTCATTATCAAATCTACAGCTTTTTGAAAAAAAATTACACATTCTTGAAGAGTACTCTCTCCCCTAGTGTTAAATATAAATTTTAAATTTTTTTGATATGATTTACTATTTTTTTCTTTTTTTCTTGAAGCAACATCCTCTCGAATGTTAAAATATCTACTTGTAGTATTTTGAAATTATAATATATTAGATATAAGAAAAGATAACTTACTTGTGTCATCTTTTAGGCTAACTTATCAGCATGTCTGAATTTGAGTATTCCTAACTAAAACTTAATTTTTGTCAAACATATGGTCTATCTAGATTCATTCTAGCTAAGTTAGATAAGTGCTTCAACTTTTCCAATTGGAAATGTCTATTAAATACATCTTTTATACTAATTTGGGTTGAATTACCAAAGAAATAAAATTATTTCAAAATAGTGATGTTTCAATAACTCCTACTCTTTTTAAATATATTTTAAAAAAACCCTTTTATAGAGATCAGAGTCAAGATTATCCTCATATAAGTTTTATAGTATTTTGATTAGATCTAACATATTGTAATATCAAAATACTGCAAGTAGGTATTTTAACATTCGAGAAGACGTTGCTTCAAAAAAAGGAAAAAATAGTAAATCATATCCCAAAAATTTAAAATTTATATTGAACACTAGAGGAGAGAGTCCTCTCAAACAATATACATAATTTTTTTTTGAATGGTGTAGATTTGACAAGGGAAATTTGGCAGAAGATGAAAATTGTCGATTTCAGACAAGTTCAAATTTGAGTACTTATATAAGAGAAAATATACATTGGAAACCAATATTTCTTCTTTTCTACACTAGCTATGTACATGTCATCTATAACATATTTTGAAATCAAAGGGAAAAAAGATTATTTGCATATACTTTTTTGGTGGGAACTAGACCCCATATTTTTAGTATTTTTTTCAGCAAATAAAAAATGGAATTGAAAAATTAAAAAGTTGTGTCAATTCTTGTTCAATTTTTTTTAAGTCATAGTCATTAGCTTCATCCCATTTTACACATTTCATCACTTTACATCATCTTTAAATTCTAAATAGAGATACCACTTTTATTTTGTTAAAGTTGAATAGTTTGCATGTTGTTGACCTTTTCATTTATAAAAAATGTGACACAAGTTTTTACTTTTACCCATTAAACTTACCAGCATTGACATATCAGTTAACAAAATATAACATAGTTGGAAACAAAATGCATAGAAATTCACTATAAACCAACAACCTAAACCATTTATAATTTATGGAAGCTGAGTAGGCATAGTTGGTGGTGGTAAAATGGGAGATTGCATTGATGGTGAAATGGGAGAAATATTCTCTTCCCCTAGTGATCCTTGTGAGATAATCAATCCATCTTGTATTTGACTACAATATCCACCTCTTCTAGTAAATGTTGGGACCCCACCACTATAGGTATGAAATTTAGAAGACATAATAGGTGGTGAAGTTGGTGTACAATTATAAGTCATTGAATGGCTTTGGATGTTAATTTTAATCATGTCCTGCATTATAGGATGACCTTCAGGCAGTGAGGTGGATGGATTGTTTAACATATTTCTTTCTAAATCCCTATGCTACTCTTCAATCCTCCTCTCCTTAGCCTTGTATTCCCTAATTTCCCTCACTCTATTTTGTCTATCCTCCTTGTTCTTCTCTTGTTCTTTCAACCTTTCCTTTTTCCTACATTGAATCTCCTTCTCCTTTCTCTCTTTTTCCTTCTTCTCCTTTGACAATTTGCGTGAAACATTGTTTTCTACAATTTTCTCTTTCTTCTTCTCTTTTATCTCCTCTAGTTATTTATTACTTACCTCCTACTGCATCAAAAATTTAATGTAATCATTAGATGTTATCAACTCAGATTGGCAACTCAAACAAATCCCACAGTAAAAAAACATGCCCTTCTTTTGGTTGATGATGTGAACAGGAAGCCTTAAGAACTTGGTCAAGGATGTTTCTTGTGTGAGAATTGGGTGTCTTGCATACTTTTGATAGTATGGCATTATCTTCATGAATCCCACCCTTACATGTTTCTTGTGTCATATCTACATCCATAACACTTTCTGGTTCTGTACATTCTGCATAGTAATGTACTATTTCAGGCACATAAATAATGGGTGGTGTAGGGAAACTGAACATGAATCTTATTCTCAAGCTTGAAAGTCCACAACCAAATCCTCAACCCCATCTACCAAATATATGGCTACTATTGGTTGTGATGACAGTCCAACACTCTCCATTTCATTCATTGTAGATAGGATTAGCATGTTTTGCAGTGCAGAAACATCCTCGCCACCAAGAATTTCAAATTTTTTGTTAGGTTGAATGTCATCCTTGAGTGCATCGTGATTGAGGGGCAATATCCCAATTCTTTTCAATCCTACTAAAATATTAGGGATAATAAATGTGAGTGTCAAATATTTTCTACCAATCTCTGCTAGTTCTTCCCTTCTGATTTCAACATCAGGGAGCTTGGCCAACCACATGTCCCATTATTTTTTAAAGTAAGTTTTTAATGGAAAAAATACACTCACCTTTAAAGGATGGAGTTTATGATATGTGTGTATCAATAATGTAAGTAGGTCAATTCCAACCATCCCGACCTCTATGATTGTTGTCATAGCAACATGGCTGTCATGCCCATCAAATATTAGCAGTACCCTATTTTCTGGTGAAACCCCTCTTGGAACAAATCAAGAGAAGTGGTGTAACTAGTTTAGGAATATTTCCTTTGTCATCTATGCATGTTCTTGACCTTCCATAGAAGCACCTAGTTCACATTTTGAAATGTATTTCTACAACTTCTTCTTTCCTTCAAAAAACTAAAAGCTTGGAATTCTTATCTTAGAAGTATTCACACAACAAAGAATGGTAATTTGTTCATAGCTATTGGGGATTACATAGGAGACATTGCAACTTCCTATTCCAGCAAGTACCCTCATACACCCATTTCTTCCTACATGCATGCTAGTTTCATGAAAATTCCATATGCAACCAGGTCCATAAGGATTTTCATTGTATGCTTATGAAAAATTATCGTAGAAATAATTCACAACATATGCTCTCAAGTTCACTTCTATATTTGTATCAAGACCTTCCACTATTTACAATATCATCTCCATATGGAAATCCTTTAACCTCACCCACCATGACTTACTAGGCATTCCATCCTTGAAATGGATGATTATTATCTCACAAACTTGAGCTACAACTTCTCTCAATTTGACAATCTCGAGCCCATGACCTAGTAAATCCATCTCAAATCATCACTCTATGATATGGTCTTCTTCATCATGTGTGAATATTGTTGGGGGACCTTTCTTGGAGATGGTTTTCAAACCACCCATCCAATTAGAAATTGTTGTTGTTGGAATTCCCCATTTCTTTGATGCTTCCCATACCGACATGTCTTCATCCTCAATATATTTTAGAGCCCCTTCCATTTATATTTTAGACCAATGCTTATGTTGTATCCTAACTCTAAGTACTCTCACTTGTGTAGTATCTTTCTCTGACAATGTAATGGGGTCTAAATTGGTGACAATGGGAGGTGGAGTTGACGTTATAGGTTGTGGATGATTTTGGACATCTCTTTTATGTTTACACGTCCTTTTTGTTTCTCTTTTAAGTAGAGAAAGGTTCTTGTCCTTGTCCTTATCCTTTGAGTGACTTGAGTTCCCCATATACTATTACATAAGAATAATATGTGTTACAAACAAAGACAAAGTTAATCAATCTAATTCTAAAAATTGTGCTACAATAAGAACAATACCATTTTGTGCCATATAAAATGAACAATGTGTAACAAAAAAAGATACTTAATCAAGATGATAGTAAAATTTGTCATACTATAAGAATAATATATAATCAAGATTTTAGTAAAAGGTTTCATATTGATGCTTGGAAAAGAATATGAACAAATATTCTTGAATGACAAACTCCTCTGCCTTTTCTAGTTGCTTTAATATCTACTTTAAAGTGTCCATGATGCTTGAACACAAGAGTTACGATTCTCTTATTTATTTTTATTATTATTTGAAGGATGCATGTTGTTATGAAATAATATGGTATGTACATATGAGAGTAGGGATGATGGGATGAAATACTTTTCTATTATAGCTTTATATACCTTTATAATTATTAACAGTAGATAATAATTTTTGGAAGATAGATTTCAGTTATCTATTTGTATACCTTCACCCTTACTATTTAGAAGCATCGCAGTTTCTTTGTAATCCTTGAAATATATTTCACTTTTAAGTTTCAGTAAATTATATCCTTTCTATATTCTCCTTTCCCATCAAATATCCTTTCTACTATTTCTAATGTATCTATCATTATCTATTTTCAATTTGTAATGTACTTCTATTTCTATTTTTCCTAACATAAACAAAGATATTTTTATTCATGTTCATTTTATTTCTACTTATCTATCTTATCTATCCAAATGAACATGAAGGAAAGAGAAAAAATTAGGGAATATAAATCTTCAAGTGACATGAACATAATATCCACATTAGATACCATAGAAATGTGGATATGTAAATAATTACAAGTGAGATAAACATGAATCAAATAATAGGAATAATGGTCCATGGTACAATCAAAACACTACAACATGGACACACATCAATCCAAGACATATTGATAGTAGACAACTCATTGAAACTACTTGACACATGTACTACGTATGTATATGTTACCACCCTAAACAATTAGCCAAGACCACACAACTAAAATGTATCACCATTCCTTCTTAAGTAGACAAGATGTGTCACCTCAACACTAAACATGAATGGATAGATACATGGAAATGAAATAAACATTATGGAAAAAAATACAATTTAAAGGAAATCTTATGGAAAACTAAAAAAATGAGCATGAAGGAAATAGTAGAATAGATACATTTGTAGAAATGTAATATACAAATAATAGAAAATGTTATAGAAAACTGATAGAAGAAATGAGTGTGAAGGAAATAGTAGAATGCATAAATACATGTAAATGAAATGAATAAAAATGTAATATACAAATATCAGGAAAGGTTATGGAAAACTGGAAAAAAAAAATGAGCATGAAGGAAAGAGTAGAATGGATAAACATATGGAAATGATATGAACAACAAAGCCAATAGAGAACCAGTCCAGAGGGGAGTATCAAAGCGACAACTCTAGCAAGGGGAAAAAAGTGTGGCGCAATTTCAACATGAACATTGTGCAGATGGGAATTATGTGGGAAGTTGTGAATCCTAAAATCCTCAAGGATATAGATGGAAGATTCCAGAAGGAGGACCTGATTGACCCTACCCTGGTAGTCCTTAGCGAGAAGGCTAGAGAAATGGAGCTTAATCTTCTTAACAATGCAAAGAACAGTACGCTGGACTAGTTCAGGTCATTTAAATGGCTCTCTCATGAACCTGGAGACCTCAAGGAAAAAATCCAGGGTATCGAAAATAACAAGGATCACAAAGCCACTAAGGATCTTCGTCACTTGGAATCAAGGATTAACCAAATGGAAGATAAGATGAAAAGCCTTGAGGAAACCCTCAAAGGTATTGCTGAGAAAAACTTCAACATCCTTAAGGCCTCAAATGAGCACATCAAACTGGTCATAGACAAAATGAAAGAAAAGATGGAAGGCAAGGATGTGTAGATTATCAAAGAGGAAAAAAAGGAGAAGCCCAATGAAGGTCCAGGAAAGAGAAATAGGGCCAGGTCAAAGAAAAATATGGATGAAGAAGACTCCAACAATATTCAGAAGATCAAGGAGGTGACAGAGAAGATGGAGATTCTCGAAACCAATGCTATAGTGATGCTCAAGAACCTCTCCTGACCTTTCCTCCTGGTGCATTTTTCCTTGTCTCTTTTTTGTTCTATTTTGACTTTTCTATCTCTGTGGGTGTTTAGCCTACCTGTGGCCCGCTTCATCATTTTTTTTTGCTTCCTTAAGACTTGATCTCTTAATTTCTATATTTTAAGATGTTGTGGGTTTCAGGAACCCTGTAAAACTTGTTTTACTTAATAAAAAACAAAGCCAATATAGAAAATCATAAATCATTGAAAAAAAAGTACATAATTGGATAAATACCTTTAATTCTTTTTGCAATGTGGTCTTCTTTCTCTTTGTTCTTTCCTGGGTGTTGAATGTTGAATGACCCGAATGTGATGGTTTCAAGTCTTTATAAATTTGAATTTTGAATTTTGAATTTGAAGCTTTACTTGTAAGAATCCATTTAATGGATGTTTTGAATTTAGATTTCATTGGTCTTGAATTGTTATTGGTGGCCTTCCACAAGTTGATTTTCAAACTGTAGGTGGTTTATTGTTGAGGTGACCCCATCTTTTGTGCTTATGGAGGAATTGTGATAAATTTTGGCTAGAATGATAGAATGGTGTCTTATTTAAGTTTTTAGGGTGGTCACATGTATGTAGGTAGTATAGGTCTCACATAGTTTCAATAAGGGTGGCTAATATGAACATGTCCTAGGTTGATTTGTGTCCATCATGCAATTTTTTTATTATGTTGTGAACTACTATTGAGTTGGTGGTCCTCATTTGTGGGTTATATGATAACATGTAAGTTGAAAGACTTGTTTTGTATTGGAGGCCTAGTTTTGTTTGGAATTTTGTACCCAACGACCTAGTTTAAGTGGGGTCATAACCTATCAGTGACATTGACAAGGTGCTTATCCGATAGGAAAGGGACCTATATTATGATTTGTTTATTTTATAAAATTCACAACTTGTCCTTATCTGATTCATTTTTGAATGCATTAAGTTTTGGTTCATTTTTTTTTACAATTTAAATCTACATGGACATGTAATAGGTTCTAGGCACTTACGTGTGGGCCCCTACCAACTCCACTAACATCGTACATTTTTGACCCATCACACTTATTGGCTCCTCTCCCCTAGTTAGCCAATATGCTATTTGTGCCTTCAAAAAAAATGCTAGAAAATGTTAGTCTTGCCAGTTGTGTTTTTCTTCTGATCATGCTTTTAGATTAGATACTATCTTCTTATCTATTTTTTTTCCCAATCTTTTTTCTAATTTTTTTTCATTACCACCCATCTTCATTTATTTTTCCCTATTTAAAATTAATTTTGTTAATAAATTTTATGTTTTCTTAAATTAACAAAAAAGATCTTTTTTTATTTATCATCTTAAAAATTTGAAAGATGATTTTTTATTTTTTATTTTAGAAATTTGAAGATATCATTGTCTTTTTTTTTTTTAATTAAAATTTTTTTCACAATATTTATGTTGAATATAATAGATTTTCATATTTAAAGCAAATGAAATTGGATAAGATAATTTTTTAATTTATTATTTAAATACAAATGAAAATATTATCATTGTTAATTTAAATTTTTATATTTTTTTATTCATACAAAATATGATTATTTATTTATTATTTTAGAAATTTGAAGATATTATCTTTGTTAATTTTTATTCATATTAAAAGAGTTTTTTATAATATTTTATTTGAAATATATTAAATTTTCAATTTTAAAGCTAATTCAATTGGTTGCAAAAATATTTTATATTTTAAAATTTAATATTTTTATTGTATATAATAATTGGTATCTTAAATTTGGTGTTTACATTATCAATAAAGATTACTATACACTACCTACCCTTGTTGTTGATTCCACCTACTTCTAAAAAAAAATTGTCTAGCAGTGAAATTGGACATTTTATGTTCAGAACTGCATCGATAAAGGCTTCATCTTTGGATAATAAATCTTATACGCCATAAAAAAAAATAAAAATCAACACTATATATATTATTAACTTTTTATGAATTATCAGAACTAACTCTTATTTCATCTTCCATTTTCATTTTTATCCAACCAAAATCAAATTGCTGGTGATATTGAAAAATGAGTTTGTAGTTTATATTGTAAGGTGTTTTCCACACAGTATTCCTCATCATAATTCACTCTTCATGTGGCATGAAATTTTAATGTGTATTATAATATAATGTATTTGTATATATAATTATTATATTAACTAGTTCTAGGGCTTCACATCAATGAACAATTGATATCATTTGATAAGTATGAGATATTCTCCATAGCAAGTCAAATTATGATATTGCTTTTAGAATGAAAGAAACACTTATCACGAACTGCATCTAGGTATTTCTCATAGAGGTGAAGCAGTGAGATTTATTTTGAGTTCACCCATCCCATTACTACTCGAGCTGAAGTGTATTTAACTATGGAGTTTCATCAATGGCTAAGCCCACTCTTCATGCAACCCCATTTGCAAACCCTTCAACAAGTTTTGTGCTTTGTGAATCATTCATTAGAAACCCCTTAATCTTTCAATTGATAAGTAGGAAATATTTTACATATTACAATTATGATATTATTATCAAGATTCATCTGTGTAGTTTTTTCAGTCAAACTCATTGACCCATGTTTTAGTAGTAGTGGTTCACAAGAGCCCATCTCTCATGAGGTTGAATGGAATTCTTAGAACACATTGCATCTAGGTATTACTCAAGGGTATTTCCAATGAATCGTTCATAAGTCACAAACACTTTCTAAAAGTTCTATAAATAGGGTTGCAAGTAGAAAGGGATTAACCATAGAGAAAACTTCATAGTTAAATGTGCTTGAGATGAAGTAGTACTTGGATGGTGACCTTCTGGGAAGTCCCTATGCTTCACCTCTGTGAGAATCACCTAGATGCAATGAGTGCTAAGTGTTCCATTTATTTTCACGAGAGATGGTTTGTTTTGAACCACTACTCATGAAAAATAGGTCAATGAGTTTAACACAATAAATTACACAGTTGAATCCTGATATGAATATCTAAATTTAACTTGTGGAAAATATCTCCTACTTATAAATTGGTGAGCTCAAGGGAATTTATAATGAATGGTTCATAAAACACAACACTATTGAAGATTTTACAAATGGGGTTGAAAGAATAGTAGGTTTAACCATGGAGGAAACTTCATAGTTAAGCGAGCTCGACCTAGAGTAGTACTCAAATGGGTGACCTCCCAAGAAGTCCCAATGATTCACCTCTATGAACATCACCTAGGTGCAATGAGTGCTAAATGTTCCATTGATTCTCATGAGAGATGAGTTCTTGTGAGCCACTACTCATTTAACATGGGTCAATGAGTTTAAATAAAAAATCTACACAATTCAGTCCTGATAGAAATATCATAATTTGACTTGTTGTGGAAAGTATCTAGACCACTTATCAATGGTGATCTCAAGGTTATTCTAATGAATGGTTCGTAACGCACATTACTTGCTAAAGATTTTACAAATTGGGTTGCAAGAAGAGTGGGCTTGACCATGGAGGAAACTTTGTAGTTAAAAGCACTCGAGTTGGAGTAGTACTAGGCTGGGTGAGGTCTACCAGGAAGTCTCAGTGCTTCACCTCTATGAGCATCACCTAGATGCAATGAATGTTAATTATTCCATTCATTCTCATGAGACATGGGTTCTTGTGAACCACTATTCATGAAACATGGGTCAATAAATTTGACTTAAAAAATTACATAGTTGAATTCTAATAGTAATATCATAATTTGACTTACAGGGGAAGATATCTACAACTTAGTAATTGGTGAAGCACACTCGAGATGGAATAGTACTAGTATGGGTGACCTCCCGAGAAGTCTCAATGCTTCACCTCTCTGATCATCACCTAGATGTAATGAGTGCTAAGTGTTCCATTTATTTTCATGAGAAACGGGTCCTTGAAAAAACCTACTCATGAAACATGAGTCAATGAGTTTGACTCAAAAAACTACACAGCTAAATCTTGATAGTAATATCAAAACTTCCTATTATTACTAAACAAAATTTAGCGAATGGAGATGTTCAATGAGGAAAAATATGTGTGTAAGTAAAATGGCTCTTTTTGTGCTCTAGATGTTTTCAGAATTTTTTTAGGACAAAATCAAATCTCCTATTGACTCACCATTCTATGCATAAAAGTGTGTAACTGAAACTGTATTGAATTACTTATATTTAATTCAAATGAGAATTTCGATGATAAATATTGACAATGTAAGAAATTTCTCCAATTGGGTATGTGTCAGAAATAAAATATTTTTGTCAATGTTGTATTTTTTAGTCTTCATGTTGCTCATGTGAAGTATTTTTTTTAATGAATGTAGTATAATAGTTCTTTTATTAAGCAAAACTTAAAGTTGACTAGATCAAATTTTATTATTTGTAAACAAGACAATTTTAATGTGGATTCATATTATTGTATGATTAAAATAAACAATTATTTTTGAAGAAAGAGTTTATTTATATTTTGTTCTTTTTCTAAAAGAATTAGAATAGATGACCTAGAACTTTGTGGTGATTTTTCTGTTACAGTTTCCTGCGCTTTGACATTGTTTCTTAATTTTATATTAGCATAGAATATTTTGTTGAACTGATCTAACAAATTTTCCTTAATTGAATTGGGTAAATTTTCACCGATCAATTGTATCTTAGGATTTGACAGCTCAAACAAATCGATCTTTTTTGGGTTAAAAATATTGCAAAAGATTTTACAATAAAAGTAGAGCGATCTATAATAATTAATAGTATCATAATATTATATTCAATAGGCATAGTATGCGGAGGAAAAATAGATTGAGATTGAGATCGCAAACATCTTAAAAGATTTGGTTTTGCAGAAAAAGATAAGAGAACTATCAATCAGATTTGATGTAAAATTGGTCTTTATCGGCAGTGGAGTGGAGAGATAGGCTTGACCGTTTCCATGGCCAGGAGATGCTGTTGAAATTTTGTTCTGTTCCCGCTGTTAGTTTTCCTCTGCCATAGCCAAGGAGTTCTTGAAAACCCACGATGTAGCTTTTGCAAGCCAACCTATGAGTGCTCAATGTTTTCATAAAACTTGCTATTGATATGTCAACACAATAGAGGAAAAACAAGGCAGAAGAGATCCTTTTTGGTCTTTACATAAAGAAAAAAAAAGGAAGAAGAGATGCCAACACCTCTATAAATTGTAGAGCGAGAAATTAGTGTTTCCTGCATCGCTGCTCAAGATGGCTTCTGTAGGCTTAGATCTAATTAGAAGCGGTGTTTATGTTCCATCAGGGCCTATGGTATTTGCATTCATACTTTTCTTATGGATTTTGTATAGATTTACATTGCAAAAGAAGAATGCATTGCCCCCTGGACCGTTTGCATGGCCGGTTATAGGAAATTTGAACCAGCTGGGAAAGCTTCCCCATCGTGATCTTCACGAACTCGGGAAGAAATATGGGCCTATCATGACATTGAAATTGGGTTCTTTCCCCACTGTTGTGGTTTCTTCTTCTGCCATGGCTAAGGAGTTCGTGAAAACCCACGATCTGGCTTTTTCCAGCCGACCTGCAATGGCTGTGGGGAAATACGTTGCATATAATTTCAAGGATGTGGCAATAGCTCCTTATGGGGTTTATTGGAGACACATGAGGAAACTGTGCGTAATAGGGTTGCTGAATGCCAAAAGGATCGAGTCATTCAGATCTGTAAGAGAGGAAGAAGCACGTCTCTTTGTTCGATCAGTGTGGGAGATGTCTGGGCAGGGAAAGAAGCCGGTGAATCTAACCAACATGTTGTTAACGTATACATTAGCAAGCATGTGGCGAATCCTCTCCGGCAAAACACAATATTTTTATGGTGGCATCAATGAAGGTGATGGTGGTGGTGAAATACAGAAGATGTTTTCAGAACTCGCAGCTGTATCGGCAGAAGTCAGTATAGGGGATTTCTTTCCTTCCTTGCACTGGATTGACTCTATTTCAGGCGTAAAGCAACGCATGAAAAAGATGCACAGTTCCTTCGACAGAGTGGTCAGAGAAATAATAGAGGAGCACCAGCAGCGCAGGAGAAACTTGCTCAAGGAGCATGGACATGAGCACGCCCCTGCTACTAAGGTCTTCGTTGACGAGCTCTTGGAAATGGAGAGTCTTGATGGAAGGGCAATCACAGAGGAAAACATCAAAGCTATTGTTTTGGTACTGGTGTTTTTGGTTTAGTTTGTGTGATTTTTTATATTAATGTTTGAGATCAGATTCTATGATGTATCATTAGTATGATAGGAAGTTCAAAGAGCGATCTGCAACATTGCTCTTTAAGCTTCTTATCATTTTGATGATGGTTCACCCAATGTAATTTGAAATCTTGTTCAAAAACAGACACAATCTTAAAGTTAAAATGTTAGATTATAAAAAATTACAACTACTTTTCTTTACATAGAGTTGTATTGATTTTTTATTTTATTTTTTTAATTGCTACTACAATATTTTCAATTGATTTAACATGACTGCATTATATTTTCAGGATATGCTTATAGCTGGAGTTGAAACGACTTCCGTTACATTAGCTTGGTTGATGAGTTCGCTGATAAGAAACCCTAATGTGGCAAAGAAAATGCAGGAGGAAATCGAATCCGTAGTGGGAAGAGAAAGGATGGTGAATGAAGATGATGTGGCAAGAATGGAGTACGTGCAGTGTGTGGTAAAGGAGACTCTGAGGTTATTCCCAGCTGCACCGCTGATGCTTCCACACGAATCCACACAAGATTGTAGAGTTGGGGAATACGTCATTCCCGCAAAGAGCAGGCTGATCATCAACGCGTGGACCATTGCAAGAGACCCATCGGTGTGGGAGGATCCTCTGGAATTCAGGCCGGAGAGGTTTATGGGAAGGGATGTTGATGTAGCGAGGGACAAAGACTGGTACGATATGTTGCCTTTCGGGGCAGGACGAAGAGGATGCCCGGGCGCCAACATGGCCATCGTGACCATTAACTTTCTTTCGGCTCGGCTGTTTCACTGCTTTGATTGGAGTGTGGAAGGGGATTTGGATATGACCGAAGCAGCTTCGACCATGCGCAGAAGTGTTGATCTTGTAGCTCTTCCACGTTTGAGACTCCACACCGACCTCTAGAGATTTCTGTCATATTCTGACATTTCCACGGTAGTTAATCGTATTAATCAATAAGTAGAGGTATTCTACGCGTATTTGAAAAGATTTGTTGTTACAGTCAAGATTTGCATTATTTATATTGATGTAAATGTTTGGTATAAAATATTTATGGTGATTGTTGATATAATATGGTTAAACCATATTTTATGAGATATTTTTAATTTTTAATTATTATTGATTAAATTATTTGTTTGTTTTGATTTTATGAGAATATTGTGATTTTTTATTCTATGATATTTAAGAATATTGATATATTAGATGTATGAAATTTTTGCAGTCTCATAATTAGTTTGTGGCTTTTGGATTTTGAAGGTGCAACACTTTTTCCCATCAATATTTCAGATTAGGCTTCATGATCCATCATCGGGATGAGAGCTAGAAAAGAGAGAAAAGATAGAAAAAAGTTCTACAAAGTCAAAATTCAGAAGCCACAAATTAATAGTGATGTATGTTTGTGTGTAATTATAATTTGTGTTAAGTTTAAATAACGAATAGCAAATAATAATTTATTGTTAATGATGGAAAAATGTAAATAATAAAAATTTGTGTATATGATAATCAAGACTTGCAAAATTTAAATATGTCATATAATGAAAAATGATTATGATAGGACAATTACATTTTATTGTTGGACGAAATTATAAAAATATATTAGTCAACATGTCTAAGATTTTCAAACTACCTTAATATCATAAAAAAGAATTCCCAAGCAGCTGAAAAGGCTTCCCCATCGTGATCTTCACGATCTTGGTAAGAAATGTGGGCCCGTTATGATGTTGAAATACCATTGTTCTGGTTTCTTCTTCAGCGATGGTGGAGGAGTTCTTGTTTTTTTACTTGCCGACTAGCAAAAGGATCGAGTCCCTAACTTGCGTAAGAGAGGGATATGCACATCGCTTTGTTCGTTCAGTGTGGGAGATTTTGGGCCAATGGGAAGGATCATGTGGCGAATCCTTTCTGGCAATAAACACTCTTTTTTACAGTGACACTGCTCATCTGGGTGATGTTGGTGACGAAAGAGTGAAGATGTCTTCAGAGGTTGCAGCTGTATTGGAGAAGTCAATATAAGTACTTGCAAGGTGTAAAGCAGGGTGTCAGACAGAATGTATAAATTTTTTTTTAAAAGTCAAATTTTTTTTTTCAAATTTGTATAAATGTAGTGATTTTTTGCAGTTTTTTGTGGTTTTCCACCACAAAATGTACAGATCATGAAGAGCAGATGTTGAAAATTTCACTAAAATCTATTATATTTTCCAATTTTTGAAATTTAGTCAATAATGCATTCTGCCTTAGCCCTGTCTATACAAAAGGTACACAATTCCTTTGACCAACTCGTGAGAAAACTCTTACAAGGAGACTCTAGGAAATGTGGAGAGTCTTGATGGAAATTCAATCAAGAAGAAAAAGATCAAAGCCGCTATTTATGTACATGGTCGATACAACCTTCAATTATTAATTTTTAAAATTTATTCAGCTCTAATTATTTTTAACTCATGTAAGAGTCTTCATTATATTCTTAGAATATGCATCTAACTAGTGTTGAAATGTATTCTATAAAGTTAGGCTCGTTGATGAGTTTGGTGATTGAAAGCCTTGATGTGGCATACAAAACCAAGTGGGAAATGGAATAGGTAGTTGGATAGAGAGGACGGTGAATGATGTTGATGTGGCAAGCATCGATTATGTTCAATGTGTAGAAAGGAGACTTTGAGGTTATAGATGTATTTCTAATGTTTGTGAGCTTTAATTTCTAATGCCAAACATATATGCATTGTCAAATTAATCATTCAAAACAAAAGCTTTTCACTAGATGTTTCCAGATTAAGAAACAAGTGTAAGGAAAGAAGAATGCATAAGACTTTCCATAGTAGCAATTTTGCAGGGGAAATAAGCAACAGTAAATCTAAATACATAGAAGTGCAAGAAAAAAAGAATATAGAAAAATACCCTTCGCACACAAGACAAACATAGACAACTAGATTTAATGTGGGAAACCCTTACGGAAAAAAACCCACCATCGAAAAATCCTAGTCTTCTTTGTATTACAGTAAATAATTTACATACAACCGACAATGGGTTTTTCACATAGGGTCATAGGCTCAGATTGTGTTACAATCAACTTGATATTACACTACTCTTCTAACAAATTCTTGCAGCCATTCAAACATACTGCAAATCTTTTCAGAATTTGGTACAGAAACAATTACCAGAAAAATGGTTTGCCAACCGTTTGTCACACACAATCACCCGTGCAGTTGGTCATATGGTGATTTCTCCCTTCGGTACTTTTGCCTCCACTAGGTCTTGTCATATGGTAACTTCTCCCTTCGGTACTTTTGCCTCCATCAGGTCTTTCCATACGATAACTTCTCCCTTCGACACTTTTGCCTCCATCGGGTCTTTATACTCTGTACAATGCCAACTGTATAGTGACTATGTTTCTCTCACAGCCTATGTTTCTCTTCACCGTACGGTGAAACTCTCGTACTTATTTAACCCAACAATCTCCCACTTAACGAAGTACGGAGTTATAACCATAGACCGGTGAATATAGAGATTACAAAGAATCATGGACTCTAAAGCCCATCAATATTGATATACCACTCGAGCACAAAACCATCAAGAATGAAAATATATCGTGAACACCATTGAGATACTTACGGAATAGTCTCATCTCATTCATGGACGTTCCCACCTTCTACCATGCCACTGCCACTGGACACAAATAAAATCTATCCACTAAGAAAATAATACAATCTGTCTCATAGACAACCATAACTCTATCTCCCAAAGCACAAAACCCTCATCCAAAAGATAATCAGATGTATCAACATTTCTCACAAGCATAGCTGAAATATCACCCACGGTAAGTGCTAGCACATCCAACTATACATACCTCTAAGATATACCAACATGGATTCCAAAACATAACCATATTCAACCTGTTACCTGCAGTCTCAGATCTCAAGTGCAATACATGTCACATACACATCAAGAAGCTCCCACTGCATAGGTAATATTAATATGATATGAATCCATTCAACAACATCACATAGAAGTGCAACAACAAACTTGTAGCATCAAGAACATCAACAATACATCAACCATGTACCATGTCCTTCTACTTACACCTCTAAATGCCTGTCATACTTTCTGCTAAAACCATCAACCATTTCAACAAACACATTTCTAATCACAAGAGAAAACATCATCGATATCATTTCTTAGTATCCATAAGCACTTGCAACTGATCAATCCATGCCAACTCCAAATGCAAAACAACAATTTCATGAAGTGTCAAGGGTAAAAGCACAATCAGGGGTCACCTTTTAGGCAAATTTATCAGCACAACTAAATTTTAGTATTTCTAACTAAAAATTAATTTTGGTCAAACATATGGTCTAGCTATATTCATTATAGATAACTTAGATAAGCTCTTTAACTTTTCCAATTGAAAATATCTATTAAATGCATGTTTTATACCACTTTGTGTCCAATTACCATAAAAATCAAATTATTTCAGAAAAGTGGCATTTCAATAACTCCTAATATTTTTTAATGATATTTTAAAAAAAAATTAAAAATACCCTTTTGTAGAGATCAGAGTCAAGAATATCCTTGTATAGATTTTATAGTGTTTTAATTAGACATAGTTTATTGTAATTAACAAATATTGCAAGTAGGTATTTTAACAGTCAACGAGATATTGATTCGGAGAAAGAAAAAAATAGTAAATCATATTAAATAAATTTGAAAAATATATGGTACACTAGAGGAGATAGTCCTCTTCAAGAATGTATATTTTTTTTTTGATTGGGATAGATTTGTTATGAAAAATATGTTGCGAGATGATAACTGTCGATTTCAGTGAGTTGGAATTTGAATTGTTATAAAAGAGAAAATATAGGTCACAAATCAATTTTTATTTCTTCATGCACTAGCTATATATGTCGTCTATGACATATTTTGAAATTAGGGGAAAAAATGTTTATTTACATATAATTATTTGGTGGGAACTAGACTCCTAATTTTTAGCATTTTTCAGCAACTGAAAAATAGTCTTTAAAAATTAAAAAAACATATCAATTCTTATTCCAAAAAATTATTAAAAAATTAATCATAAACTTCATCCATTTTATCACATTTAATTAGTTTACATCATCTTCAAATTCCAAACATAAATGTCATTTTTATACTATTGAAGTTGAACAACTTTGAATTTGTTAGCCTTTTCCTTTGTAAAAGGGTGACAACTTTTTGTGCTTTTACCCTCAAGAAAATGACCAATGTACTCAATACACAGACATAAAACCAAGATCAATGTCAAAATTCCAACCATAGCCTCAGGAACATAAACATGACAACATGATCTAAAACATCTCAACCATAGAGATAACATGCTCCATATGAACATACCATAAACTACACCTTTATCAAAAGACTCCATTGAGCCCTCAAGATGTCAACATATTCAGTCACATGAAGATAAACATCTCTAAACAGTACTTCATAAAATGTTAAAAGATCCTTCTGCAACATCAGAATCTCATGCCTTCAATATTTTAAATACTAATGAATATCATTCAAGACATCACTACCAACAAATCCCACTAAACCATGGTGTTGAGTTACACATGGCATCATGACAAACTTCTTCCACACATCACTGCCAACAACGCCCACTATATGGTGGTGTTGAGTCACACATGGCATTGTGACAAACATAGTCCACATGAAGACCAAATTAATCTACCACTCATCATCAGATGACCGATCAGCCAAAAAAACATTGGTAGCATCTTCATCATCACTATGAGAAGACTCTGAATTAGAAGAAATTTTCATTTTCTTCTTCTTCTTCTCTTTGCAATACTTTTGGATATGACTCTCCTACCCACAGTTCCAGCACTTCACTTTGGACTTCTTTCCAGAAGATTCAAACTTCATGTCCTTGCCTTTTTCCTTTGATTTGTCTCAAATGATGAGAGCCTCTTTAGCCACCTCAGAAGATTTCCTCCACATCTCCTCCGATAGAAGTGCACTAACTGCATCATCCATTTTAAACTGGTTGGTAGTACTTCTGATGGCCATCACAAGGTGATCCCATGAATCAAGCAACGAGCACAACAATAACATGCAATGATATTCTTCACCAATGGACACATCAACAAATGTTAACTATGAAAACACCATATTAAACTCATTTAGATGATCTGCCATAGCTGTTCCTTTGTC
Source organism: Chamaecyparis obtusa (assembly GCA_027943335.1). Classification (NCBI taxonomy): domain Eukaryota; kingdom Viridiplantae; phylum Streptophyta; class Pinopsida; order Cupressales; family Cupressaceae; genus Chamaecyparis; species Chamaecyparis obtusa. The sequence continues at coordinate 434,708 of BSBK01008804.1, forward strand.
CATCTTCAGAGAGTACAAATTCTTTCTCAGGAAGAGCTTGTTTACGAAGGATTTTCCTTGATAAATAGCTCCCAACTTCTTCCACAAATAACATGCAAATTTCTCTTCATGGACATTCAACAGAACATAATCTACAAGGCTCAACCTTATCAGTCCTCTAGCATTTCTATTCGCCAGATCACAATCTTCTTGCTTCATTCTTGAAGGCTTGTTACCAGACACAATGATCCATAGATCTCGATCAATTAGCATATCTTCAACTTTAAGTTTCCACAACTCAAAGTTTGTGCAATTGAACTTTTCAATGTCTATTCTCCTTGATATACTCATCATCTCAATTTCCAGATGAACACTTTGCAAAACCCCACTGGAACCAAATTGACACCAACGACCAACCCTTCACAACAAGGATAATAAAAAACTGGTCTGGCTCTAATACCACTTGTAAGGAAAGAATAATTTGAAACACTTTCCACAGTATCAATTTTGTAGGGGAAATAAGCAATAGTAAATCTAAATACAGAGAAGTGCCAGAAAATAAGAATATATAAAAATACCCTTTGTACACAAGAAAAACACAGACAACCAAATTTAACATGGGAAACCCTTATAGAAAAAAACCAAGCACCGAAAAATCCCTATCTTCTTTGTATTACAGTAAAAAATTTACATACAACCAACAATTGATTTTCAAATAGGCTCACAGGCTGAGATTGTGTTACAATCAACCTAATATTACACTACTCTTATAATAATTCTTTCAGCCATTAAAACATATTTCAAATCATTTCAAAATTCATTACAGAAATGGTTACCAAAAAAATGGTCTGGCAACTGCTTGTCACACACAATCACCTATGCAGTTGGTTGTACGGTGATTTCTCCCTTGACACTTTTGCCTCCGCCAGGTCTTTCCATATGGTAACTTCTCCCTTCAACACTTTTACCTCTGTCGGGTCTTGTCGTATGATAACTTCTCCCTTCAGCACTTTTGCCTCCGTCAGGTCTTCATACTTTGTACGATGCCAACCGTACAGTGACTATGTTTCTCTTCATCGCCTATGTTTTGCTTCACCATACGGTGAAACTCTTGTACTTCTTTAACCCAACAAAAAGAATGGTGAAATAAGGGTTTGTAAAGATTTCCAAAATTTAAATCAAGCCTGCTTAAAGGATACCTTTCCCTTACCCAAGATGGATGGCATATTGCAAATGTTCTCGAGAGCAGAAATTATGTCCATGTTACACAGTTTCTTGGGATATAACCAAGTGGAGATAGCGCCGAGAGATCAACATAAGACTACATTTACAACTCCTCTTGGTGTCTTCATCTATAATGCAATTCCTTTTGTCCTCATGGAGCTTTCCTTCAAAGATTTGAAGAACAGAATAATTGCATATTATTTAGATGACCTTACCATTTTGTCCAAGAAATATTCCTAGCATTTACATGGCTTGGAAGAGATTTTGTAGAGATGTTTAGAGTTTGATGTTTCTCTAAATCTTAAGTAGTCTATATTCTAGTAACTAAAGAAAAATTACTTAGGCACATCCTCACTAAAGGGGGACTAAGGATTGATCTGGGAAGAGTAAAAACCATTCAATAGTTTCCTCTACTTGTGTCTTGAGATACCACCAAATCTTTCTTTGGACATGTAAAGATTTTGTTGAACTCACTAGACATATTGTAGAAATGATGAAGATTCAACTGACTTTCAAATTGAGTCTAGAAGGGAAAAAACCTTTCCAAGATATTAAAGATGCAATTGCAAATGCTCCCACCTAGTTCATCCTTATTTTGAGAAACATTTTATCATAGATTGTTATGTATCAGAGTTGTGGACTATGTCAGCTATTCTAACTATGGAAGAATGATGATGGAATAGAAGCTCCCATTTTATTCATGAGAATTCCCTTGAAAAAGCATGAACTAAAGTACTGACCTTTGGAGAAACATGCATATGTTATGGTGGGAGCTTTGCAAGGTTTTAGATTCTATGTATTTCACTTTCATGCAACATTTTATGTCCCTGGTTTAGTAATCAAGAACATATTAACTCAGCAACTGATTCAATAATCAAGAGCATATTAACTCAATAAGTTGCAAACTGCAATAAGAGAGGTACTTGGGTGGCCGAAATATAGGAGTATGGTATAGATTAAAAACCTACAAATCTAGTTAGGGAAAGGGACCTGTGCAAGTGGGTAGGAAAAAAAACACAAAGATGAATAGAGTTTCCCATTAATCCTCTTTACCTTAACAACTGATGAGTGGTTAGCAAATATTTATTACTTACTTACATATGGTGAAAGCCCACAACACTTGTCCTCTTGGGAGAGGAGAAATTAGAACTTGAAAGCTCAAAAGTATTTTCCATGGGAAGGCAACCTATACAATAAAGCGGTTGATGGCACTTTCTTGAGGTGTGCAAATAAAGAACAATAGAAGAAACTTATAAAAAAAAAATTCCAAAAGGGAATGAACAAGTTGAGTCTAGCAACAAAATCCTCCTACTGATCATTAATAAGTTGGTGGAAGAGAATCACTCAAGATGACTCAAAGCTCTTTATGAATCCTTGTGGGCAAATAGAATTACCTATAAAAGAGCTATAGGAATCTCTCCCTTCCATTTACTATATGGGATTTATTGTGAATTACCTACTCCCTTATAATTGGTAGCTCTAGACTTACAAAAACATATTGAGGATGGAGAGTTTCAATCAATTTTGGAAAAGATGATCATGTATCTTAACAAGTTCCAATAAAAAAGAAAGGAAGCTCAAGTAGAAGGATAGCTAAGAATCAAGAGACGGTTAAAAGGATCTTTGATAAAAAGGTTGGACAAAGGAATTTTTCTATTGGAGACCCAGTCCTCTTATGAGATTGAGGAAGACATCCTAGAGGGGTGCATAAGAAATTTGACTATTTATTGACTGGTCCTTTCATCATCAGAGAAGTTGTAGGGGAAAATACTTACTATTTGACCTATTTAGATGGAACCATATTGCCTCTTCTCTATAATATGAAAGATCTCAAGTTATGTAACTGATAGTTCTCTACCCCTCCCTTTGTACAAATTATAGTTCAAATATTGGGTTTTGATAGTTATGTTGGTTTGTGTCCATTTTTTTTCGTGACTTTATAACCTAGTGAATAAGGCCTCTAGCCATGAGTTCAAGTTCTCTATGTCCTCTTAATCCTTGTCTCTAGTCAAAGCCAATTGCTACCCACTGTTCTCACAAATTTGAACTACTTTATTTTAATTCATTGATTCCCCTCATCGTAGTTTTTCCACATTCACTAGTTCCTAAATTGACCAATAGACCGATCAACTTTTCCTTTTAGATACATTAAGTCTCATCTATATTCAAAGGGACCCAACCCTTTATATATCATTATATTTCGATCCAACAAAACTTTTTCTCTATCACTATATAATAGAAGTGTCCCTCAATAGTTTCCTATTCCATTAAACCCTTTTCCACCTAATACTCAATCCCCAATAGTGTTATGTTAATGTGTTCCTAACTAGTCTTATATTTGCCAATCACATTATTCTGGTCCTTTTTCACGAACTTTTCTTAATCCATGGTTCTCAAAAGATGCAATAGCCCGATGTTCTTATAATGACAGGTTCATGAGTGATAACTTGTGCGGTGACGCCACCAAAGCACCGACTTTAATGCTTGATTGATAGGGCACTAATTTAAAGTTTTACTTAAAACTTCAAGGGAGTACGACAGCCCCCAATGTAAAGGAATTAATTCGTCAAGCATAAATTTATGCCAGATTTGTTTTGATAATTCACATTTAAGACTTCTTGCGAATTTGAAGGAGCACCCAAAGGAGAACACGAAAACCAGGTTTGAGATGAAAAGACTTCTTCTGTCTAAAATTAATAAAAATTTGAATTCCCCTTGGTTTCGTTGAAAGGATAAAGATAATTTTTTAAGCTGGCATTCATGATCACCTATTCTTATTACAATTATCCTCCATTATATTCCCTTTTCAATTCTCAGCCTTTGTTAGAAACCCTAGCTTTTTTCTATTTTGCTCTCACGGCTCCCAAAATCTCTCAGCCCATTGAAATAAAATTAGACTATATTATAGATACATAAGTGGGGTCATTTGGAATGCATGATATCAAGAGAAGATTGCAGAAACTAGAGAATTACTCCATTACTCAGAAAGTTGTAGAATTGGCATTGTCTCAAGCTAGGTGCTATCCTCCTCCTATTCCATGTCCAGAATTGGTTTTCACTTGTGTGCACCACTACCATCCTAACTCTTGCAAGTTCCACAGTGTTGATCAAACTCTAATAGCCAGGATTGATGTAAATAATAGTTCTCTTACACTACATATCCTCGATAGGTAAGAAACTTGGTGAAATTATCTTTGCGGTCAAGGTGGGAATTCTTTCATAGTCAAGTACACTGGTGTCTGAACACTATTGTTTAGAGTTATCTTAAAACACCTCGACTGGGAAAAGTCTAAATTATACCATCGAATAAAAACAAAATTGTTCCGCTAAGAAATTACAAATATACTTTTTTTTGTTGTGTCGTGTGGTTTGTAGGCCTAATTCTGAATATTTCAAGGAATGGATGTGTCATATTATTCTTATTTTTGTGATGAAAATAACTAGGTTGATTGGGAAAAATTGATAAGTGACTTTTTGCATGAACAACTTCTAAAGTTTGAGGAAAATAGGCAATTTCTCCTCTCCTCTATTTTTTTCTATGTGTTGGCTATTAGTAGAATGCATTGGTTGTGATTAAGACAAGAGGGTAACATTATAGAGTGATCCCTCATTTATAAATATTTCCTGCAATTAAAAAAAAGGAGTAAAAGGTTTTCCCCGTGTTCATGATGCTTTCTTTATGAAACTTATGAGAAGTATGGAGTGATGGCCTATAGTGAGACTCTCCGAGGAGACTAAGGACCTGATTAAAGTTTTTGGAAACCTCTACATATGGTTTAGAAGATTTTCATTTTTTAAAGTCATAGATTATGAAAAGGCACCCTTGAAGTTACCTAGGTATGCCTCTGATTATCTTATTTTCCTAGAGCTTTTCCACCAAATGATGTTTGTGAATATTAAAAATGTTTGACTAAGGAAGAAAGGATATTATTTTTCAATGAGTTTGTCCCATTTTTCATGTAAAAATACTGAGTACACCATGTTTATTGACAAACTATTTGATGAGTTTGGTTTTCGCTCTCTACATAAAAGAACCCACTTTATACTAAAGTGTATGTCGAACAAAATTTGTATGGGTCCACCCAATATGTCTACGCACCAAAGTTAGAAGACTTTTGGGAAAATTATTCTAATGAAAGTTAAGTCTTGAAAAGGAACTTTATGAGGTTTACTTTAGATCAAATGATTTCTTCTTATGTTATTTCCCCCATTCTTAAAATTTTTATAGATGATGGTACAAGTATGATTGATGATTCATATTAGAATGTTGTTTTATCTGATTTTCAATAGTTAGAAAGTGATCAAGTAAAAGATGTCAGAGTCAGAACCACTCAGGGCCTGAAAAAATCACATGTATGGTGGAACAAAAAAGTTAAAACTCATTTTGGCTCCTCATCACATGTGAGAATGCCTAAAGAAGAAATTGCTAATTCCTAGACATCATAAATAAAACCCAAGAGCTTGACATCACAAGATATGGAATCCCACAAAGATTCAAAATCCAGTAGAGATGATGACCCCCTGAAGAAGAGTTAGAAATTCAAATGTGTCTATGAAGTATATATGTTGGCACTGTCTAATAAAAGAACAATGCCATTAAAGACGAGATCAAATGAAGATGATTAGTAATTCCTAAATCAATTAGAATAACAGAGTTGAATAGTCTCTCTGATAAATGAAGATCCCCAAATACTCATATCCATTAAATCTATGTTTCCATATTATTGTGATGTTAATACTTTGTCAGTTATAGCTCCACCAAGTATCTCATCCATTGACGACTCAAGAAACCCATTAAAAAAAGAGAAAAAGTAGTGTTTCCCAATCATGGAAAATAAGGTTGATATAGTTTTATTCCTATTAGGTGAGACTTCCAAGCCCAAGAAGGAAAGATGAATAGCTAGGATAGTAATGGATCCTACAACTGCACATCATGTGTTAGAAATTGTTGATCCTAATGTGGACAAGAATGAGTATGAGATTATATCTAAGGGGAGTTCAATATCAACAAAATCAACATGGGACCCTCAACCAATAAAGGTGATATATACCATGTCGAGTTATATATCTCTTTTTTGTCTAAAAGAACTAAAGATGTTAAGAAGAAAAATTAACAATTCACGCAACATGTCAACAACCTCACCTCTTTTATCCGATATTCCTTTCCTACTAAAAATGTTCCAACTAGGTCATCATCAGGGGTAACCATTATAGATCTTATCAATTCTCATAAGATGGAGTTCATCAAAATATCTCATGTAATTACTAAAGTAGTAGATGATTGTTCTATTGAAATGATTGTCAAAGGATTGTCTATCATCGAACATGGCCTAAGATTTAATGACACATTGAAGGAAACAACCAGTCTTCTACAAGTTGAGCTAAATAAAGTGAAAAAAGAGACTAGCAAGATATCCATTGCCTTCCTAGATATGCAAAGAAATAGCCAAGTTACCCACTTCTATCTTAATATTAGGAGATATAGATCATTTACAATTATTTAGCATTACTCATTGGGTAGAAATACTTGATTGGAAACATCACGTACAAAATAAACTCAATCTTGGCTTGAAACATCCATTCTTTAAAACATAAATCTCCAACGTAATATGAGAAACCACTTTTCTAGAATGGGTATAAGCATATTTTGGGAGGATGAAAAATAAATGCTAGAGATAGATATTGTAAAGGATGTTTTCTGTTGAAAGATGAGATACAATCTATCTACAAATTAGGTTGACTTTAGATCCCTAGAATGATTGAAAAATTTAATCGTGGTGTTGGACTCTATTAGTGACTAGGTCAAGGACATCCCTTGGGAGATTGTGGAGGTTGGTAAGAAGGTGAAAAATGGAGGATAAGGGTTGGAGCTACATATGATCCTATTGAAGAAGAGATATTGCTATTTCTCATCAAATATAGAACATATAGAAAAAGGAAAAACCTAGAGATAATGTAGTAGCCCTAGAGTAATGTAGAAGATGTATTAGTACAAGCACAACTGGAGTTGGATGAATTGGAAGAGCTGGAAGAAGATGAAGTGGATGTAGACAAGGAGAATTATTATTTGATGTTCTCTAGTTATTTAATTTCATTTTTTTATTATCTCAAAATTATAGGATCTAGAGGGTCATCTTTATGTTTTATGCTATGTATATTTAAATTCTTTAAAAACTATAACTAATATGTGGGCTAGTTATCTTTAAGAAGAATTTGATTACCAAAGTTAGTCTTGATACAAAAAAATTATTTATAGTTAAAATTTTGTTATGTGTAGGGGTTAGAAAAGAAAATCTTGGAGAAAAGTTCTAATGAAATAGTCTTTGAAAGTAATTTTCTTTGAATCTCGAACTCATTGTTATAGTTTATGGGATGTTTTTCTTTCTATTTTGAATAGAAAGCACTATAGGATACTATCATCTATCTTTTGATTTATAAGTTCAGTGGATTGATTAGTTTTTTAGTATTAAACTTTGTGTGAAATTGAATGGAAATCTATAGATGTTTAAGTGAATTTTATGGTTGAGGAAACTTTGGGTTCCATTGGTGTTATTCAAGATCAGTTATTTTTCACCTTTACACTTGAAATTTTTTGTTAAAAGTTTCTCTCCTTATTTACTTTTAGGTTAAAAGAATACTAGTTATTTTTAGTTTAGTTTCAAATGATAACAAGATTGTTACATCTTCTAAAAGAAGCAGAGAGTCAGAGTAGAAGGTCATCACATCTAACTGAACTATTGTTCATATTGCCACTTTTTGGGCATAACATATTGTAAAAGTTAAGTGGTGAAAAATATACAACTAACAAAATGATATGCAATTTTTAAAGTAATATTATTAGATGAATAAACATTTTTCTTAAGGTGGTCATTTTGTTTATAATTTTTGTTTTATGAAATTACCATTTGGATTATAGAAATATATGTACTAAGAGGGGAGGGGTGAATCAGTACCTTTAAAACTTTTCAAATTGAATCTTTGTTAACATGAATATCATTAACCGAATGTCTCAATTGCATGTAACGTACATCCAAAACATAACAGAAATGTAAATGTTTTTAATCTAATCAATAAACCATTAATGAAACTTCATACACAAAACTCAAGTATTTTGGTAGCACAGAAACCCTCGTTAGAAGGTAAAAACTGCGATGGGGATGACACCAACAAAGCTTCACTGCTACAATAAAAAAGTTGTTGATGAAGGCTACAAATATTGTGATCACTTCTGGTGATCTTACCCTATCAAGAGTAACATTGAGATAAACTAGATATACTTGGTTAAAGGATTTTAGCAACACAATCAAGTGTGCAGTCGGTTAAGAGATTTACAAAAGAACTGTTAAGTTCACTCTGTTATGAGATTTAGAAATCTACTACAATGGTTAAAGAGTAATAGTATAATTGATCTGTAAATAGAAACTCAATCATGCCTGATTCAGATTTGCAAAGTAATTATTTGTTATCACCTTAATGTGATTGATCTCTTTAATGAATACTGCGTGGTAGCCTTTTGTTCCTAATAAACTAAATAGTCCTTCAATGCTTTTTGAATCAAAAACCCTATCAGATTTTCATATGTCTTCCACTGCGGTGGCTACTTCATGTGTATTACTTGTCAAAATGACATGCTTACATTTTTTATATCAAAATGATTTGACCTAATTAGGGTTTAACCTTTATCTTAGAAAACCTAAGATCTATGGTAGAAATGAATAACCCCCATAAATATTACATAGAAATCATGAACAATTTAATGATTATATCCATATTAAATTCTATCTCGATCTTGGTAAACCATTTTCTTAATCAGTTTGAACAGTTTGCCTTGTTTGTATTTTAATTAGACATAGTCTATTGTAAGTAAAAAATATTGTAAGTAGGTATTTTAATAGTCAAGGAGATGTTGATTTGGAGAAAGAAAAAAATAGTAAATCATATTAAATAAATTTGAAAAATATATGGCACACTATAGGAGAGATTCCTATTCAAATATATATATTTCTTATTTTGATTGAGAAAGATTTGTTATTAAGAATATCGTGTGAGATGAAAATTATCGATTGTATGTGAGTTGGAATTTGAATTGTTATAATTGATAAAATATAGGTCATAATTTTTATTTTTTTTCTTCATGCACTAACTATATATGTCATCTATAACGTATTTTGAAATTAGGGGAACAAAATATTTATTTACATATAATTTTTTGGTGGGAACTAGACCCCTAATTTTCAGCATTTTTTAGCAACTGAAATATCATCCTTAAAAATTCAAATAACATATCAATTCTTATTCAAAAAAGTCATTAAAAATATTATTCATAAAATTCATCCATTTTAACATATTTAATTAGTTTACATCATCTTCAAATTCCAAATATAAATTTCATTTGTATACTATTAAAGTTCAACAACTTTGATTTTGTTAGCCTTTTTGTTTATAAAAGGGTGACAGATTATTGTTCTTTTACCCTCCTTTTCCTTTTCTTTTAACTTTATGCTTGAGTATTATAGCTAGTGCAAGTTTTTCCTCAATTGCTTCTTCAACACCTGCTTAATTGTTGATTCTTCTTCTTCGTCAACTTCTCCAAATTATTTTGCCAAGGTTTCCATTATCTTTTTAGATTTTTTGTTTACCTTCACTCTGACTAGATCCATCTTTATTTTCAAATTATCTTCCTCATAGGTTCTAAACCTTGTAGCTTTTGGATCTTTGGGCTTGGCCAATATTGCCTTTATTGACCTAGAAGCTTGGTCAATATCATGTTCATAGCCCATTAGAGGTAACCAAGTAGTCCTTGGCTTGATTACCTTGATTAGAGTGGTGTTAGTGTCCAATAGAAAGCATATATCCTCTTTGTGTTTTTCAAATAACTATTCAGGAATTCTTCTTCTTTTGTGCATTCTATCCTTAAATTGTCCAAATTAATGATCCATGACAATTACAAAATTTTTTCCTAGATTTTGGATAAACTCACTTATTTTCATGATAATTGGTCAATTGACATCCCAGTAAACATTACCGACAGATGGGAAGAATTTTTGTAGGTAAAAAAATATACAGACTAGTAATTAACCAAACTTACATGCTTTTGTCTTTTCTACCCAAATGGTTCTCATATTCTCCTATAGTTATTTTAGTAGTAGCTCGGCAAGGTCCAATTGTAGACCTTTCTTAACAATCTTGTGTGCAATATCTATAGCTCCACATGGTCTGTTGTTGGGCCCATTAGGTTGAAATATCTTATAGCCGATAACATAGACTCCAAACCTTTTTTTTCAAATCAATGATGGCATTTACTCTCATTCCTCTTCCATCCCATTTGGCTCATGTGAGATTCTCAATTTCTATTCTCGGTGCATTCCTTACGGCCTTAGCTTTTTCATTAGTTGGGTATCTGGTAACAACATGAATAATATCCATGGATAGTTTGATCGCTTCATCCAAACACATTTTTCCTTCATGCATGTGGCTAAGAACAACCCTAATCTATTCATATTTAAACTTTCTTGGGAAATATAGGGCATTCATCAATCCCTTGACTTCTAGGTGTTTATGCCCATCCTTGAGATTTCTATTCTCACTTAGCTCCTGGTAAGTAGATTGTAGCTCAAAATATTTGATTTCACTGATTTTACATTGGATATATGCATGGATAGCCTGTACAAATAAAAACCCTAGGCAGTATACTAGAAAACACACCTTCTTGATCAATTTGTGAGGCAATCTTGGGGTGCAACTTGTATTTGGGTTCCTCATAAGTTGTGAACTTGATCAGTGTGACCTTCTGGTCACTTTCAGACTTAGATTTCACAACCTTGGATAAAGATGCCATCATTTTATCAAATTTAGGGATTCACTAAATCTCAGTAAAATAACTCAATGGCTGAGGAACTTACTTCAAATAGTGATAAAATTACTTAGAATATCCTTAAATCTCTATTAATCCTCAAGAAACTCTTTTTTCAAATCTCTCGAATCACTTTGGTTCTTCTCGTGATCGCTGTGTGATGAAAGTTTGACTTGCTTCATTGCATATTTATACCTACAATTTATTTTCCCACTCAAATTTTTGAATTAAATTCTTTACATACCACAACTCGATAAACATAGTTATGCCATGTTAACACTCCAAAGACTTTAGACCGGTTAACACTAGATATCACTAGGTTGATACTTCAACTCAGTTAACCTTGCCCATTTTCACCGACTAACAAACATTTACTTGGTCATTCTTGTACGGACTGTACACATTCTAAGTTTGAAGCATATAATACCATGGTGCATCTTATTTCATGCTAATTTGGTATTCACTCAATAGATATAAGGAATTGTTGTAAGATATAACTGATTGTCATTCAGTTCCATTCCATACCTTAATTTCTTAGGTAGAGGTGGTGAGATCACCTAATCCAATGGATGAGGTGTCATCGACTATAGTGCTTGATCCAGTATTCTCATTTGTTGCTTTTCTCCACATTTAATTTCTTATCCTCATGATTTATTCAACTTTTTTTTCTGTTTATATTTTCATTTCCCTCTAGTGCTCAGTCTCTGCAATCTTTATTTAATTGAACGAACTTGTGACAATACAAATATTCTATTCCAGTACTTGTCCACTTACAAGATCTTCATCTCCAGTTCTTTCTCATGCAATTTTATGAAATATGTCCATATCTTCCACATGCTGTGCAATTATTCCAATTTTTTTAATCACAATTGTATGCATTACCTTTCCTTCTCAGTTGATATGTCTTATTTTTTCTTTTTGGTGTCCAGACTTGCTTCATCCTTTTCCTACATTCTTGTGATATGTGTCCATTCATATTGCAAGTGCGGCAGTGTTTTTGCATGTAGTGTTTCTTAGGTGTCCTATTCAACTTTGATCTACACTCATGTGCTTGATTTCCATACTTATTATAGTTATAGCAATAACCATCGAATCTAGGAGTATATTTAGGAATACCTTTTTCTTTGCTTATGTAACATTTGATGTGTGGCCTAGTTTTCCTTAATTATAACATGATAGCTTCTTTGGTATTGGATTTGCATAGGTATTCTTCTATTCAGCTTATCTTTATGACTCTCCCTTCTCGGTATAGCCTAACCTAGTAGTGCTATCAAGTCTTCTTTCAATGTTCAGGAATTCATCCATTCTTTTAGTACTATCTTCATCTTTCTTGATCATATCATTATGTTGTTGTTGAATCTTTACTTCATTCTTCAATATTTCATTTTCTTCTCTTCATTCATCGATGTCTTCCAATTTCCTTGTAAGCTCACTATTTACTCAGTTGACTTCCCAAATTATGACAACTATTTGATTAGTGATTTCAATGTGATGCTTGGTGAGTCTTAATATCTAAAATTCCTTTTCTTCCATATTTTTAGTCCTTTTCCTCCTATCTTCAATAGCCAAATTTCTTTCTTGTTCAACATGTCTTGCATTGTTCATGACATCAATCATTCTAACCATTTGCATTTCTTGACTGATCTATAATACTTTCACTTGTTCAGTAAGATGTTTATTCTTTTCAGATAGATCTGATATGGTTCCTTCAGATGCATCAGATATGCTACCAGACCC